>VZQC01004674.1:445639-475409 GCA_009823505.1 Rhizomys pruinosus | reverse complement strand
GCACAAAAGCCGCTGTGGCGCAATGAAGGTGAAGGGGCCGGTCCCCGGGGTCGGTCCACGGTGGGATCCTGAGGCCTCTCCAGTCCCCCGAGGGCGCACCACAGCCCTTCTTGCTCGCAGCGCCAGGGAGGTGGAGCACCAGCGAACTATGCCTGGGCAGGGCGAAGCCAGAGCAAACTCTGGTGGAGGTCCTTAGCAGTCCTGACGTGCAAATCGGTCCTCCGACCTGGGTATAGGGGTGAAAGACTAATCGAACCATCTAGTAGCTGGTTCCCTCCGAAGTTTCCCTCAGGATAGCTGGCCCTCTCTCCACCCGAAACCCGACGCAACGCAGTTTTATCCAAGGACTGGCATGCCTAGCCCCCCAACCAACAGCCAGACACTCGGATCAGAGGATGGACAACTTTCTCTCCTTTAGTCCAAAGTTTTGACCTAAATCGGAAAGCTGAAAGATGTCATGAATTTATTTATTCCTTAAGGAATTGTTTGAAGGCTCTTCCTTGGCAAGCCCAAACAAGCATCTTCAGTTCTGCCCTTGTGCTCCACACTGGGTGGGGTCTGCTCTTCCAGTGGTCACGAAATGACATCTGGGTATCCGCATACCTAGTCCCCCACCCACCCAAAATTCTTACAATCGGAGCCCCACCCACCCAACCAGAGATCAGAAGAGGGACAACTTTCCTTTAGTCCGTTTTGGGGCCAGAGCTTTCTATCTCCAAACAAAGCCCCATGGACTCAGAACTCTTGACATCAAGGATGACACCACAAAGAGCTGCAGCCTGGTGCTTGCTGCTGAAACTGAATTTGTATCACTCTGCGTGACAATGTGGGAACACACAAAGATGTGGGGGGAGGTCCCTCACCCTTGCCCTTTTCCAGTGTACTCAATAAATAATTGTTGTTGCCGGGCGTGGTGGCCCACACCTTTAATCCTAGCACTTGGGAGGCAGAGGCAGGTGGATCTTTGTGGGTTCAAGGCCAGCCTGGTCTACAGAGTGAGTTCCAGGACAGCTGAGGCTACAGGGAGACCCTGTCTCAAAAAGACCAAAATAAATAAATAAATAAATAAATAAATAAATAAATAAATAAATAAAATAATTGATGTTACTTGAAAGAAAGAAAGAAAGAAAGATAGAAAGAAAGAAAGAAAGAAAGAAAGAAAGAAAGAAAGAAAGAAAGAAAGAGAAAGAAAGAGTCTTCTGGTCCTTAGGAATTGCAGCACATAATGTTTAACTTTTGATGGTGTAAGGAAATTTAACACGTGGCACAAATTTCATGAACATAATTGATAAATCACCTAGCATAAATGATTTATATAAACTCCATGGTATAGTAGGAACGGATCTTGTCCTGAAAGTCCATCAACCTCATCTAAACTCACAGAGTTAAGTAGAGGATCAGTCTATGTCACCCCCCAAAATGAGACTTTGTTGTAATGAGGTTCCCTGCTGGGCACAAATTCACACATGGTGTCACAATTTCTTTTTTTATTATTTTTTTAATATTTTATTTATTTATGTATATAAATGTACTGCCTGCATGCAGGTCTGTGCACCCGTGTCGTGCAATGCCCCTGAGGTCAGAAGAGGGTGTCGGATTCCCCTGGAACTGGAGTTCTCCTGGAATTGGAGTTTCAGACGGTTTTTGGCCGCCAGGTGGGTGCTGGGGATCGAACCCAGGTCCTCTGTAAGAGTGGTCGGCGCTCTTAATCGCTAGGCCATCTCTCCAGCCCCCGGTGTCACAACTTCTTAAGTGGGGAAATGAACCCATTCTATGTGCTTTCCAAAGAAACAGTGTACATGCTGCTGTAAGCAGTTTACTCAAGCACAGTTTTAATATTTTTATTTTGCATGCATGTAAGTGGAATGCACTCAGAGACAGAAGAGGGATTCCCTGGACCTGGAGTTACTACTGATGATGGTTAGCTGCCATACAGGTGCTGGGAGTAGAACCAGGGTGCTCTGCAAGAGCAATCATTACTCTTTATCACTGAGCCATCTCTCCAGTCACTGAAGAACAATTTTAGTCAAATAATTTGTAGGACACACAGTTAATATTTAAATATCATAAAACAATACTTTTCGGCCAGGCATGGTGGTACACGCCTTTAATCCTAGCACTTGGGAGGGAGGCAGAGGCAGGCGGATCTTTGTGAGTTCAAGGACAGCCTGGTCTACAGAGTGAGTTCCAGGACAGCTGGGGCTACAGGGAGACCCTGTCTCAAAAAGACCAAAAAAATAAGAACAACAACAAAGAAAACAATGCTTTGTTTCTGAGGTAAAGTCCAATGCAAATAAAGTAAGTATAAAGAGGGAATGTGCTTCAGAAAGAACTCAGTGTAGTCAGTTTTGTTGGCATGTGTGTGTAGTCACAGCTGTGTCAGACAATGAGACAAACATTCACATGAGCGCAGAAGTTCAAGTCAGCCTGTGCTATGGAGCAAAACACCCATCTCAGGAAGAAAACAGGAAAAAGGATTGCAATAGGGAATGGCAGGAAGTAGGGCCACCAAAATCCATGATTTCATTTTATACTCTTAAGGGTAAAATTCACAGTTTGCCAAACCAGACAATTTGATACTGAAGGAAAAACTGACTAGGATCAATCAGCAAATGTCTAGCCACTGTTAAAGTCAAAGAACAACATAGTGATATTTTCCCTAACACACTTCAGGGTCTTCCAAATCAGAAGGTAAAGACAAAAGGCCAAAACTAATTACCATACTTAAAAAAATTAAGTCATGACACAGGGAGCTGGCTAAGTGGGTAAAGGGCTTGTAACATAAGCTTAATGACCTGAATTTGATGCCTATAAAAAAAAGGAAAGGTCAAAAAAGGGAAAAGAGAAAAGAAAAAGTTCTTCCTGTGACAACTGTGACATGCACACTCTGATATACATACACATTATACTCAGAATAACAATTAAAATCTTGGAAAAAAACAGGCCATCAACTTTCCTGCCTGACACTCAGTGAACCATGACATAGGCACTCATCTTCGAACCCAATGACCAATGAAGGTAAGGACTTTTTTTTTTGCTTTTTGGTCTTTTTTGAGACAGGGTCTCCCTGTAGCCTCAGCTGTCCTGGAACTCACTCTGTAGACCAGGCTTGCCTTGAACTCACAAAGATCCGCCTGCCTCTGCCTCCTGAGTCCTAGGATTAAAGGCGTGCACCTCACTCTGCTGGGAGCTCAACCTACATAGCAGAACCTGATTGGACACCTCAGAAAAAGCCCGCCTCCATTGCCCTTCAGTGCTCCTGATTGGACAGCATGGCCAGAAACCCTGCTTGGGGATGGCCTCCTCTGCCCTCTGAGTTAGAAAGGAGTGAAGTAATGCAGCACAGTCCTTCCTATCCTGGCCTTCTGGTCCAGGTATCTCCCTGTCTCAACTCAGAAGAGATTTGCATTTAAGCACACTTACTCCTGTCCTAAAAGAGCAGGTACTGATCTCTTGGTAAACTCAGTGGACATTTCCTGTTCTTCCTCCCAAACGTAGGATGTCTCATATCCACAGTCAATTCACTATGGCCTATGACCTTGTCACCTAGCCAGAGAAAAAAAAGCACACCAGCACTCCCGCCTGCATGGTGCCTGGCTCTACTGGAAGCGCAACCTACAGAGCAGTCCCTGACTGGATGCCTAGGAAAGAGCCCGCCTCCATTCCCCCCAGCACTCCTTATTGGACAGCATGGCTGGAAACCCTGCTTGGATAGGGCTGCCTCTGATGTCTGAGTGACAATGGAGTGAAGTAATGGAGAGCAGTCCTTCCTCTCTTGGCCTTCTGGTCCAGGTGTCTGCCTGGACACTTCCTGTTCTTCCTCCTGAGCATAGGATGGCTAATATCCAGTCAATTCACAGTGGCCTATGTCCTTGTCACCTAGCCAGAGAAAGGTACCCAGCCCACCTTAGGTCATAGTATTGGAACTAGGGACCCACGTCCTACAGAGATCTAGTTTTCCCACTCAGACACGCTAAGGCTTGGGTGAGAACACAGGCGTGGTCTTTAAGAAGCTGAAGCCAGATCTCACAACCTGAAGAAACCAGGAGCCTCCTCCCTCTCCTGTTCACCATCCCCCTTCCCCTCCCACCCCATCCCTAATCCCTGCAATTCAGTTGGTCAGAATCAGTTGGTCCTGCAGTTTCACAACTTCTCATTTATAGTCCTTCTCAGTATCTGGCTCCTCTGTTCTCAGCACATAGGCTATCCCAGACTAAATCCGTGAAAGGACAGAAGAATTAGGTATTTTCTATTTTGGGGAATTTCTCTGAAGTCTCCTGTGAGCCAACTGACCCACAGTGACCCCCCTGTCTCTTGGCAGCAACTTATCTCTTACTTTAACCCCCTTAATGAAGTTCCTTTCCATGTTTTAAACCCAGGCTTGTATTTCCCTTAAGGCTCCATTCTTTTTTTTTCCCACTGAAAAATAGAATAGCATTTTATGTTAGAGGTTAAGAAAATGGTGGTTGATGCCCCTGCCCCCCAGATAACAATCTGAGTGTCGCTGGTGAGTAGAGTACCCTGGGGAATGTTGTGTACCACCTATCAGAAGAGGTGGGTGCCACCTAAACACCCCCAGCTTTATTTTTTTTCACATAAATTTATTTTTATTTTTTTAACAAATCTAGACCCGTGTTCCCACCCATTCCCCCACCCCACCAGAGCTCATGAATTCTGCCAAACATGCTTTTCATCTCTTTCTCAGTTATTTCTCAATATTCTCCATGAGGAAGTTGACTGTTTTGAGCAGAAGTTCACTGTTTCAGTCAGTTCTTTGATGCAGTCCTTTTCTTATTGTTGTTGTTTCCAATATGCATTACGCCCAACTGCTTTGGAGAAAAGCTCAGAAATACTTACACAAGAAATACTTACAACTAGGTAATTGGCACTAGGATCCACAGATGAGGGATACCATTCGTCGTTTGTTTTTCTGGGACTGTGTTACTTCACTCAGCATGATGTCCTCTAGCTCCAGCCATTTTCTTGCAAAGCTCGTGATGTCGTCTTTCTTTACTGCTGCATAGACCTCCATTATGTACAGGTACCACATTTTCTCTATCCACTCATCAGTTGAGGGGCATTTGGGTTGGTTCCAGCTCCTTAATATTGTGAAGAGAGCTAATAAACAGGGACGTGCATTTGGTATGTCTGTGGTGGGGTGAGTCTTGAGGGTACATGCCCAGGAGTGGTTATGGCTGGGTTGGGTGGAAGTTCATTCCAAGTCTTTCCAGGGTTCTCCACACTGCTTTCCATAGGCTGTGATGAGTTACATTCCACCAGCAGTGGTGGGTGTTTCCTTTCCCCACAACCTCTCCAGCACTTGGTATCATTTGTTTCTTGATCTAGCCAGTCTTATTGGAGTAAGATGATATCTTAAAGTGGTTTTGATTTGCATTTCCTTAATGATTAGTGATGTTTGAACACTTCTTAAGTGTTTCTCAGACATCTCTAATTCCTCACTTGTGAAGTTGCTGTTTAGGTCTTTGCTCCATCTATTGAGTGGGTCATTGTTTTCTTTTTTCTTGTTTTTTGAGTAGTTATTATTCTGGAAATCAATGCTTTTCAGATGTTCGCCGTGAGGTTTCCTCCCCCTGTGGGATTTCTCTTCACTTCTTGATTTTTCTTTTGATTGTACAGAAGCTTTTGAGTTTAAGGAGGTCCCATTTGTCAATTGTCGACCAGAATTCTTGCACAACTGCTGTCGATTTAGAAATCTTTCCTAGGCCTTATGTCTTGTTGTCTGCTGCCACTTTTTCTTCTATCGCCTTCAGAGTTTGGGTTCACGTTGAGTCTTTGATCCATCTGGAGTTGTCTTTTGTTACAGGGCAAAGAGGTGGGGGTTTTTAATTTCATTCTTCTACAAGTAGTGATCCAGTTTTGCCAACACCACTTGCTGAAGATGCTGTCTTTTCTCCATTGTGGCTTCTTGGCCCCTCTGTCAAATTAAAGATGGCTGAAATTGTATGTGCTCAGATTGGATCTTCGGTTTTGTTCCATTGGTCAACAGTGTGTTTTTGCCAGTACCAGGTGTTTTTATACTATAGCCTGTAGTATAGTTTGATTCTGGTATAGAGATCCACCCCTGTGTAGCTCTTTTCACTCAGGGGTTTGTTTTGATGTTCGGGGTTTTTTGTTTTTTCAAATGAATTTAAGAACGTTTGTTTCCAAGCCTTGTGAAGAACTCTTTGGTTTTTTGATTGGGATTGCGTTAAATCTATACAAGAGTTTCGTTTGTTTAAAATGGGACATTTTTTACATATATTCCATTTTCCCAATCCATGAGCATGGGAGGTTTTTCCATCTTCTAATGCTTCTTCAATTCTTTCTTTAAAGATTAAAATTTTGTTGTAGAGATCTTTGTTTGATTTGGTTAGGTTTGTTCCTAGGTATTTTATTGTTTTTGAGGCTATTGTGAGTGGGAGTTCTCTTGAATTCTTTCTCCAGTGCTTGTTCTTGTGTGTAAAGAAAGGCCATGGATTTTTTTTTTTTATTTATTTTGTATCCTGCCACTTTGCTGAAGCTGTTTTTAATCATCTCTGGAGTTTTCTGGTGGGAGTTCTTGCTTCCCTTAAGTAACAATCTATCATCAGCAAATAGGGATAGCTTGACATTCCTCTTTTCTAATTAGTACTCCTTTAGTTTCCTTTTCTTGCCTTATTGCTCTAGCAAGTGTTTCAAGCACTGTATTGAAGAGAGAATGGTGACAGGGGCAGCCTTGCCGAGTTCCTACCTTTAAGGGAATGTTTCTGTCACTTTCCCCATTTAGGTGATATTGGCAGTGGGTTTCCTGTATATGGCTTTGTTACATGAAGAATGGATCCTCCAATCCAATTCCTTCTAGGACTTTAGCATGAAGAGGAATGCTGGATTTTGTCAAAGGCTTTTTCAGCCTCAATTGAGTGATGGTGTGTTTTTGTCTTTGATTCCCTTTATGTGTTTTGATGATGTTTATTGATTTTCAATAAAATGTTTTTGAAAGGTATGTTATGAACCATCCCTGCATCTCTGATATGAATCCAACTTGGTCATGATGGATGATCTTCTTGATGTGGGTCTGGTATGCATTTGCCAGTATCCTTTTAGAATTTTGGCATTCTGTGTTCATGAGGAGAGTGGTCTATAATTCTCCTTTTAGTTGGATCTTTCCTGGTTTTGGTATAAGTGATGACTGGCTTCATAGAGGAATTTGGGAGAATATCCCTCTGATTGTATACTTCTAAACAGTTTTAGTATAATGGTTGTAGGTCTTTTTGAAATGTTTTTTATAGAGTTCTGCCTTTGAAACCTTCTTGGACCTGGGCTTTTTTAGTTGGAGGCTTCTTACTACATCCTCTATTTCTTCATATGTATTATGGGTCTGTTTATGCTGGTGATCTCTTCTTGTGGCCAAACTTTGGTGATTCCCAGGATTTCAGATATTCATCCATTCTTCTAGGTTTTCAAACTTGTTAGAGTATATAGGTTCTTGTAATATTCCCATTGATTTTCTGGTTCTTTTCCTTGTCCGTTGTGATACCCTTTTCATCATGGATTGATTGATTTGGAGTTGTTCCTTTCTTTTTATTTATACTGGATTAGGGTCTTTCTATCTTGTTTATTCTTTTCAAAGAACCAACTTTTGGCTTCATTGATTTTTTGTATTGTTTTCTTGTTTCTATTTCATTGATTTCTGCTCGCTGATTTTTTTTATTTCTTCTGTCTGTTGCATTTAGGGTTCATCTGTTGTTGCCTCTCAAGTGCTTTAGCTGTAGTGTTAGATCATTCACTTGTGCTCTTTCTGTTTTTCTAATTAAGCACTCAGGGCTATGAACTTCCCTCTTAGGACTACTTTTTAAGGTATCCCATAGGTTTTGTTGTGTTTGTATTGTCATTGTCATTCAGTTCCAGGAATGCTTTTATTTCTTTCTTTATCTCTTCCTTGACCCATTCATTATTCAAGAGTGTGTTGATTAGGTCCCATGTGTTCTGGAGGAGGAGGGCTTATCCTGGTGTTTGATGTTGAGCTTTATGCACTGCTGGTTTGACAGAATGCATGAAATTATTTCAATCTTTTTGTATTTGTAGAGGTTTCTTTCTGTGTCCCAGGATGTGGTCATTTTGGAGAATGTCACCATGGGGTGCTGAGTAGAAAAGTATTCTCTGGTATTAGGATGGAATGTTCGATAGAGGTCTATGGGTCCATTTGGTGTATCATATCATTAGTTCAGATGTCTCTCGTTATATTGCTCCTTGACTGATCCAATGGTGATAAGACGGCCACTGTCCAAAGACGTAGATCGGGTAGGCAAATCGATCCCAGTAATGAGTGTACTGGTGGTAGCGTCTGTACTTCCTGTGTTCCGGATAATTGTCTTTATAAAGTTTTTGGTGCACCCAGAATCATTGGGGCACATGCCATATATTCAAAAATGTGAAATCATTCTTGGTGATTTGTTCCTTTGATGAAACATGTAATGGCCTTCCTTTGTCTTTCTGATTTCTTTTACTTTCAAGTCTATTTTGTCTGATATTAATAATAGCAAACCGTGCTTTCTTTTTGGTTACATTTGCTTGGAATTTTTTTCCATCCCTTCACTTTTAAGGTTGGTGCCTGTCCTTTGAAGGTTACGATCTGTTTCTTGTAGACAGCCTATCGATGGGATTTGATTTCCTAACACTCTCCCAGTCTATGTCTTTTTGATTAGGGAATTTATCCATTAAATTTAAGGTTATGACTGATAGATTTGTGTTGCTTTTCCTTTTGCCTATTATCCAATCTGCGGTTTTGGTTTCAGGTTTCTACTTCTGCAGTTATGCTTTTATTGACTTCTCTTTCTAGGTGCCTGGGGTTGGTTGCCCTCTTTCTACTTCTTTGAATTTGCTTCAAGATATTCTCTGAAGGGGTTGTTTTCCGGAACATGTATTCTTCTTATTGTTTTTGTCATGGCAGGTTTTTTTTTTTTCCTCTCCTTCAACTATAATTGATCATTTTCTGTGCATTATAGTAACCTGGGTTGGCATCTTTGTCCTTACCACTGGATGTTTCCTCAGGTTATTCTTGCTTTCATAGTTTTGCCTTGAGTAAGTCAGTTTGTAAGTTTAATTCTGATTAGGTTTCCCTTATAGGTCACTTGTTGTTTTCTCTTGTCCTTAAGGATTTTGGTCTTTGTTTTGGGTTTTTTGTCTAGCATTTAAACTATGGCATGGTGGGGGCATGGAGAGGTTTCTTTTCTGACCTTGTCTGTTTCGGAGTTCTATGTGCTTTTGTTATGGTATTAGTTTGTCCTTTTTAGTTTGGGGGAAAGTTGGAGTTTCATCTATTATTTCTTTGAAGATATGATCAATACCATTCTCTTGGGATTCTTCTCCTTCCTCTATTCCTATGATGCGGAGGTTTGATCTTTTCATAGTGTCCCACAGCTCCTGGTTGTTCCATTTTTGTGTATTTTTAAATTTTTCATAATCTTTCCTTGAGGTTTTTAGTTGTTCTGTGTTATCTTCCAGGTCTGATATTCTTTGTTCTGCTTCCTCCATTATGCTTCTGAGGCTTTTTTCATTCCTTTCCTCTTGATTGAATGAGTGTTTGATTTCCTTTTTCATTTCCTCTTCTGATTTCTTCAGTATTTCTACTTCTTTTTGGAGCTTCTGGATCTCTTCTTGGTTTGCTGGTTGGTTTCTTTATATTTTTCAGCATGGGATCTTTTCAGTGTTTCTACTTCCTTCCAGAGCTTGTCATTTTCTCTCTCTAGGTCCTTCTTGAGTTCCTCATTCTCTTTTCTTAGTTCTTTAATTTGTTCTTTATGATCGTGTAGTTCTTTAAATATGTTCCCAATTGTGTTTCTTATGTCTGTGTCCTGGGGCATCCCCAGAGGGATCCCACTGCAGGAATCTTCCATAGGGTTGGTAAAGCTTGGCACAGGATTATCCTGCCCCTGTCCAGTGTTGTCTCTTCTTCGTGATCCTGGCATATGGGCTCCTCCTTGCCTGTATTCCAATGTGAGTCCTAAATGCCTCTTCACTGTGTTGAAGTCTTGCTTTGCTTGCCTCCTTCAGATGCCTCTTCATAATCCCAATTGAGGGGGGCTCTTCATCCCATGCCCCGGTACCTTCCCCTGGGCTCAGGAGATCTCAGCTGTCCTCTGCTCCTAATAGCATGTGCAGAGCCTCTCTCACCACCACAGTAGTCTATGCCCTCAACCATGACCTCACCTAAATCCTTCTCTAACTTGCTTTTCTCACCTATTTTGTCACAGCAATGAAACATGAAATAAATAATTGCTACTTAATAGTCAAGCCCTTATGCAAGACACATGTTTCACAATCACAGTTGAGGCATTTGTGATCAACTGCTGGATGAGGCATGAAAAATCCTGAAATACATATATTTTTTTATTCTGAAACAAATATCAATGGTATGCAACATGTGAGCCAAGGTCGGAAGATGCTCAGTTTTACCAGGAAACCATGAATGGATTTGACTTAGCCCCACCATCCTCAATGTGACTTCATTTTTAGTCAAAGCTTCTTTTCCCAGAAGTGTTTTTCTGAGGCTCTCTCTTTAGCTATATTTCTCTTAACTTCTCTCTTTCTTCTCTCTCTCCTCACCTCTTCTTTCTCCTCTCTTCCATCTCTCCTCTCTCCTCTCTTATCTGTCTCTCTCCTCTCCATCTCCCTCCTAGAGGACAAAGCATGGGATCTGACTGGCTTCTCTCCTCACTTTAGTTCATTGATTTAAGAGAATTAGAAGGAAAGGCTCTTACCCATCCCAGCTACAGTTTATTGACAGTTTGACCATCTTTCCTGTAGGTGGCGTTCCTAGCAGCTACAAGAAAACTTCTCAATGCTGCTGCTGCTTTTACTAATATAAATTATGCTTCTGGTCTGGACTATACAGCAAGGTCTAGGCCAGCTGGGGATAGAGGGAGACCCTGTCTCAAAAAGACAAAAGATATTAAACTTCCGTGCCTGGAGAGATGGCTCAGTGATTAAGAACACTGGCTGCACAAGCCGGGTGTGGTGGTCCACAACTTTGATCCTAGCACTTGGGAGGCAGAGGCAGGTGGGTCTTTGTGAGTTCAAGGCCAGTCTGGTCTACAGAGTGAGTTCTAGGAAAGCTGGGGCTATAGGAAGATCCCATCTCAAAAAGACCAAAAAAAAAAAAAAATGAACACTGGCTGCTTTTGCAGAGTGCCAGGATTCAGTGCCCAGCATTCCTGTGGAAGCTAACAACTGTAAATAACTCCCATTTCAAGGGGGTCTGATGCCCTTTCTGGCCCCCACAGGCATTGCACTACATGAGTGCACACACATGCAGGCCAAACTTATAGATAAAATAACACATATATGTACTTGGGAGGCAGAGGCAGGCGGATCTTTGTGAGTTCAAGGCCAGCCTGGTCTACAGAGTGAGTTCCAGGACAGCTGGGGCAACAGGGAGACCCTGCCTCGAAAAGACCAAAAAAAAAAAAAGTCCTTGTCACTGAAACATCAACATTACCCTGGAAACAGTTCTAGCTTGGTGAGGTCAGCCAGGTAGAGGACCTTCCCAAGCCTTGAATGCATGAAATTTAGATGTATTAATGAGGAAACTTGCATAATATACAAAGCGGAGATACACAGGTCTACATAGAATATTAATGTGTTAAAATCATATTATAATAAGAATTATTGAAAGGTCACTTAAAAGAGTGTAATGGGCTGGTGAGATCATGCAGCAGAGCAAGACGATTGTCAACAAGACTGATGACCTGACTTTGATGCCCCAAACCCACATTCTGGAAAGAACTGAGTCCTGTGTGTTCTCCTCTGTGCTTGATCGCTTTAGTTGTCAACTTGACACACCTGGGTTGCTGAGTCTCAGTTGAAGACTGGCCTCCCATGAACTGGGCTGTGTCCATGTGTAGGGGACATCTTCTTTATTGTTGAGTGATGTGGGAGGGCCCAGCCCACTGTGGGTGGTGCCACCCCTGGGCAGCTTGTTCTGTGTTATATAAAAAGCAGGCTGAGCATTGGCCAGTGGACCAAGCCAGTAAGTGGCCTTTCTCCACGGCCAGTGCTTCAGCTTCTGCCCCCAAGTTACTGCCCTGAGTTGTGACCTTGTGCTCCCTCACTGATGAATTGTGACCTGGGAGATCTCAGCCAAATAAACCCTTTCCTCTCCAAGCTGTTATTGGTCACAGTGTGTCATCAAAGCATTTGGCAGCAAACTAGAATCTCCATCCTCCACATGTGGGTCCTGGCACATAGGCATGCTTATGCACCTGCACTCACACTGAAATAAATCAATACATTTATTTAGAGTTTAGTATCTACAGACTTCCTTTGAGATACGGTCTCATTATATAACACTGTTTGGCCTGAAACTAACTATGTAGACCAGTCTGGCTTCAAATTCACAGGGATCTGCATGCCTCTCCCTCACAAGTGCTGAGATTAAAGGCATGCCCAGCAATGCTGTTTCTGTTTTATTTTTCTATCAATAGATTTTTATCATTGTTGTTTTTGTTCTGTTTTGCTTTGTAGACAAGGTCTCCCTGTAGCCCCAGTTGGCCTGGAACACTCTCTGTAGACCAGGCTGCCTTGAACTCCCAGAGATCCTCCTGCCCCTGCCTCCTGAGTGCTGGAATTAAAGAAGTGTGTCACCACCCCTGGCCTTGAACTCCCAGAGATCCTCCTGCCTCTGCCTCCTGAGTACTGGGATTAAAGATGTGTGTCACCACCCCTGGCTCTATGAACAGATTTTTTTGGGGGGGGTCTATTTGAGACAGGGTCTCCCTGTATCTCTGGCTGTCCTGGAACTCAATATGTAGACTCAGCTGGCCTTGAACTCACAGAGATCCACTTGTTTCTGTCTCTCAAGTGCTAGGATTAAAGGTGTGAGCAGCCACGCCCCACTTATGAACAGATTTTTAAAAGAACTTTAAATTTTCATGATCACAAAAGAATCTAATTGACATAAAGAATATACTTTCATATAAGTATAATTAATTTTACTCTTAGAAATTTTAATAAATTAATCATGTCATCTTTAAGTAGAATCCTCCACAAATATTGGGTAATATATTCAGACCTATTGCAATGTGCATAAGCTTTCTGGTTTTGTTCTATTCTTTTTTTTCCTTTCCTTTATTCTTTCTTTCTTTTCCTGTTTTACAAATAACATCCAGTCATTTTACCTTAATGAGCTGCTGTTGGNTCTATTGAGGTTCATTACCATTGCCTGGATCTTGCAGACCAAGGACTGGCAGAATCAGGATCAACCAAATGACTCCTCCCCCCTTCATTTGCCAACTAATAGACCCACTGTTTTCAGTTTAAATTAGGCAAACTGATGCTAGTGAGGCCAAATGACTCCTCTCCTTTAGGAACTGCATAGAATTCAGACCTATGCATATCGACACCCACAATTGAGTATGATATGGGCACCAATGTGGGTGTGAGGCTAAGCACCACAAGGGAAGGTCCATGAACCGCCTCTGAATTCCCTGAGAGAATACCTGGCTTGCACAGAGGTTGATATCAAAAAATAAACTGCCAAAACGCCCTTCCTCCCCTCCACAAAAGATATCAAGGGCCAACGATGTTAAAACCTTGGAGGAGCCAGGTCCCTTCTCCCCCAATTGGTTAAAGCCCACCACCACAAGTGGGGCTCCCCCTCTTTTTGTATAAAAGAAGGGAGGAGATTTTGGGAGCCATGGCCAGCAGGCAATGGTCTTGCCACAGCTAACTAGGGTCAACTTAGGTTTCTCTTTCCCCAAGGCTCATCTAATTATCACTAGGAAGCTGAGCAAGCTTATAGTTATCTTATCAGGACAGCATTCCTCCTTTGAGTGGAACGCCCTGCTTCTTCTGGGAATTCACCTATCCATAACCTTTCCCAAAAAACATTAGGCAATTAGGTACCCTAGCAACCTAACAGCCCTAAACTATGCCAACTGGGGCTGTTTCCCCCTACTTGCTCCTATATAAACTGCCTTGCAAAAAATAAACTTTGGGACCTTGATCAGATTCCTGTCTTGGTCTCCTTCTTTGTGACTGGTTTGTCTCTCATTCAAGCTACTCTCCCCTCAGGTCCTTGTTGAAGACCCCGCAGGCCGGGGCAAGTGGCGCCCAACATGGGGCTCAGGGTACGAGAGCTGACCTGAACACCGCTCATCATAGAGAGGACATCCTTCATTCAATTTTGATCACCACCCAGAGTACAGATCATGCATTTGTGATCACTGCAGGAGTACCCAGCCTGTAACACAGATCACGAGAGGTAAGTGGAGCAGCGAGTGGATTCCTCGAGAAAGTAGGGACCACCGGACAAACAACTCAGTAAACGGAAAATTGTTTACACAAAGGGTTAAGGAACCCTCAAGGCACAAGGAAAGTGTTAAGAAAGAGAGTTCTGTAAAAGTTCCTCGAGAAAGAAGGAACTAGAGAGTTCAGTAAAAGTTCCTTGAGAAAGAAGGAACTATGGGACAAACACTTAGCAAACATGAGTTATTTTATAAAAGGGTTAAAAAATTCTCTCAAGACCTGTGGAACTAGGTTTAAGAAAAAGGATTTAGTTGATTTCATTTTTCTGGAGGATGCCTGTCCTTGGTTTCCTCAAGAAGGAACCATAGATGAAAAATGGTGGAGCCATGTTGGCAACTGCCTAAGAGATTATTATCAAGCCTTTGGCCCAGAGAAAGTCCCTGTACAGGCATTTTCTTACTGGAATCTTATAAATGATCTTTTACAAGTTGTTCATTTTCAGCCAGAGGTTTCAAAAATAGTACAAGATGGTGAAAATTATCTCAAAACAGGTTTTAAGACTAGTCACATCTCTCCTTGTTCAAGAGTTCCCTCTAAAGGCAATAATCCTTCTCCCCCCTGCTTCTAAATGCTCTTCTATTTCAATACCCATACCAGAGCCTACAAGTGATCTCCTGCCTGAGGACCCTACTTCCAAGTCTCTTTACCCTGTCCTATCAGGATTTAAATCTCAAGCCCCCCAGGATGATTCCCTCTCCCCCGAGGAAGACATTGACCTCGAGAAGAAGGCTGCTAGGTATCATAATTCAGACTGGCCTCCACCCCCGGCACTACCTGTCAGTCCCCGAAGAGATCTGTTTCCCCCACCCTATAAAACAGCTTCCCCTTTTTGTGCTCCAGTGCTCAGCACTCAATCTGACTTAAAAAAAAATAACTAGGCAAGCCACTGTTAAGCTTTCTTGAGAAGCTCAATCCCTTAAAACATTACTTCAAGTCAAAAAGGAGAAGTCACAATTGCTTAGGCAGCTGCGTGACCTTGACTTAGAAATTACTTCCCCTCCCATTCCTCCTGCTCCTGCTCAAAAATCTTCCTCTAAAAATAAAACCAAAAGTAAAACTCTTCATGCTTTCCCAGTAACTTGATCTCAGTCCAAAACCAGCGAGAAAGAATGTAGTGAGCCTGAGCTTCCAGACTCTGAGTACAAGAATGTGGAGTCAGGAGAGGAAGGGACGGAGGCAGAGGAATTTGAGGAGTTGGAAGAGACAAGAGGTGAGAAAGATAACAAACTTCTAATTCCTAAAGTTCAGCAGTATCACTGCCTTAAATTTAAACACATAAATAAATTTAAAAATGCAGTCTCTTCCTATGGTCCTGTCGCTCCTTTTACTATTTCATTATTAGAATCTCTCAGTGAAGACTGGCTTACAGTCAATGATTGAAACTTGTTGGCTAAAGCTACTTTAACAAGAGGAGATTTTCTCCTATGGAAAGCTGACTATACTAAAAGGTGCCAGAACACTGCCTGCTGTAATTTGGCTGCTGCTGGCCCCTCCTAGGCCTGGACTTTAGACAAATTATTGGGCAAATGTCCTTATGACACAAATGAAAAACAGACAAAATTCTCTCCTGGACTACTCACACAAATCCAACACGCTGCCCTTAAGGCTTCGAAGAGACTCCCCTCTCTCCTGTGCAGGCAACCATGCACACAAAGGGCCCATGCTGCAAGCTCCAAGCAGCTAGAGCTGCTACTGCTCCACTCCCCTGGAAATACAAAATCCATCATAGTAAGATGCCAGGCAGCTGGCCCTCCTTAACATAACTGTTAGATAAGGTGGAACAGGCATTTAGTAAATCAACCCAGCATTTGGTGGCTGGGAGTACAAAAGTGTTTTAAGGGACCTAACTAAAAAATGTCTTAAACTCTAAATGATTGTGTGTAAATGTGACAATGAAAAATTAATGGTTCCACAGCCCTGTACAGCCAAGGTGTGCAGTAGGCCAAACTGAGAACTTTCTGTGCCTTGACATCAAGTTATTGTATGAGATTTGAAAAAGAAAAAGGAAATATCTCATTATATTAAGTCATATGTCTGTGCAAGCTGTCTGTGTCAACTGTTCTCCCATGTGTTTGAGATTCATGTCATGTGTGTTCTTCTTTGTTGGTTTCTGTTAAAAGTGGCCACTTCAAAGTTCTTTCATTCTGTATTGTGCACATAAATTAAGTTTACTTTTGGCATGCCTCTTAAACTTTTTCAAAGACCTAATTAGAACCCGGGTTCCTAAGTTCCTAATATATATATTTATTTCTATATATAGAAATATATATATATATTTCTAAACTGGTTATCTAAAGGTTTTATTTGTTATCTGTTAAGACTGGATTTGATCTCCAAATTAAACTGTTTTAAAGTTGCAGGTATTCTAACTTCAGTTTCCTTTCAAGCTGTTTTGCTGTTTTCCAGATTTGTTTTCTTTTCTTCTACCTAGCCAGGATCTTGACAGCTGTGCCACCATGAACAGTGGCACATGGCTTCCCCTGGATGCCTGTAGACTGCAATCTCTTCCCTCCAATGAAACAGTCTAAAATGTTTTTTGGTATTGTTCATTGCTTAATTGTCTTGGTTTTGTACTGCCTTAGTAGGAATGAATGTTTTCTGACACCTTATTCTTTAGCTTCTTCCTTGGTTAAATTGTCTTTAATTATTGTATTGTGACTTTAGTTATGGCTAGCCTTCAGTACAAACTGGATATATAATTCTGTTTTTCATCACTTGTTAAAATATTTCAATAAGTTTGGAGTTTTGAAGCCAAAGATGTAAAGCATCAATGACAGCATGGTAAGAAAAACTGTATTAGCCTGCTCAACCTTGAGAATGCAATTGGGGCTGTATGCTTTAAATGACATCTCTGAAGAATGAAAACATGTCTGACAACAAGGTATGTAAGTCTCTTCAATATAAACACTAGGATAAAAATCTCTTGTATAAATGTATGGATAAATTGCCTATCTATGTGGATGATACTGTTAACGACTCTGTAATAAACTTACAACATATTAGGAATCTATCAGACCATTGATGGACAGTATATGATGTTTTCTCCAATGTGTGTATGTCTGTGTATAATAACAATGTATGCCTGTGTCTCTGTTCAGTACAACTTTTATAAATTGCCATCACCAAAACTAAATTCTAAAACCTTGTGTATGAGTGTGGGTATAAAGTACTGTTCACTTTTCAAAATTCTATAATGTGGTTATCACACATTCAAGAAACTGTGTTCCACAGCTGGAGATTCTCAGTGCTATAGAACATGTGGAAAGTCTATAAAAATTGATTTTATGACTACCAATCAGTTTGATATTCAAGGGTAAAATAAAAGTTATTCAAAAATTTTAAAAATTGTCTTAGACCTGAGTACTAAATAGGTCATTTGGATTTCAGAGGTTCAAACTGCCCTGTGAAAGTTTAAATTCCACTTTGGATATGAAAGTTGTTTGTTTGTTTGTTTGTTTACACTGTTTGTCACCCCACTTAAGACAGTTTAAAATTTAAGGTAAAGTAAAAAAATGATTAAAAAAATTAATACACAATTTCTTAGTAAATAAAGGTGTAGTTGTTAAATAAAATATCCAAATTTTACATGCTGGTATTTTAAAAACAGCTCACATGAAAAACCATGTTATGTTAATGTAACTGTTAGGTTTTGAAAACACTGCACATTTTTGTGTGAACCAAAATTATTTACTTTGTAACTTATTCAGCTTGGCAAGTGTTCTAGTTTGTCTTCCATTGCTGTGACAAAACACTCTGACCAACACCAACTTGGGGAGGAAAGGGTTTATTCAGCTTACATCTCCTGAGTCACAGTTCATCACTTAGGGAGCCCAAGGCAGGAACTCAGGGCAGGAACCTGGAGGCAGGAGCTGAAGCACAGGCCATGGAGGAATGCTGTTCACTGGCTTGCTCACTTGGCCCATGCCCAGCCTGACCTCTTATACACTACACAACAACCTGCCCAGGGTGGCACCACCCATAGTGGGCTTGGACCTCCCACATTGCTCAACAATCAGGACAATACTCCACAGATGTGGCCACAGGCCAGTCCAATGGAGCCAATTCCCCAGTTGAGGCTCCCTCATCCCAGGTGTGTCGAGTTGACACTAAAGCTATCCAGCACATCTGGTTTGCTTACAAAATGCTACAGTTGACAAAAATAATAAAATATTAACATCCTATGGATACAATAGATTAGTAAAATAAACATTTGGTAAAAATCACTTGGTAAAGATTGTAAACTCTATTTTGCACTTAAAGTGAAACATACTTTTTGTTTTCTTTAAATGTGTTGTAGATCTAGTCTTTAATTTCTTGTATGTTTATTGTGACTTCCTGTTGGTACATTAGCTTCTATAACTCTGCTATATATCTGTTATACTTGGCACATGTTACTTTTAACATTTTTAAGAAATATTAGGTTTCATTTCTGGGGACCACATGAGAACAATCTAAGTAAAACCAATTCTGGTGAGCTTGATTTAAGCATTTCCTGCCTTCTGTAGGTATGTAATAATACCCTCCCCTCCTTTTCCTTCTCAAAGCTGTAATTCGAAATCTGGGGAGCAGGTAACATAGCAATCATTAGGATAGTCCTAGAAGGTATTGTTTTTAGCCCCTTTATTATCTTGAGTTTGTTTCCTGGACTATGTTAAAGAACAGATTGTGTGCTTTACTGGATAGGTTTAATGCCAACTTGACACACCTGAGCTAAGAAACCTCAATAATTGCCTTCATTAGACTGGCCTGAGCCCATTGTGGGCAATGCCATCCTTGACCAGATATTTCTATAGTGTATACAATGGGTTGGACATGAGCCAACAACACAAGCCAGTAAGCAGCATCACTTCCTAGCCTTTGCTCCAGTTACTACCTTCAGGCTCCTGTCATGAGCTTTCACCATTAAAATGTTTTACAACAAGAATTAAAAATTTATACAAAATATTTAAGTCAGTGTTCAAGTTTTATTTATGTGTTATATAAACAAAATTCAACTGACCCTCTTGGAGGTTTAACAACCATACTTAAAGCTCCGATCTGATTTGGCAAGAGGGATTTAAAAGGACAATATTTTGGCCCATACCCTCTAAGGTCAACTTAAGTCCTAGGGTCCTACATCAGCACCTTTGTACATGTCCTGTGGCAGTGAGTCACCAGTCATCCCGAGCCAGGGAGGTCTTCTGGCCAGTGTCCAATCAAAGGAAAAAAGTCAGTATAGAGGAAAAATTCCTCATGCTTCAAAGGGAAGCTCTGGTCAAGGAAGACCTGACTTTGTCCTCACGTAGATGGAACTGGTAAAAAGAGCCAGGCACAAGGCATGAATGACTCTTAAGGACCAGAACCTCAACTGACCTTAACACCAAAACTAATTTAGTTTATCTGAGCTAACTGTGTGGTTTTAAACACCCCAACAGAAAACTATGATAAAAAAATACCATAGAGATAGGTAAAAGATCTACTGTGCCATGCTAGAAAATAACTCAAAAACTGGTCATGGTTAAGCTGGCTCTTATTTTGGAGCCCTGAGTGCTAATAGAGTATAGGTCCTCTCTTCCTCTGAAGTTCTGGACAGGGACCCTCCAATCACTAGTACACCCACTAGGTCTCCTGTTGGTACTGTGAAGTCTGTGCACTGGTACACTCACATAAGACTTAACCAGCTTGTCTTTTCAGTTACAGAAAAACTGTACACTAACTACTGGCCACTATTGATCTGGACCAAAATACCTGGCTGCTACCAGCTAGCCCTCCGGGGGTTGTGGGTTTCTGGGAGTCCTCTTGGCAGGAAGAACACAGGGAAGTTGAACGGCGTGCAGAAATGAAAAACTAAGAGAAATTTTTCCAAATCTACAGCACTTTATTGAACTGGGGCAGTGATTACATAGTAGTCTTAGGAGAGGGCAGAACAAAGGATTTGGCAAAGCTTCACAATTACATAGGTAGGTAAAAAAAAGTCAAGATTTACACATTAACTGAAAAGCTCAGAACACTCAGAGCAGGAAACTAAAACATCACAAAGTTTAGTTAGGAAATGAACTTTCTTTGAAGTAAAATGTAGAAATCTTAAGATAACCTTTACCGAGGAAATAACATCTAAGAAGAAAAAAGGAACATCAATAGTTTTCTTAACATGATCAGTTTCTACTTTTTAACTTTAGAGTAAATATATCCTGACATCCTAAAGTTAATAGTTTCTTTTAAGTTCCTATTGAAGTAAAAACCTTATTCCTATAATATCCTGTTACCTATTAGTTTTTCTAACTCTAACTGCTAATCTAAGGTTTAAATTTTTACTGAAAACTAAGAGCTGTCCCACTGTTTGCTCCAGCTAACAGCTTTGTTAGATAATTGGCTGGTGTAAGGAGACTTAGTTTCTGTCCTGCTTTACTGGGAGTGTTAGAATCTAGGCGTTTAACAAGAAGAATGTCTTATCTACCTCTTTGTCTAGGACCAGAGGATGAGATAAAGGGCTTTTTTAATTTTAGGTTTAAGGGGAATTTTTGTTTTAACCTTAATGAAGAGATGTTTTTTCATCACACACATTTACCACTGGAATTTGTTTTCTTCAAGGACACTCATGTAAGGCAAGAACATTACTGTCATGCAATTATTTTGTTTTCTTGATCTGAAGCAAGTTTTAACCTTGCCATATATATTAACAGCTTACATTATATTGTTTGTTAAGGAGAAAGGTCTGTTTTTTACTTGGGATCTGCAGAAAATTCTTGCTGCCAGGAAAAAGCCCTGTGCCCAAGAGAGGCATTTTAATTGCCAGTTCTTGACACATTCAAATAGTTTATTTTGTATCTATAAGCTGGCTTTAAGAAAAGATCTTTTTGTGCTCAGTGTTATGCTAAGTCCAACACCAGAAAAACGTAATATCCTAGGAAAGCATCTCAATCTCGGGGGTGATCTTAGCCGAGTGTTCTGCCAGGGACCTCCAGGGGGTCGAGCCCCATAGGACATTGCTCCCCCACCTGCCTTGAATATGATTTCTCATATTGTTTACACAGGCGACACTGGAGTGGGTGTGGCAGACGTTGTGGCGGGCACGGGAGTGGATGCCACACCTGGCAACTAAAACAGCCAAGATGGGAGACCAGATTCTAACCCTCCAGCCTGACACCTGTTCCCTCAAGACTTCGTCCCTCCTCAGCTCTGAAGCAGATACAGAAGAGAAAACAGTGTCCCATTCCCCTATAATCAAAAGACTGGAGTTTTAGGTCTGAGTTTCCCAGAATTCCAAGGGACATACAGGTGTCCATTTCCCCTAGAATCTGTCAATCTTATGACCTCTTCCTTACCTGAGGTCCTGCTCAGAGCCTATAAAGGAATGTACCTTAGTAGAAATCTTGTTTGCTGACTGCCCCACCAGGTGCCCACAGATGCCATGCCTCAGTTAATCTCTGCACTCTGCCTCATAGTCCTTGGACCCATTACTACAGATGAGTCCATGATTTGACTCATGGTCCTGGCTCAAAGGGGGGAATGTTAGGACCAGGTCAGAAAGAGTTAATCAAAAGGAAAGGGTTAACCATGCAGGAACAACTCTCTAGTTGAAACAGGCCTGGCCACTGGGGCCCTAAGTCATTCCCTTACTACTATTGCTACACTTACTCAATAATTTCAAATTGCAATAGACGCCTCCGCTGAATCATTAGCTTCCCTGCAGAGACAGATTACTTCCCTCCCCCAAGTAGCTCTTCAGAATCGAAGGGCTTTAGATCTTATTACTGCTTAAAAAGGAGGCACTTGCCTTTTTCTTGGTGAGGAATGCTGTTTTTACATAAATGAGTCTGGATTAGTTGAAACTCAGGTCACAAAACTTAATCAACTAAGCAATGAGCTACATAAACAAAGATTTTCCTCCACAGCAGATGAATGGTGGAGATCATCCATGATCTCTCTTTTAATGACATTCCTGGAACCCCTCATTGTCCTCCTACTTTTGGTAACCCTAGGACCTTATGCTTTTAACAAATTGATATCTTTTATCAAACAGCAGGTTGGCTCTATAACAGAAAGATCTATTGAGGTTCATTACCATTGCCTGGATCTTGCAGACCAAGGACTGGCAGAATCAGGATCAACCAAATGACTCCTCCCCCCTTCATTTGCCAACTAATAGACCCACTGTTTTCAGTTTAAATTTGGCAAACTGATGCTAGTGAGGCCAAATGACTCCTCTCCTTTAGGAACTGCATAGAATTCAGACCTATGCATATCGACACCCACAATTGAGTATGATATGGGCACCAATGTGGGTGTGAGGCTAAGCACCACAAGGGAAGGTCCATGAACCGCCTCTGAATTCCCTGAGAGAATACCTGGCTTGCACAGAGGTTGATATCAAAAAATAAACTGCCAAAACGCCCTTCCTCCCCTCCACAAAAGATATCAAGGGCCAACGATGTTAAAACCTTGGAGGAGCCAGGTCCCTTCTCCCCCAATTGGTTAAAGCCCACCACCACAAGTGGGGCTCCCCCTCTTTTTGTATAAAAGAAGGGAGGAGATTTTGGGAGCCATGGCCAGCAGGCAATGGTCTTGCCACAGCTAACTAGGGTCAACTTAGGTTTCTGTTTCCCCTAAGGCTAATTAGCACTAGGCAGCTGAGCAAGCTTATAGTTATCTTATCAGGACAGCATTCCTCCTTTGAGTGGAATGCCCTGCTTCTTCTGGGAATTCACCTACCCATAACCTTTCCCAAAAAACATTAGGCAATTAGGTACCCTAGCAACCTAACAGCCCTAAACTATGCCAACTGGGGCTGTTTCCCCCTACTTGCTCCTATATAAACTGCCTTGCAAAAAATAAACTTTGAGACCTTGATCAGATTCCTGTCTTGGTCTCCTTATTTGTGTCTGGTTTGTCTCTCATTCAGGTTACTCTCCCTTCAGGTCCTTGTTGAAGACCCCGTGGGCCAGGGCAAAATGTCATGACATTTTATTATAGTTATTGGTACCAAATGTAAAGAAGGAGCATTGAAGCTCTAAAGTATTATCATCTATCTTGTAAACTTAAATTTTATTCATTGTATCACTTTCACCAATTCTTAGGCACTTAGAAGGTCCACAGATTGCTACTTGGACTGACAACAAATTGAAAGTCTTAAGATCACAATAGATGTTTTAAAATATATACCTTACCTATGGCCAAGCAATCTCCTCTCCTGTGTTGTGCTAAGAGAATCCAGTTCACATGGTCACAGTATGGCTCCAGAGCACACAGTTTACCACTGCTTTACTTGGGATGCCTACATGAGCCAGTGGCTAAATGGAAGCAACTATGGCACAATCCTGCCCTTGATGCCACTGGGAAGAGCAGAAGCATCCAGGGTCTCTTGGGAGCTGTCTCAGAGATTAGGCAAATTCCAGCCCCTGCTCTCCTGACTAGAAAACCCTTTCTTCATTCCCTCTGCATTCTTTTCAAGCCGTCATTGCTTCCTAGGCTCATCAACTGACCCCAAGTTCTGCCCCCATAATCCAGGTCCTATTTCCTCGTCTTTCAGGCTTAAAACAAATACCACTTTCTTTTTTTGATTCATTGGGGTTTTCTTAGTTTTATTTTATTTATTTATTTATTTACTTATTTATGTGTATGAATGTACTGTCTGCATGCAGGTCTGTGCACCCATGTTGTGCAATGCCGCAGAGGTCAGAAGAGAGTGTCTGTTAGAGACAGGGTCTCCCTGTAGCCCCAGCTGGCCTGGAACTCTGTAGACCAGGCTGGCCTTGAACTCACAAAGATCCACCTGCCTCTGCCTCCCAAATGCTAGGATTAAAGGCACGGGCCACCATGCTTAGCTTAAATTCACATTCTTACTGGGTGGCAGAACTAGGGTTTAATTCCAGTTCATACAACTTTAAGAACACTGGATGTAGGGATGGATGTATGGATGTATGGATGTATGCATGTATGGATGGATGGTTGTGTGGATGGATGCAGGGTGAAGGGCACTGAGAGAACATTCTGTTGGCTTCACAGTTAATAAGCTGGCATATGTCTGAAGAGGTCAGTCTCCTATGACCTTTGTGAAATTCAGTTTCCAGGGTGAACTCAGAGGACCTCATACTTTTCCCAAAGTGACAGAACCCTGAGAGAGGTCTGCAGCCAGTCTGCCCCTCCTTACTCCAACCCACAGTTTTCTCAGGCCCAGGACTTATCATCTGCAGGCTCCTCCAAGTTACTGTGCCACAACACAGGCTTTCTGGTAACTGGGTGAAGTAGAGAAAACAGCAGCACACTCCACATTAGCAGGGACTCCATGTCCTAAGAGTCACCCTAGACCAGGTGCCTGTGGAGCACCTACTAAGTGCGGCATAAGCCAGGAACTATGCAGGACACTGGGGCACAAAGGCCTCACAGAGGAGCATGGCACTCCACTTCAGGAGTGGCCACCTGAACTGAGGACTGAAATGAACACAGTGAACATTCATTCCCTCAGCCACAGGCCACTTGCCAAGAGCCCCACCGCACACTGGCTTCAGTTTGGACTGCAACAGAGATGCAGGTTTCCACCATGGAAGTACACTCTCAGGGTCAGGGTCAGTGCTGGTTGAGGGAGAAGCAGCCATACTGGAGTCCAATTCCTGAAAACCAGACATGGACACAGAGCAGGACGCAGAGGAGAGGAATCCACAGAAATGCATTTCCTGGCAATGGTGGAGACCTTGGAGACACGGCCATGAGGAAGACAGACATTCCAGTACTCCCATAGCCTTTCTGTGTGTGGTAATGACAGCAGAGGTGCTCCCCGTGTTCCCCAAGCTTTCTCTCTGTGTGGTGTCAGTAGAGACACTTCCTGTGCTCCCTGTCCTCTCATGTGTGGTGACTGAAAGTAGAGGTGCACTCAGTGCTCCTTGTCCTCCCATGTGTGTGTGTTAACTGTCAGTAGTGATGCTCCCTGTCCTCCTTTGTGTTGTGACTGACATTAGAGTGCTTCTGGTGCTCTCTGTCCTCCCATGTGTGGCACCTGACAGTGGAGATGCTACCCATGCTGTCCTCCCATGTGTGGTGACTGACAGTAGAGATGCTCCCTGTCCTCCTATAGATGGTGACTGACAGTAGAGATGCTCCCTGTGCTCTGTCCTCTCATGTGTGGTAACTGACAGTGGAGATATTCCCTGTCCTCCCATGTGTGGTGACTGAGAGTAGAGATGTTCCCTGTCCTCCCATGTGTGGTGACTGACAGGAGAGATGCTCCCTGTGCTCCCTGTCCTCCCATGTGGGGTGGCTGACAGGAGAGATGCTCCCTGTGCTCCCTGTGCTCTCATGTGTGGTTACTGACAGTAGAGATGCTCCCTGTGCTGTCCTCAGATGTATGGTGACTGACAGTAGAGATGCTCCCTGTCCTCCCACGTGTGGTGACTGACAGTAGAGATGCTCCCTGTGCTGTCCTCCTATGTGTGGTGATTGACAGTAGAGATGCTCCCTGTGCTCCCTGTCCTCCCACGTGTGGTGACTGACAGTAGAGATGCTCCCTGTGCTGTCCTCCTATGTGTGGTGATTGACAGTAGAGATGCTCCCTGTGCTCCCTGTCCTCCCACGTGTGGTGACTGACAGTAGAGATGCTCCCTGTGCTCCCACGTGTGGTGACTGACAGTAGAGATGCTCCCTGTGCTCCCACGTGTGGTGAATGACAGTAGAGATGCTCCCTGTGCTCCCTGTGCTCCCACGTGTGGTGACTGACAGTACAGATGCTCCCTGTGCTCCCTGTCCTCTCATGTGTGGTGACTGACAGTAGAGATGCTCTCTGTGCTGTCCTCTTATGTGTGGTGATTGACAGTAGAGATGCTCCCTGTGCTCCCATGTGTGGTGACTGACAGTAGAGATGCTCCCTGTGCTCCCATGTGTGGTGACTGACAGTAGAGATGCTCCCTGTGCTCCCTGTGCTCCCATGTGTGGTAACTGACAGTATACTTGCTCCCTGTCCTCCCATGTATGGTGACTGAACAGTAGAGAATGGCTCCCCATGGTGCTCCCACCTGTGGGTGACTGGACAGGTAGAAGATGGCTCCCCTAATGCTCCCCCAATCCTCTCTCTCGTGAGACTCTCATGTTATCTGGCTTTGGGTGCCTGTTCCGCCCCCTTGCCCCTCTTGACCCTGTCCCACCCTCAGGTCTGGGACTTTTGCTCTCAGGTAATTGCCTCTCACTATAGGCTTGGTCCTGGTAGGCTTCAAGAATCCTTCCTGTTTTTCTTCTAGGCTTCATGTCCTATTTCAGAAACTTACCACTGTGGACTCAAGCCTATCNAAAAAAAAGAAATCTATAATGTAATTATGGCATATACAAAAAACTGTGTTCCACCTACCAGGTACTATATATCTAGTTACAGCCTCAAGTAAAACAGACATATATAGAGTTACCCATACATACTAAAATTGTTTTGTATATCTGTTATACTTTGCACATGTTACTTTTAATATCTTTGGGAAAAATTAGGCTTTGCTTCCAGTGACCACACGGACAGTGTGAATGTCACCAATTTGGCTGAGCCCTAAGTATTATCTGCCTGCTGCTGGTATGTGACAATGCCCCCCCTTCATTTTCCTTTTCCAAGCTATAATTCAAAATCTGGGGACAAGTGACATGGCCTTCATTTGAGAAAGTACTGTTTTTAACCCCTTTATTATCTTCAACTTGATACACCTGCACTGAGAAACCTCAATTCCCTTCATTGGACTGGCCTGTGCCCATTTTGGGCAATGTCATTCTTGGCCACATATTTCTATATTGTATACAATAGGCTGAATACGAGCCAGCAACACAAGCCAGTAAGTAACATCCTTTCCTAGCCTGTGCTGCAGGCACTACCACCAGGCTCCTACCATGAGCTTTTATTATTAGTCAGAATATTTTTGCCACAGCAATTAAGAATTTATTTACAGTGCTTAAGTCAATGTTCAAGTTTTACTTAGGAGTTGTATGGTAATTAATGTACCAAATTAATTCAAAAAATCCTCTTGGAGGTTTAGCAACCACACTTAAAGCACTAATCTGATTTGGCAAGAGGGATTTGATGGGACAATATTTTGGCCCCTATCCTCTGAGGTCGACTTGGGTCCTAGGGTCCTGCATCCGCAACTTTGTGCATGTCCTGTGGCAGCAAGTCACCAGTCATCCTGAGCAGGGAAGTCTTGGAGATTCACTTAAAGGACTTCATCCTGCCAGTGTCCAGTCAAAGGAGGAAAGTGCATACAGAGGAGAGACTCCTCATGCTTCAAAGGGAAGCGCTGGTCAAGCAAGGCCTGACCTTGTCCTAACATAGATGGAACTGGTGAAGAGAGCCAGGCTCAAGGCCTGAGTGACCCTTAAGGACCAGAACCTCAATTGACCTTAACATCAAAACAAACTTCATTTATCTGAGCTAACTGTGTGGTTTTAAACCCCCCAACAGGAAACTAATCTAAAGAAGAAAGAAATGAAATAGGTTATTATCAGAGAAATAGGTGAGAGACCTACTGTGCCAAGTTAGGAATCTACTGTGTCATGGTAGAAGATATTTCAGAGATAGATGACAGATCTAATGTGCCATGCCAGAAAATACCACCTTTTATATTCTCATGGTTATGGCTCTCATTCTGGAGCCCTGCGTATTTTTCCCTCTGCATTCCCTAGACTGGGACCCTCCAATTGCTAATGCACCCTGTAGCCCCCTGTTGGTCCCTGCACTGGTATACTCATGTAAGACTCAACCAGCTTGTCCTTTCAGTTGCAGAGAAAACATCCACTAAGTACTGGCCACTATCAATCTGGACCAAACCCACTGGGCAGAGCACCCCAAGCAGCCAAAATGAAAAACTGAATTCTAACCCTCCAGCCTGACAGCTGTTCCCCCAGGACTTCACCCCTGATCAGCTCTGAAGCAGCTACAGAAGACAGAACTCCACCCTTTTTCCTATAGGAACAAAAGGCTGGAATGCAGAGACACCTAAGACTGGAGGTCCTAGAACCTGCTCTACCAGGCTAGCCTTTGGCTATGCTAAAGCAGGCCACCACTGATTACTCAGGAATCTTCTGGAAGCCAGATTCCAGATTCTGACCCACCCCACTCTCACTGAATCCCACTCCCACCTTATCCCTTAAATTCCCAAGCCAGATGCCATTCTATGCTTGGCTTGGCTTTCTCTTTCCCCTGAGCCCAGCCCCAGATACCCTGAATTAAACTTTGCTCCGAAGAGCTTAGACCTCATGGCCTTTCATTCCAGGGGGAGCACACCATAACCATACAGCTACAATCTTAATGATGGTATAAATCGACTGTGGTTTGGGTAAGACTCCATTACAAACACAGGTAATGTTAGACTTTGGGATGCAAAGGAGATGTGATAGATAAGTAGAAATGGGCCTGGGTGCACGCCATTAATCCCAGCACTCAGGAGGCAGAGGCAGGTGGATCTCTGGGAGTTCAAGGCCAGCCTGGTCTACAGAGGGATTTCCAGGTCAGCTGGGCCTACAGGGAGACTCTATCTGTAAAAGACCTACAAACAACAAAAGTAGAAATGGAATCTGACCTTCAATAGATGCCGATCATAGAGCAGCAGCAGCTTAACCTTGGGAATGGAGATTGGGCATCCAGGTTGAGGTAGGCCCAGGATTTATAGGTGGGCCCAGAAAATCCCAGAAAGGGGGTTGTGCCTTCCCAGATGCACAGAAGTTAGGATATGCCTTCTTGTGTACTGTGCTCTTTCCTAGGGTCAAGGAAGGAGGATGGGGAGTTCTGATACAGGGTTTCATAAGGAATCACATCTAAGAGAATAAGAAGCCAGATGTCTTTTGCTAGGGGCCATATGTTGTGAATTAGGTGTGTCTCCCTCTTGAAGTGGGGAGGCAGATTGGATGGGTGGGCAGTTACTACAGCCATTTCTCAGAGTGATTTTCCTTCAGAGAGAAAATAAAAACTGCCAAACATTAAATTCCAAGCTCAAACCAAATGGTTTCAGTAACCATCCCAAAAGATTCTCTTCCTGAAAGAAGGGTTTTCTGAGGAAATGACACAGTGCACATACTGAGGTCAGAGGACAGCTTGTGGGTACCAGTTCTCTCCATCCATGTGGTTCCTGGGAATTGAACTCAGATCATCAGTTTTGGTGGCAGGTGTCTTCCCGACTGAGCCATCTGACCGGCCCTTTTATTCTGAATTAATTCATTGTCACTGCATGCCTGCCACAGGCACAGGTGGAGGACAAAGGACAACTTCCTGGGCTCAGTTCTTCCTCTGCCCTCCACGTGGGTCTCAGGGATGAAAACCAATTGACCATGCTTTCATGGCAAGGGCCTGAAGTTGAGGCATCTTTTGCAACTCTGTTTTTAAAAGAGAACAAGAACTATAAGTACAAGCCTAGCTGTGCTTTATTCCAGTGGTTGTAACATGAGCAGCTTCCTTCCTTCCTCAGATTATCCCTGTGTGGTTCCTTAGTTTTTGTAGAGATGAACAGGAAGCATTGTGAAGCAGGATGGTGGATGGATTTGTCTGGGATGCTCT
>VZQC01004674.1:397517-439913 GCA_009823505.1 Rhizomys pruinosus | reverse complement strand
ACTCAAAGATATTTGGACCTGGCATAATCAAGTCAAGGTATCGCAATCAAGGTATAAGGTCCATTTCTATGGAAGGAAAGTGAGAAGGAATACAGGAAGTAAGGGAAAATTATAGCAGGTTTCTGAAGATGGCAACAACTTGTTCCCAGGAGACATTGTGGTGAAGACTGGCAGGAAAGAAAAGCCAACTGGGGGTGGAAATCCAAAGAGGGTCAATAAGGAGAACGGGAAAGGGACATCCAGTAACCATACAAGGACTGCCAGCTCCAGGACCCCCACTTTCCCAAAGGGAGCTGTTCATTTCTTCAGGACAGCTGTTACTCTTGCCTTCTTCAGGTTTTAATCTTCTGACTCTTCTAGTCAATCCTTTGCCTATCCCATGAATGAACTTCCCTATTCCCTTGACTGCTCCTGGAACATGGTCGCCAGGACCTCACAAGATGCCCACCCCCACCCCAACCCGCCCTTCCCCCGCCGGCCGGCCCTGGGAAAACCAGCAAAGCCTGCTCTAGAGGTTCCAGAGCTGCTGCTGTCTTCTGGGAACAGGCGGCCCCAAGCTCACCATGGCAGATTAGGGTTCCCGTGCTCTCCTGGGTGCCAGGCAGCAGCTCAGGACCCAGCACTCCAGCACTCCAGCTCATGAGATGCCTCACTCTGCTGGGAGCTCAACCTACACAGCAGAACCTGATTGGACACCTCGGAAAGAGCCCACCTCCATTGCCCTTCAGCACTCCTGACTGGACAGCATGGCTGGAAACCCTGCTTGGGGATGGCCTCCTCTGCCCTCTGAGATAGAAAGGAGTGAAGTAATGCAGCACAGTCCTTCCTATCCTGGCCTTCTGGTCCAGGTATCTCCCTGGCTCAACTCGGAAGAGATTTGCATTTAAGCACACTTACTCCTGTCCTAAAAGAGCAGGTCCTGCTCTCTTGGTAAACTCAGTGGACATTTCCTGTTCTTCCTCCCAAACGTAGGACGGCTCATATCCACAGTCAATTCACTATGGCCTATGACCTTGTCACCTAGCCAGAGAAAAAAAAGCACACCAGCACTCCAGCCCACGTGGTGCCTGGCTCTACTGGGAGCTCAACCTACAGAGCAGTCCTTGACTGGATGCCTCGGAAAGAGCCTGCACTCCTGATTGGACAGCATGGCTGGAAACCCTGCTTGGATAGGGCCGCCTCTGATGTCTGAGTGACAATGGAGTGAAGTAATGGAGAGCAGTCCTTCCTACCTTGGCCCTCTGGTCCAGGTTTCTGCCTGGACACTTCTTGTTCTTCCTCCTGAGCATAGGATGGCTAATATCCAGTCAATTCACAGTGGCCTATGTCCTTGTCACCTAGCCAGAGAAAGGTACCCAGCCCACCTTAGGTCATAGTATTGGAACTAGGGACCCACATCCTACGGAGATCTAGTTTTCCCACTCAGACACGCTAAAGCTTGGGTGAGTACCCAGGCCTGGTCTTTAAGAAGCTGAAGCCAGATCTCACAACCTGAAGAAACCAGGACCCTCCTCACACTCCTGTTCACCATCCCCCTTCCCCTCCCATCTCATCCCTAATCCCTGCACATCCCCTGGAACAGAATCAGTTGGTCCTGGGGTTTCACAACTTCTCATTTATGGTCCTTCTCAGTATCTGGCTCCTCTGTTCTCCTCAGCACATAGGCTATCCCAGACTAAATTCGTGAAAGGATAGAAAATTTGGGAATTTTCTTTGTTTGGGGAATTTCTCTGAAGTCTCCTGTGAGCCAACTGACCCACAGTGACCCCCCTGTCTCTTGGCAGCAATTTCTCTCTTACTTTAATCTAACCCCCTTAATGAAGTTCCTTTCCATGTTTTAAAGCCAGTCTTTGTATCTCCCTTAAGGCCCCATTCTTATTTTCTTATTTTCTTCTAACATACATTGCACTGTTCCTTCCTAATTCCGTCCCACCTCAAGACTTGATCACTGTCTGAAGGCCCATTCTCCTTCCTGAAGGGCAATTTTGTGCTGTGTTTTCACAAACTCATAACCATGCCTCTTCTCATTTTCTTCTATACCTAACAGACTGATTGCACCCTAATACTCAGGGTGGACTCTTTTTTTTTTTTAATGTTTATGAATGTACCGTCTGCATGTAGGTTTGTGCACCCTTGTGGTGCAATGCTGCAGAGGTCAGAAGAGGGTGTCTGACTTTCCCTGGAACTGGAGTTAAAGAAGGTTCTAAGCCACTATGTGGGTGATGGGAATCGAACCCGGTCCTATGCAAGAGCTATAGGCACTCTTAACTACTGAGCCATCTCTCCAACCCCATGGCTGGACATTTTAATCAAAAGAAAACAGGAGACGCTATTTCTACTGCACATGTGTAACCCAGAACTCGGGAATAAGCAACAGGAGAGAGAGTCAAGTCAGGGATTGCTATATTGTATGAGGGCAGCCAGGGCTACATAACACACTCTCTCAAGTAAATGAAGTTCATAACTCATGCCAGGTATAGGAATAAAATTATTATTTTTAGTCTATTTTATGTGTACATGTGATTTGCATCCATGTATATAAAAATAGAACATGTCTGCCATAATATCAGAGAGAAAAATAGGGCACCAGGTCCCCTGAAACTGGAGTTACAAACAGGTATTGGCTGCAATGTGGGTACTGGGAACCAAACCTGGGTCATCTGGAAAATCACCCAGTGCTGTTAACTAATGAGTCATCTCTCCAACCCCAGGAAGCAATACTATTAATGCAGGATAAAGGTATGCTTTATAAAAACAATATTACAAAAGTGATCTGTGAAAGAGTAAAATGAAAAAAAGTTCATCAGTCTAAGCAAAAGTTAATTTTTTTTAAAGATAAACATAATTGACAAACACTTGGCTCTATTGACTATAACAATTCTTGAATAGTTTGGGAGGATAGACCATTAAGAATTCACCACTCTTAATCTGGGTGTGGTCATGCAGACCTTTAATCCCAACACTGCAGAGGCAGAGTCAGGCAGATCTCTGGGAGTTCAAGGCCAGCCTCATCTACATAGTGAGTTTCAGGCAAGCTGGAGGGAGACCCTGTCTCCAAAAAGATGAAAAAAACAATAATTTAGCAGCTCTTACAGTCAGAGCCTGAGTCTTGACAGCCCTAACAAGTCACGCTCAGCCATGCAGTCTCAATAGGATAATTACACAAGCAAATATCTGTGAACAACTAATATATATCTATATATTCAATGAAGTCACATCTTGTAGAGAAGAAAATGGTTCAATGACTTTTAATTTACCTTTTAAGTGGAGAGCAAGAGGTATTTGTGACTGGGCAGTCCCTGTGAGGAGCAGTTGTTAAGGGCATTTCCAGGGATGATTAACTGACCTGGGCTGGCTCCTGGCCTGACTTGAGTGGAGAGAACACGCTGAGCAGCAGCATTTGTCTGTCCCTGCTTCCTCACTGGAGAAGACGTGACTGGCTGTCTGCTGCTCCTAATAGCATGTGTAGAGCCTCTCTCACCACCACAGTAGTCTATGCCCTCAACTGTGACCACAACTAAATCCTTCTCTAACTTGCTTTTCTCACCTATTTTGTCACAGCAATGAAACATGAAATAAATAATTGCTACTTAATAGTCAAGCCCTTATGCAAGACACATGTTTCACAATCACAGTTAAGCTATTTGTGATCAACTACTGGACTAGGCATGAAAAATCCTGAAATACATATATGTCAACAGTATGCAACATGTGAGCCAAGGTCAGAAGATGCTCAGTTTTACCAGGAAACCATGAATGGATTTGACTTAGCCCCACCATACTCAATTCATTTTTAGTCAAAGCTTCTTTTCCCAGAAGTGTTTTTCTGAGGCTCTCTCTCTAGCCCTCTATTCTCTTAAACATTCTCTCTTCTCTCTCTCCTCACCCTCCTTTCTCTTCTCTCATCTCTCTCTCTTTTCTCTCTCCTCTCCATCCTCCTCCTAGAGGGAAAATGCTGGAGCTGCTGGCTTCTCTCCTCACTTAAGTTCATTGTTTAAAGAGGATTACAAGGAAAGGCTCTTAGCCATCCCAGCTACAGTTTGTTGACAGTTTGATCATCTTTCCTGTAGGTGGCGTTCCTAGCAGCTACAAGAAAACTTCTCAATGCTGCTGCTGCTTTTACTAATATAAATTATGCTTCTGTTCTGGACTATACAGCAATGTCTATGGCAAAGCTTGGGGCTAGAGGGAAGACCCTGTCTCAAAAAGGCAAAAAAATTAAACTTCTGTGGCTGGAGAGATGGATCAGTGATTAAGAACACTGGCTGCCCAAGCCGGGTGTGGTGTGCCACTCTTTGATCCTACACTTGGGAGGCAGGGGCAGGCAGGTCTTTGTGATTCAAGGCTAGTCTGGTCTACAAGTGAGTTCTAGGAAGGGGGGCTCAGGAATATCTGCTCAAACGACTCAAAAAAAAAAAAAAAAAAAAGAACACTGGCTGAGTTTGCAGAGTGCCAGGATTCAGTGCCCAGCATTCCGGTGGAAGCTAACAACTGTAAATAACTCCCATTTCAAGGGGGTCTGATGCCCTTTCTGGCCCCCACAAGCATTGCACTACATAACTCCCATTTCAAGGGGGTCTGATGCCCTTTCTGGCTCCCACAAGCATTGCACTACATGAGTGCACACACATGCAGGCCAAACTTATAGATAAAATAATACATATATGTAAAAATATCAAAGTAGGTTTCTGCAAAATGTCCACCTAAAAGTGTTTTAAAACCATAATACACTATAATGTGTACAAAATTATTTTCTTGAAAATTAGTTTTAAAAATAAGTGCTTGTCACAGACACATCAACATTATCCTGGAAACAGCTCTAGTTTGATGAGGTCAGCCAGGTAGAGGGCCTTCCCAAGCCTTGAATGCATGAGATTTAGATTAATGAGGAAACTTGCATAATATACAAAGCTGAAATACACAGGTATACATAAAATATTAATGTGCTAAAATCATATAAGAATTATTGAAATGTCACTAGTCACCAAGCCTGATGACCTGACTTTGATGCCCCAAACCCACATTCTGGAAAGACCTGAGTCCTGTGTGTTCTCCTCTGTGCTTGATGCTTTAGTTGTCAACTTGACACACCTGGGTTGCCGAGTCTCAGTTGAAGACTGGCCTCCCATGGACTGGGCTGTGTCCATGTGTAGGGGGCATCTTCTTCATTGTTGAGTGGTGTGGGAGGGCCCAGCCCACTGTGGGTGGTGCCACCCCAGGAAGCTTGTTCTGTGTTGTATAAAAAGCAGGCTGAGCATGGGCCAGTGGACCAAGCCAGTAAGTGGCCTTTCTCCATGGCCAGTGCTTCAGCTTCTGCCCCCAAGTTGCTGCCCTGAGTTGTGACCTTGTGCTCTCTCACTGATGAATTGTGACCTGGGAGATCTCAGTCAAATAAACCCTTTCCTCTCCAAGCTGTTATTGGTCACAGTGTGTCATCAAAGCATTTGGAAGCAAACTAGAACCACCTCCAACCTCCACATGTGAGTCCTGGCACATAGGCATGCTTATGCACCTGCACTCACACTGAAATAAATCAATACATTTATTCAGGGTTTATTATCTACAGACTTCCTTTGAGATACGGTCTCATTATGTAACCCTGTTTGGCCTGAAACTCACTATGTAGACCAGTCTGGCATCAAATTCACAGGGATCTGCATGCCTCTGCTTCACAAGTGCTGGGATTAAAGACATGCCTAGCAATGCTGTTTCTGTTTTGTTTTTCTATCAATAGATTTTTGTCATTGTTGTTGTTGTTTTGTTTTGTTTTGTAGACAAGGTCTCCCTGTAGCCCCAGTTGGCCTGGAACTCTCTCTATAGACCAGGCTGCCTTGAACTCCCAGAGATCCTTCTGCCTCTGCCTCCTGAGTGCTGGCATTAAAGATGTGTGTCACCAACCCTGGCCTTGAATTCCCAGAGATCCTCCTGCCTCTGCCTCCTGAGCACTGGGATTAAAGATGTGTGTCACCACCCCTGGCTCTATGAACAGATTTTTTTTTGGGGGGGTTGATTTGAGACAGGGTCTCCCTGTAACTGTGGCTGTCCTGGAACTCAATATGTAGACTCAGCTGGCCTTGAACTCAGAGAGATCCACCTGCTTCTGTCTCTCAAGTGCTAGGATTAAAGGTGTGAGCAACCACGCCCCCACTTATGAACAGATTTTTAAAAGCACCTTAAATTTTCATGATCACAAAAGAATCTAATTGACATAAAGAATATACTTTCATATAATTAATTTTACTCTTAGAAATTTTAATAAATCATGTCATCTTTAAGTAGAATCCTCCACAAATATTGGGTAATGTATTCAGACCTATTGCAATGTGCATAAGCTTTCTGGTTTTGTTCTATTCTTTTTTTCTTTCCGTTATTCTTTCTTTCTTTTCCTGTTTTACAAAAAACATCCAGTCATTTTACCTTAATGAGCTGCTGTTGGGATGTAACTTTAAAGCATAACACACTACTCAGGAAGAAAAGGAATGAAAGAAAATACACAGAGACAAGAATCTTAATATGTGAATAAATATCTGCAACAGGCATTCAGTCCCACTAAGAACTGTGATAACTGGTGCTGTAGAGATGACTCAGTGGTTAGGAGCAATTGCTGTTCTTGCACAGGTTCAGTTGACATTGCCCAGACTGCAGGTCATAATCGTCTGTAACTCCAGTTCCAGAGAATATGATGCCTTTTCTTTTTCTCTTTTTTTTTTTTTTTTTTTTGGTCTTTTTGAGACCGTGTCCTGTAGCCCCTGCCTGTCCTGGAACTCACTCTGTAGACCAGCTGCTTGAACTCACAAAGATCCACCTGCCTCTGCCTTTCCCAGTGCTAGGATTAATAATATGCCACCACCATGCCCGGCGAATGCCATTTCTAAATGTCATGACATTTTATCATAATTGTTGGCATCAAATGTAAAGAAGGAGCATTGAAGCTATAAAGTATTATCATCTATTTTATAAACTTAAATTTTATTCATTGTATCACTGTCACCAATTCTTAGGCACTTAGAAGTTCCACAGATTGCTACTTGGACTGACAACAAATTGAAAGTCTTAAGACCACAATAGATGCTTTAAAATATATACCTTACCTATGGCCAAGCAATTTCCTCTCCTGTGTTGTGCTAAGAGAATTCAGTTCGCATGGTCACAGTATGGCTCCAGAGCACACAGTTTACCACTGCTTTACTTGGGATGCCTACATGAGCCAGTGGCTAAATGGAAGCAACTATGGCACAATCCTGCCCTTGATGCCACTGGGAAGAGCAGAAGCATCCAGGGTCTCTTGGGAGCTGTCTCAGAGATTAGGCAAATTCCAGCCCTGCTCTCCTGACTGGAAAACCCTTTCTTCATTCCCTCTGCATTCTTTCAAGCTGTCATTGCTTCCTAGGTTCATCAACTGACCCCAAGTTCTGCCCCCATAATCCAGTTCCTACTTCCTCATCTTTCAGGCTTGAAACAAATACCACATTCGCTTTTTTTTTTTTGATTGGGGAGTTTATTTCATTATTATTTATTTATTTATTTATTTATATTTTATTAATGTACTGTTGCATGCAGGTCTGTGCACCCGTTTTGTCTACATGCCACAGAGGTCAGAAGGGAGTGTCTTTTAGCGACAGGGCTCCCTGTAGCCCCTGGCCTAGAACTCAATCTGTAGCCCAGGCTGGCCTTGAACTCACAAAGATTCACCTGCCTCTGCTTCCCAAGTGCTATGATTAAAGGCATGCACCACCATGCTCAGCTTAAACTCACATTCTTACTGGGTGGCAGAACTAGGGTTTAATCCCAGTTCATACAACTTTAAGAACACTGGATGTAGGGATGGATGTATGCATGTATGGATGAATGGATGTATGGTTGTGTGGATGGATGCAGGGTGAAGGGCACTGAGAGAACATTCTGTTGGCTTCACAGTTAATAAGCTGGCATATGTCTGAAGAGGTCAGTCTCCTGTGACCTTTGTGAAATTCAGTTTCCAGGGTGAACTCAGAGGACTTCATACTTTTCCCAAGGTGACAGAACCCTGAGAGAGGTCTGCAGCCAGCCTGCCCCTCCTTACTCCATCCCACGGTGTTCTCAGGCCCAGGACTTACCATCTGCAGGCTCCTCCAAGTTACTGTGCCACAACACAGGCTTTCCGGTAACTGGGTGAACTAGAGAAAACAGCAGCACACTCCACATTAGCAGGGACTCCATGTCCTAAGAGTCACCCTAGACCAGGTGCCTGTGGAGCACCTACTAGGTACGGCATAAGCCAGGTACTGTGCAGGGCACTGGGGCACAAAGGCCTCACAGATGAGCATGGCACTCCAGTAGAGGACCAGGAGTGGCCACCTGAACCGAGGACTGAAATGAACACAGGGAACACTCATTCCCTCAGCCACAGGCCACTCACCAAGAGCCCCACCACACACTGGCTTCAGTTTGGACTGCAGCAGAGATGCCGTTTTCCATCATGGAAGTACATTCTCAGGGTCAGTGCTGGTTGAGGGAGAAGCAGCCATACTGGAGTCCAATTCCTGAAAACCAGACATGGACACAGAGCCAGATGCAGAGGAGAGGAGTCCATGGAAATGCATTTCCTGGCAATGATGGGGACCTTGGAGACAGGGCCATGAGGAAGACAGACATTCCAGTACTCCCGTAGCCTTTCTGTGTGTGGTAATGACAGCAGAGGTGCTCCCCGTGCTCCCCAAGCCTTCTCTCTGTGTGGTGTCAGTAGAGACACTTCCTGTGCTCCCTGTCCTCTCATGTGTGGTGACTGACAGTAGAGATGCTCCCTGTCAACCCACGTGTGGTGACTGAAAGTAGAGGTGCTCTCAGTGCTCCTTGTCCTCCCATGTGTGTGTGTTAACTGTCAGTAGTGATGTTCCCTGTCCTCCTTTGTGTTGTGACTGACATTAGAGATCCTTCCGATGCTCCCTGTCCTCCCATGTGTGGTGACTGACAGTAGAGATGCTCTCTGTCCTCCCATGTGTGGTGACTGACAGTAGAGATACTCCCTGTGCTCCCATGTGTGGTGACTGACAGTAGAGATGCTCTCTGTCCTCCCATGTGTGGTGACTGACAATAGAGACGCTCCCTGTCCTATGTGTGGTGACTGACAGTAGAGATGCTCTCTGTGCTCCCACCTGTGGTGACTGACAGTAGAGATGCTCCCTGTCCTGTGTGGTGACTGACAGTAGAGATGCTCCCTATGCTCCCCGTCCTCTCTCTCTGAGCCTCTCAAGTTTCTGCTTTGGGCTGTTCAGCCTTTGCCCTATTGACCCTGTCCACCCTCAGGTCTGGTACTTTTGCTTTCAGGTAATTGCCTCTCACTATAGGCTTGGTCCTGGTAGGCTTCAAGAATCCTGCCTGTTTTTCTTCTAGGCTTCACTGTCCTATTTCAGAAACTTACCACTGTGGACTGCAGCCTATCATTACCACCTCCTATCCTAGGGGCTTCTTATCCCCACTGACTTACCCTGCAGCACCCCCATTCTTCCAGTCCATGAGCCCTCTGGCACCTACCATCTAGTTCAGGACTTTTGCCTCATCAACGAGGCCATCATCCTGATTGCCCCTAGTTAGGATCTCCCAGACCCTTTACGCCCTTTTCTGGATTGGTTTTTTTTAATATTTATCTATTTATTATTTATGTGTATGTACTGTCTACATGTAGGTCAGTGTACCCGTGTCGTGCAATGCTGCAGAGGTCAGAAAAAGGTGTCAGATTCCCCTGGAATTGGAGTTAAACATGGTTCTTAGCCGCCATGTGGGTGCTGGGAATCAACCCTGGTCCTACACTCCTAACCGATGAGCCATCTCTCCAGCCCCCCTTTCCACCTCTTTACAGATGAAGGGTGGGCGTGGCCAAGGGTTTTGGCCCAACCCGTTAGGCTGTTACATCAGGCAGTGGCATTTCTTTCCAGACAGCCCCACCCTACTGTCTGTGGATGGCAGCCACATCTGAGAGCTCTGGCAGCACCAGCTGACCTCACTCAAGAAGCTCTCAAGCTTATTGTACTCCTGGGTGATTATTCGTGTGTTAGTATTCCTTCTTGAAAACAACACATGCTAGCCTGGAGAGATGTCTGAAGTGTTCACGGCACTGCTGCTCAGGCAGAGGATCAAGATTGATTCCTAGAACCAGTTCCAGGTATCTGATGGGCTCTTCTGAGCCCCATGGGCACTGCAGGACACTGGTGCACTTACACACATGCAGGCAATACATACAGAATAAAAATAAAGTATTTTTCAAAAACACATGCTCAGAAAATAAATTCTAAAGATGCAATAGAAATGCTGGAAATAATGGTGCATGCCTTTAATCCCAGTGCTAGGGAAGCAGAGGTAGGTGGATCTCTGTGAGTTCAAGGCCAGCCTGGTCTACAAAGTGAGTTCTAGGACAGTTGGGGCTGCAGGGCTCTTTTTTGAGACCAATTCTCCCTTTTAGCCCCAGCTGGCCTGGAGCTGTGTATACCAGAGTAGACTTTAACTCACAGACATCCACCTGCCTCTGCCTCCTGAGTGCTGAGATCTAAGGCATGCACCACCACACCAGGCCCCATGTCAGAATTTTCCTTAAAATGATGGCATATGCAATGTATTTGTGGAAATTGTTTTAATATGAGTTAAGATGATATTTTAACTGGCATAACAATGGTAGCTTGTGGTCACCCACTTAATGGCCTGTAGGGTTCTGTCTGGGGAATCGGAGGGATGGAGGCTCCCTTCCTGGGACCTTGTCCTCCCAGGGATCACACAACAAGCTGTCTCTCAGTCAGCACTGGGCAGGTTTTGGTCAGTGTCCTTTAAATCACAGCAATAGAGAGTAAAGAAGACAGGACTCTAACTGCCAGCTCAGTCTAAATCAATGGACAAAACTGATTGATCAAACCAAGGAAGGTCTTAGTTGCATAATGAACAATCTACCTGAGCAGACAATGCTAAATATTTGGTCACACTAGTGAAAGCAGATCATACTCAGGTCAGCACTTTAGGAACAAAAGCTACTGATAAAATTTATATTTCAGGGGCTGGAGAGATGGCCTAGCAGTTAAGAGCGCTGACTGCTCTTGCAGAGGACCCAGGTTCAATCCCCAACACCCACATGGTGGCTGAGAACAGTCTTTAACTGTTCCAGGGGAATCAGACACCCTCTTCTGACCTCCAAGGCATTGCCCAACACGGGTGCACAAACCTACATGCAGACAGTACATTCATACACATAAAAATAAATAAATAAAATTGTAAAAAATATTAAAAGAAAAAAATTATACTTCAAGGCTAGGGAGATGGTTCAGTGGTTGCTCTTGTAGAGAAACAGGATTCAAATTCTACCACCCAAATGTCAACTAAAAACTGTCCATAGCCAGGTGTGGTGGTGCACGCCTTTAATCCTAGCACTTGGGAGGCAGAGGCAGGCAGATCTTTGTGAGTTCAAGGTCAGCCTGGTCTACACAGTGAGTTCCAGGACAGCTGGGGCTCCAGGGAGACCCTGTCTCAAAAAGACAAAAAAAAAAAAACTGTCCATAATACCAATTACAGGTGAGATAATGCCCTCTTCAGGACTCCAGAGACACTGGACACACATACTCATAAATATTAAGACAAACAAATAAACACCCAGTAATAACCATCAACAGAAAAAAAAAAACAAACAACAACTCACAATACAACAACCAATGAGTTACTTTTTAGTTACTGTTCTCACTTCTGCAGCAAAATATAGGGAAGAAAAGAAGGGTTGATGCTGGCTTACGTTCTCAGGGGATGAATTCCACCACTGCAGGCAAGGCACAGTGGTTCAAGGTTAGTCACAGGGATGTTTATCTCCACAACCCCAACCACAAAGATCTAAAAGCATTATAAAAAAAAAATTAAGGGGCTGGAGAAATGGCTTAGTGGTTAAGAGCGCTGACCGCTCTTACAGAGGACCCGGATTCGATCCCCAGCTCCCACATGGTGGCCGAGAACCATCTGAAACTCCAATTCCAGGAAAACGCCGGTTCCAGGGGAATCCAACACCCTCTTCTGACCTCCACGGCACTGCACGACGTGGGTGCACAAACTTGCATGCAGACAGTACATTGATACACATACAGAAATAAATAAATGCCAGGCATGGTGGCGCACCCCTTTAATCCTAGCACTTGGGAGGCAGAGGCACGTGGATCTCTGTGAGTTCAAGGCCAGCCTGGTCTACAGAGTGAGTTCCAGGACAGCCAGAGTTACAGGGAGACCCTGTCTCAAAAAAGACCAAAAAAAAAAAAAAATTAAATAAGAGCCAGAGGAATGGATGGATTGTTATCAGCAACTTCCCTGAATTGACACAGTCCCTCCTCATTGTTTTTCTTCAAGCCTTTCAAAACAATGACTATGTCTAAAGGTTTTTCCACATGGTTTACATTGGGTTACTTTCCAGTATGAAATTTTCATGTACTTCAGGGTTATTGTACAGTGTAAAGGCTTTGCCAAATTGTTTATATACATTGAGTTTCTATCCAGTACATTTTTCTTGCCTTTGAAGATGACTGTCAAATCTAAAGGCTTCACCACATTCTTTACATTCATACAGTATGTATGAATTTTTCTCCACTATGTGTTTTTTTCATGTCTTTGAAGACCACTGCTCCATCTAAAAGTTTTACCATACTTTTTACATTCATATGGTTCTTCTCCAGAATGCTTTCTTTCATGGACCAGTAGAGAAGTAGGAAATGTAAAGGCCTTGCCACATTGTTTACATTCATATGGTTTTTCTCCACTAGGAAGGTTTTCATGCAACTTAAGATAATGGTGCCATCTGAAGGCTTTAGCACATTGTTTACATTCATATTATTTTTCTCCAGCATGTGTTTTTTCTTTTTTTTTTAAATTTTATTTATTTCTGTATGTGTATCAATGTACTGTCTGCATGCAGGTTTGTGCACCCATGCAATGCCGCGGAGGTCAGAAGAGGGTCTCAGATTCCCCTGGAACTGGAGTTCTCCTGGAATTGGAGTTTCAGATGGTTCTTGGCTGCCGTGTGGGAGCTGGGGTTCGAACCTGGGTCCTCTGTAAGAGCGGTTGGCGTTCTTAACTGCTAGGCCATCTCTCCAGCCCCCCCAGTATGTTTTTTCATGATGTTGAAGGTCACGTTTATCTGGAAAGGCTTTATCACACTGTTTACTATTCATATGGTTTTTGTCCAGTATGTGTTTTTTCATGACGTTGAAGGTCACAGTTATCTCTACATGCTTTACCACATTGTTTACATTCATAGGGTTTTATTAAATTATGAATTCTTTCATGTCTTCGAAGCTTACTGGAGAATGTAAAGGCTTTTCCACATTGTCTACAGTTATAAGGTTTTACAACACTATGCAATCTTTCATGATTTTTAAGATACCTATTGCATGTAAATGCTTTACCACAGTGTTTACATTCATAGGGTTTTTCTCCAGTATGCACGTTCTCAAGTTTTTTAAGATACTTATTACTTCTCATGTTTTTTAAGATACTTGTTACATATAAATGCTTTACCACACTGCTCACATTCATAGGGTTTTTCTCCAGTATGAATTCTTTCATGTCTTTGAAGGTTACCCCACTGTGTAAAGGCATTTCCACATTGTTTACAAGTATAAGGTTTCATTCCAGTATGCACTCTTTCATGATTTTTAAGATAACTATTCCATATAAAGGCTTTACCACAGTGTTTACATTCATAGGGTTTTTCTCGATGTTGAATTCTTTCATGATGTTGAAGAAGACTACTAGATCTAAAGGCTTTATCACACTGTTTAAATTCATAGGGTTTTTCTCTAGTATGAATTCTTTCATGATTTTGAAGATACCTACTGCATAAAAATGCTTTACCACAGTGTTTATATTCATAGGGTTTTTCTCCAGTATGTACTTTTTCATGTTTTTTAAGATATTTTTTTACATATAAATGCTTTACCACACTGTTCACATTCATAGGGTTTTTCTCCAGTATGAAATCTTTCATGACTTTGAAGAATACTTTTAGATCTAAAGGCTTTACCACACTGTTTACATTCATGTGTTTTTTCTCCAGTATGAATTATTTCGTGACTTTGAAGGTTACCGCATTGTCTAAAGGCTTTTCCACACTGCTTACAGGAATAAGGTTTCACTCCCGTATGCACTCTTTCATGATTTTTAAGATAACTATTCCATATAAAGGCTTTACCACACTGTTTACATTCATAGGGATTTATTCCACTATGAATTCTTTGCATCACTAGAAATTTTCATGATCAAATTGACATTTGGTATCCAAGTGCAAGTTTCTCCATTCTGAAAATCTTATTTATGCTTACAGAGTATCTCAATCATGAAACTTCTATAAAAATGACAAGTGCATTAATAAAAATTGATGTAATAGTATTTACTACCAAGTGTAGGGCATATACTATTCTGAAAATTTGGTAAAGAATATGTTTCTGCCAGATGTGAATGGCTGGAAACTAAATAGATTGATAATTCTACAATATGATTCCCACATGGCTATCATAAAAAAGGTGACATTTGTTCATTTGAGTACCTAGTACACTTTGCATGTGAAATGCCTTGTAAACACTGAATTGGATTTTTCAATTGAGGTACATTTTACATTTCCTAATGGTATAAAAAGTTGTGCTTATTGTTTATTAATTTGTATATGCTCAAATAAAAATACCTTAAATGACAGGCAGGAGATATGTTCAAGTGTTAAGCACAGTTGCCAGTTTTCAGAAGACCAGACTTTGGTTGTGAGCACCCAAGACAAGTAGCTCATAACCTCTTTTAATTCCAACTCTATGAGCTGAGCAACTTCTTCTGACTGCATGCTGCATATGTTTCCCAAGTTACTGAACACACACACACACACACATGTATACAGAAACACATAAATCTTTAAGTAAATATAAATATTCTTAAAATTCCTTCAAGCAGCCGGGTGTGGTGGCACATGACTTTAATCCTAGCATTTGGGAGGCAGAGGCAGGTGGATCTTTGTGAGTTCAAGGCCAGCCTGGTCAACAAAGTGAGTTCCAGTCCAGCTGGGGCTACAGGGAGACCCTGTCTCTAAAAGACAAAAAAAAAATCCTTCAAGCAAATTTTCCTTCTACTGTTATCAAACTACCTTAGATTCTTTGCAGAACTTTTATAATGGTCTTTAATCTTCTCATCTTCACAATTGTTTCCTGAAATGCAAAGAAAATTCTGATGAATTTAGGAAAAACTTAAGTTTCTAGCTTTAGTGTATATGAACCTGAGTTACACACCACATTCTTACCTTTCAATATTCCAAATCACAGAAGAGCATCAACTGTAAGGAACACCTGTTTCTTAGTATAGTAAGGGAAGGGAAGATGACATTCTTACCTATAAAAGTGAAGGTCCTGCAGGTTTCTAGCATCACATCTCTGTAGAGTTTCTTCTGAGAAGGATCCAGCAAAGCCCATTCTTCCTGGGTGAAGCTCAGGGCAACATCCTCAAGTGTCACAGACTCCTAAACATTCCATAGACTCCACTGGTAATACGTTCATATAACTCTGTGCTATGCACAGATTCTGTTCCACAACACAGAAGTTCTAATGCAAGCTAAGGGTGGTTCTGAAAGGAAACAACTCTAGAGGGACACTCCTCTAACTACTGGGCACAAGGTGGAAAATGTGCTGCTGCTCTGCCCCAATTGTCTATCTACAAGGCATAGTTACTCCCTGGATTAAGAAAGTCTGATCAAGTAATGTACACAGCAGAGGTAAATTAGCATGAAAGAGCATTCTTGTCCTTAGTAAGTGCAGCATATGTTTCAATGTTTAAGTTTTGATGGTGTGAGGAAATTTAACACATGGCATAGATTACATGAGCATAAATAATAAATCACCTAGCATAAATGATTTATATAAACTCCATGGTACAGTAGGAATGGATCTCGTCCTGAAGTTCCATCGATCTAATCAAAAGTCATAGAGTTAACTAGAGGATGAGTCTATGTCACTCCCCAAAATAAGAGACTGGTGTAATGAGGTTCTCTGCTGGGCACAAATTCACACATGGTCTCACAACTTCTTAAGTGGGGAAATGAACTCATTCTATGTGCTTTCTAGAGAAACAGTGTACATGCTGCTGTAAGCAGTTTACTCAAGCACAGTTTTACTATTTTTATTTTGCATGCATGTTAGTGGAATGCACTTAGAGACAGAAGATGGATTTGCTGGACCTGGAGTTACTGATGATTGTTAGCTGCCATACGAGTAGGTGCTGGGAGTAGAACTAGGGTGCTCTGCAAGAGCAATCAATACTCTTTATCACTGAGCCATCTCTCCACTCACTGAAGAACAATTTTAGTCAAATAATTTATAGGACATACAGTTAATATTTAAATATCATAAAACAATAGTGTCTTTTTAGGTAAGGTCCAATGCAAATAAGGTGAGTATAAAGAGGGAATGTGCTTCAGAAAGAACTCAGTATAGTCAGTTTTGTTGTCATGTGTGTACAGTCACAGCTGTGAGAATGCGACAAAGATTCACATGAGCTCAGAAGTCCAAGATGGCCTATGCTTTGGAGGAAAACACCCAATCTCAGGAAGAAAAGAAGAAAAAGGATTGCAATAGGGAATGGCAGGAAGTTGGGCCACCAAAATCCATGATTTCATTTTATACTCTTAAGTGTTAAATTCACAGATTGTGAAACCAAACAATTTGGTACTGAAGGAAAAACTGACTAGGATCAATCAGCAAGTGTCTAGCCACTGTCAAACTCAAAGAACAACATAGTGATATTTTCCCTAACACACTTCAGCACCTTCCAAATCAGAAGGTAAAGACAAAAGGCTAAAATTAATTGCCACACTTTAAAAAAATTAAGTCAAAATACAGGGAGATGCCTAAGTGGGTAAAGGGCTGATAGCATAAGGTTGATGACCTGAATTTGATGCATATAACAAAAAGGAAAGGTCAAAAGGGAGAAAAGAAAAAGTTCTTTCTTTGACAACTGTGGCACGTACAATCTCATATCCATACACACTATACTCAGAATAATGACTAAAATCTTAGAAAAAAACAGGCCATCAACTTTCCTGCTTGACACTCAGTGAACGATGACATAGGCACTCATCTTCAAACCTAAGGACCAATGGAGTTCTACAAGATAAGCAGTCTTAAAACAAGTTATGATCTTGAACTTCAGTTTTAGTAAAATGACATGAAGGGCAGCAGCAGGCCAGAAATGGACACTGATCTGAGAGACCCACACTTGGTCAGGCCTTCTCGGCCCCAGCAGACTTTTCCACAAGACAAATACAAAGCCAGTGCCTTTGTGGACGTCACCTCCAGATCGGTCCAGCTTATCATCAGACCCAATAGGGAGCTCCACACTGAACTGGGTTCTCTTATATCAGGCAGAAATCCATTGTAATTAGGATGCCATGGCTTAGAGAGTTGAGACAAGTTCCCTTGACATAACGGGAAGAGCTGTCACAGGCCAGCTGCCTTTTTCATTGGATACTTAGTTCCCTAACAGGCCAGAAGAGAATGTCAGATTCTCTGAAAGTGAGGTTACAAGCAGTTATAGTCACAGACATGGTTGCTGAAAGCTGAACTCTGGTTCTCTAGATGAGCAACACTCTGAATTGTTGAGCCATCTCTCCAGCCTCCTAAGTTTACTCGTTAAGTTTTATAAACCTGTCTATTTCATCCATGAGATGATATAATTTAGAAGAAATACCCATGAACCACTGCATCCATACCTCCTCCAGCTCTCAAGGACAAGGCTTAATTGGTGTAACTCGACATACACTTCTTCAGACTATCCTAAAACAATATACTGAGTCAATGCAATCCCAATTAAAATTTAAAAAAATACACAGAAAAAAACTTTTTTTGTCTTTTTGAGACAGCTCTGGCTGTCCTGGAACTATGTAGACCAGGCTGGCCTTGAACTCACAGAGATCCGCCTGCCTCTGTCTCCCAAGTGCTGGGATCAAAGGAGTGCATCACCATGCCTGGCAAAAATCAGAGAAATTTTAAAAATTTTCTAAAATTTAATTGGGAAGGACACAACACTCCCCTGAAAGACCTCCCCCAAATCCAGAATAACCCAATCTTCAGCAATGAAGAACTGCTAGAGACATTACCATTCCTAAACTCAAATACTTCAACAAATCAAATAAATAGATGGTCCTACCATAAACAGATAGTACTAGCACAAATAATATAAACAGATGGTCCTAGCATAAAAACAGACACACTGATCAATGGAATAGAAGTGAGGACCCAGCTGTGAGTCCACGTAGTTATAGGAACTAAATTTTTCACAAGCACATTGAAAACACACATTGGAAAAAAGACAATATGTTCAAGAAATTATGGTAGTTGGAAGGATTGCTACACATACAACAATAAATCTAGATACCTATATCTCACCTTACACAAACCTAACTCCAAATCCATCAAGGACTTTAACAGAAGACTTGACACACTTCATAATCCAGGAAAAGACTTGATGAACAAGATTCCTACAGCACAGACTTTAAATCCAAAATTAACAAATGGGATCTCATGAAAGACAAACGCTTCTGTATGGCAAAAGACATCATCGTTCAAGTGAAGAGGCATCGTCCAGAATGGAAAAAACATCTTTACCAGCTATATGTCTGACACAGGGTTTACATCTAGAATATATATAGAAATGAAAAAACTAAACATAAAAGAAAAACAACCCAATTAAAAATTTGGGCAAAGAAGCCAGGTATGGTGGTGCAAGCCTTTAATCCTAGCACTTGGGAGGCAGCGGCAGGTGAATCTTTCTGAGTTCAAGGCCAGCCTGGTCTACATAGTGAGTTCCAAGACAGCCAGAGCTATGGGAAAACCCGGTCTCAAACCCCCCCCACACACACACACAAAGAATTGGGGCAAAGAATTGAACAAATATTTCCCAACGATGAAAAAGAACTGGCTGAGAAATACTTAGAAATTGTTAACACTGTTAATCATCAGGCAAATGCAAAGACTTTTGACATTTACATCTCACCCAAGTCAGAATGGCTAAGATCTCAAACAGGAAGGATGACAAATGCCTACAAGGACACAGGGAAGAGTAGCACTTCTACAGTGTTGGTGGCAGGGAAACCAGTGCAGCCACTATGGAAATTATAGCGGAGCTTCCTCAGAAACCTAGAAATCCATTACCCAAGGCCTCTGTATGCTACTACAGAGATAACTGTTCAGCCATGTACACTGCTGCTCTATTTACAAGAGCCAGGAAATGGGAACATTCTAGATGTCTGCCAACTGATGAAAAAATGAAAGCATTAAACATTTACAGACGGAGTACTACTGAGCTCTTTAGATAAAACAAAATATGAAATTCATAGTAAAAAAAAAAAAAAAGGAAAGCCAGATGAGGTGGCTTTAATCCTAGCACCTGGGAGGCAGAGGCAGAGGCAGGCGGATCTCTGTGAGTTCAAGGCCAGCCTGGTCTACAGAGCGAGATCCAGGACAGCTGGGGCTACAGGGAGACCCTGTCTCGAAAAGACAAAAAAAAAAAAGAAAAGAAAAGAAAAAGAAACTCATCTGTATTATTTACCATGTGCCAAGCTCAACTCTAAACAGGGTTACAGCTGGAGTTAGGGCTAGGGCTAGGGCTAGGGGCAGGGACAGGGATAGAGTTACAGTTAGGGTCCTGGTTGGGGTCAGGGTTAGGAGTGAGGGTCAAGGTTAAGTGTTAGGGTCAGGGTTAAAGTTAGGGTTAGGGTTAAGGTTAGGGTTAGGGTCAGGATCAGGGTTCGGTGGTTAGGGTTAAGGTTAGGGTTAGATATCATTGTTTCAACTGGAGAAACCATAGATTCCAGAAAACTGGTAAATGGCCATGGGAATGAATAATAAAGGAAGGGATAAAGTGCATGGGGAATGGGAGGGCAGAGCAAAGGAGGGAGTAGGGTAGGGACAACAAACTGTGCTAGAGAGCATCAGTGTAACTAACTCTGCTGGATGGCTTTAGTGTAACTAACTCTGCTGGGTGGCTTTAGTGTAACTAAGTCTGCTGGAGAGCTTTAGTGTAACTAACTCTGCTGGAGAGCTTTAATGTAACTAACTCTGATGGATAGCTTTAGTGTAACTAACTCTAATGGATAGCTTTAGTGTCAACTTGACACACCTTAGTTGGGGAATTGCCTCCATTGGAGTGGCATGTGGCCAAGTCTGTGGAGTATCGTCTTGATTGTTGAGTTATGTGTGAGAACCCAGGCCACGGTGGGTGGTGCCACTCTGGACAGGTTGTTAGGCAGAATATAAAAAAGCAGGCTTGGAATGGGCCAGGGGAGCAAGCCAGTAAGCAGCATTCCTCCATGGCCTGTGCCTCAGCTCCTGCTTCCAGGTTCCTGCCCTGAGTTCCTACCTTGGGCTCCCTGAGTGATGAACTGTGACCCAGGAGATGTGAGCTGAATAAACCCTTTCTTCCCCAAGTTGGTGTTGGTCAGAATGTATTGTCACAGTAATGGAAAAGGGAACTAGAACACTAACCATTGGTTGAATAGTAAAAGGGATATAGGCATTTTATTAAAGGGTGGTGCAAGCCTTTAATGGAAGCACTGGGAAGGCTTAGACAGGAGGGAGACAAAAAAGATCTCTGTGAGACTATAGCCAGCCTAGTCTACAGAATGACTCCAAGAGACCTGAAGGTATAGGAAGACCCTGTTTCAAAAAAACAGTAACAGTGCCAGATGTGATGATACGTGTCTTTAAGGCTGGTGCAGGTGGATGGTTGTGAGTTCAAGGCCAGCTTGGTCTACATAGTGAGTTCTAGCTGGAGGTACAGAGAGACCCTCTCTCTCAAAAAGACCAAAAAAAAAAACAAGGCCAGTTGTAATGGTGCATTCCTTTAATCCCAGCACTCAGGAGGCAGAGGCAGGCAGATCTCAGTGACTTCATGGCCAGCCTGGTCTACAAATTGAGTTCCAGGCCACCTTGGGATACAGGGAGACCCTGTCTAAAAAATACCAAAAACAAAACAAACAAACAAACAAAAATAGTCATTTGGAACCCTACCAGGACAGAAACTTCCTAAAGCATATGCATATGTAATATAAACAGATTAAGGAATGGAGGGGGACAGGGACTCCCTCTTTGAATCTACTGATGGGGTCCCATGAGCCATTAAACAACACAGACACTTTTCCCTGCTCTTGGTTATCCATGACAACTTCAGAGTAAGATCCTACTGCTGAAGACACTGCACACACAAGTTGTGGAAGAATCAAGGAGAGATCATGCTGCCACTGACTTCAAAGCTTCCTCTGTGCTGACTAGTGTTAGTAGTGCTGCAAGGTGCTATGTATGTCACCAGAAGAGGGAGCTGAACATCACCTTTACCTGCCTTGAATGGTGTATGCTACAAGCATTAGCAAGATATGCGCAGTGCTACAACTGTGCCACAGTTTTATGGGAGTAACCAACAAGTTTCTGACTGGATTTGAGGTCCACTTCACAAGATGGAGCCAATCTCTGATGCTGACGTCAGGTGTAGAAATGAACAACTGGCTAGCAGGTCACAGGACACTGCAGTGAGTACAAGAATGTTATTCTGCTAACTAAACAGCAAATTAAACAAACTTCTAATGACTTACTGTTACTCACAGATTAATGTGGCCTGCTGCTTTCTTATGGGGAACTTCTCTCTAACCTATTTTTTTGCTCCTTTGCTTTTGATTCCTTTCCTCCCTACTTTGCATTCTCTGTGGGATTTATTTCATTCTGGTAACAGGCCAAGAGCTTGGAAACACTCAGCTCAGACCCTGACAGCCCTAACAAGCAGTGTTGGGAAGAAAATTCAGGAATGAATGTTAATGACAGAAATGAAGAGATGAAACCTCAGTCGTTTAATCTTCTACATTAGAAATTGGGGAGATGGGGTGGAGAGAAGGCTCAGCGGTTAAGAGTGCTGACTGCTCTTGCACAGGACCTGGGTTCAATTCTCAGCACCCACATGGCAGCTAAGAACCATTCTTAACTCCAGTTCCAGGGAATCCGACGCCCTCTTCTGACCTCCACAGCATTGCAGGACAGGGGTGCACAAACCTATATGTAGACAATACATTCATACACATAAGAAATAATAAATTTAAAAAAGAAAATGGGGAGAAAGGCACAGAAAAGTGACAATTGGAAAATGAAATTGCAAAACATCAATTAAAACCCCAGGCACAGCAGCTCATACTTGTAATCTCAGCACTCTGGAAGCTGAGGAAAGGGAAACACCATGACTTCATGGTCAGACTAGTGAACTCATCCATCTATCCATCTATAATTGTATGTATGTATGTATGCATGCATGAACCTATCTACATTAGCAAAACTGATAAATCTATCTATCCATCTATCTAAGAAAAATAATAATTTTACACCCAAGAACACACAAAAGTTACACCTAGAGCGTCCATGATTATAGGGGATATTAAAAGTACCAGAAAGTAGCCATTTCTCTCCTTGCTGTGAACAAAAGCCTAAGAAGAAACTTAAAAGGATAACAGATGAATGATATATTTTGGCTTATATCTTGCAAAAAAAGCATTCAGATGTTCTGGGGGGAGAACCATGACTAGCTGTTTACATAGCTCAGCAACCGGAAAGTAGGCTGTTAGAGGAGCAGAGGATGCCTGGCATCGTACCCCGCATCTTTAACATTTGCATTTGGGAGGCAGATCTCTGTGAGTTCAAGGCCCCCTTGGTCTAATTCCAGGGCATATGGGACTACAGCTCAAAATCACACACACACACATAAATAAATAAATAAATAAATAAATAAATAAATAAATAAATAATAAAAACTGGAGAAGCAGGTGAAAATTCATTGCATTCAACCACTGGGATGACCCAGACTCTGGACCTCCTAAAGCAGGCACTCAACACTTCTGCAGTTATTGATCTCTCTGACAATAAAAGAACACGGTCCTTATAGGCTCATCATCAATGCTGTCCCTGGAAAAGACTCTCAAACCCATAATGATTACCAGAATAAACACAGGCCAAGACAAACCTCAGCTTTTTATGATCATTCCTTACCATTATCCCAGGGGATCAGGTCAATCTTAGAAGTCACCTACAATACAAAGGACCACTCAAAGATGATTGACCTGGCATAATCAGGTTAAGTTCAAACCTCTAATCACAATCAAGGTACAAGGTCCATTTCTATGGAGGGAAAGAGAGTGAGAAGGGACACAGGAAGTAAGGGAAAGTTATAGCAGGTTTCTGAAGATGGCAACCACTGGTTCCCAGGAGACAATGTGGTGAAGACTGGAGGAAAGAAAAGCCAACTGGGGCTGGAAATCCAAACAGGGTCAATAAGGAGAAAGGGAAAGGGACATCCAGTAACCATACAAGACCCCGGACACAATGCCCATTTAATGGGCTGCCAGCACCGGGCCCCCCACTTTCCAAAAGGGAGCTGTTTCTTACTTCAGGACAGCTGTTTCTCTTGCTTTCTTCAAGTTTTAATTTTCTGACTCTTCCAGTCAATCCTTTGCCTATCTCATGAATGAACTTGCCTATTCCCTTGACAACCACCCCAACCCATTACACCATGGGTTCATGTGGCCTCCTCCTGAACTTCATGAGCACTACTCCTGTGAGTCTGGGGATCCAATGTCCTCCTCTGGCCTCCATGGGCACTGGACACACATGTGCACTTACACACGTGTGGAGAAAAAATTCATGAACATAAAAAGTAGGTTTTTTTAAATTTTTATAACATTTTATATAATTCATAAAACAGTGCTTATATAAAAATTCACAAAGTTGCTGGAGACCATACAATTTCCAAAAATTTCCTGGGTTTTTGATACATTCAGTTTTTCTAAGGACGTACTCAAATCAACGACAAAATGCAGACATGATGTAGTATTTGAACTCCTCACAGTAGTAACTCTGATATCCACTTTGTGCAGGGTCTGCTCTTACTAGGACGTCAGAAAAACATTAAGGCTGGATCTACCAGAGGCGAGGATTTCCCTCAGCAGTGACAGCCACTGGGCCCTGGCCCCCACTCCAGGAAGGCCTCCAAGCAGGAATGTCCAGGCCCTCTCAGGCAGGAAGCAAGACTCCCAGAAAAGGTGGAAACAGAGGCCACCTCTACGGAACCCAAGTGGCCACACTATGGTCCAGTCAGGCCAATCTGGCCACCACTAAGTAGATCCCATTGGTTGGTTCATGATTGCTGCTGATACATACCCCTTATCCCCTGAAACTTAAAAGGAAAGGAAGGTTTGGTGTCCGACACTGAGCGCTAATGACACTAGACACTACTCCCTGTCAAATGTTTGTCCTCACACAGACACAGCCACTGGAACTAACGCAGGATTCCAACACTGTACATTCAGACTATCTTCATGCATTCTTCAACAACTCACTAACAGAAAAACCATGAGCACGACCACCTGCTGTGACATACTACTTGTTACTTCAAAGAATGTGTCTGCGGTAATCTTCAGTCCTCTGGATACAAAGGAAAACAAAACAAAACAAACAAACAAACAAAAAACCCACAAGCAAAACCCAAAGAATTTAGATGGGTGACAAGCAAAGGAGTTGTCAACAGGTTTTATGAAACACATTAAATTCTGAAAAAATAATTATTTTGTACTTATATTGCTTCATGTATAAAACATGCCCACTGGAGCCACCTGTATGGATGGTAAGTGAGGACACCATCCAGTCCAGAGCGTGTCCATCTCTCCTCACTGAAAGGGACTGTGGGGTTTGTGGGGAAGCAGCCCTGCACAGGAAGTGTTAAGGAAACCAAAACAGTTTCCCAACATTTAACAGGCTCTAGCTTACAAAGAGACAGGTTTCATTCCTAGAGATGTCGATTCTTCTGATGTGACAGGACTTCTAAAAACTGAATACATGATCAACGATTGTGCTTCCAATGCTGCAGGGTCGCACTGCACCCTCTAGAAAGCAGGACAATTTTCACACGGTCTGGAATCCTCTTAGATACATCCTCAACACCAGAACAAATTCCATGTTATCCTCCCCAAGCAGTGAGACCAGTGGGAGAGAGCCACAGCCATCTTTGGGGTGGTGTGTGTGTGTGCGTGTGTGTGTGTGTGTGTGTGTGTGTGCGCGTGTGTGCGTGCGTGCGTGTGTGTGTGTGCGTGCGTGTGTGTGTGTGTGTGTGTGTGTCTGTGTGTCTGTTGTGTGTGTGTGTCTGTGTGTATTGGAAACCAAGGCATTAGAGAAAGGCTCAAGTGAGGGGGAAAAGTGAGTGTCCTGGTTGTCCCTAGCCCTTCTTTCTGGGCACAAAGAAGGTCAACTTGTTAGTTATGGAGGTCCCCTCATTTCATTTAAGGTTTTCATTTAGTGTGGAGAAATGTGTGTGTGCCAGTGTGAGAATGTGACACTGAGTGTTCCAGAGTCTCTGTGCACTCTCAACTTGAACAATTTAGGTATGAAGATATGGCAGAAATATTCTGAAAATAACAATGAATAGAAATTTTACATTTAAAAAAATTCTTCTTTTTTTTTTTTTTAATGCTGGGTGTGGTGGTGCACATTTTTAATCCTAGCACTTGGGAGGCAGAGGCAGGTAGATCTTTGTGAGTTCAAGGCCAGCCTGGTCTACAGAGCAAGTTCCACGACAGCCGGAGCTACAGGGAGACCCTGTCTCAAAAAGACCAAAAAAATTTGTTTTATTTTTTTATTTTATGTTTATGTGTATGAATGAATTGTCCGCATGTAGGTTTGTGTGCCCATGTTGAGCAATGCCACGGAGGTCAAAAGAGGGCGTCGGATTCCCCTGGAACTGGAGTTAAAGACGGTTCTCAGCCACCATGTGGATGTTGGGGATCGAACCTGGGTCCTCTGCAAGAGCAGTTGTCACTCTTAACCACTAGGCTAACTCTTCAGCCCCAAAAATTCTGTGTTCTTTTGTTTTTTGGGTTTTTTTGGTCTTTTCGAGACAGGGTCTCCCTGTAGCTCTGGCTGTCCTGGAACTCACTCTCTAGACCAGGCTGGCCTTCAACTCACAGTGATCCGCCTGCCTCTGCCTCCTGAGTGCTAGGATTAAAGGTGTGTGCCACCACGCCTGGCAAAATTCTGTTGTTTTTTTTAAATGCCCACTAAGTATAGGCAAAATTATGTCACATGGCTACTAGAACTAAAGTTCTTAACTATATGAAGAAAATTCACAGATTTCTTTAATTTCTTCATGTTAAGGTAGCAAAAATATTAAGTCATTAAGTTATGAAATCTGTAACTTCCCACAAGGATTTACCCTTCATAATTCAATTATCTCCCAGATAGCAGGATGGATTCAGTTTGGCCTAGACTGTATTTTAATGCACTCAATTAACAGTAGTCCCCCCCAGAATCATCTCTAATTGACCCCTGCTGTACTTATCACCTATCCAAAACTCTTAGGGACCACAAATTCAGCTTCTCTACTTCTCTTCACTCTTTGGATGAAAGAAGATTGATCAGATGCTGGCCACAGAAGCCAGGTTTCCAGTTGTATTAAAGCAATGAGCCATAGGTGATGGCTGTTCCCATGGGGACCCTTCAATCATGCACTTTCTGTCTTCTCTAAATAAGACGAAAAACATCATCTCTATCTCTAATCAACCCAATTCCAAGACAAAAACAAAGATCACAGAGGGATTATTTTCAACACACTAAAGTCCCAAAGAGGATGGAAAAGGAAAAGGACATTTTTGCTACTCTATCCACATCTAGATGAAAGTTTTCAGTAATAACCATGGGTCTGTCTATATGTGTGATTTTTTTTGTGAAGTATTTGTGTTTATCATGCACAAAGTTCAATCCACAACATTCTAAGCTTCATAACTGATCTAAAGTGAGTGCATAGTGAAATGTAGAGCTGGTGACATAGGCCACTTGTGACTGCGTTAGCATCAACAGAAAAGATAGCTCGACACATAGTATTGTTCTTTAACCTTTGGATGGTGTGAGACAAGACATGTTCTGGCACTGGAGAGCCAGAGGGAAGCTCGTAGGAAGAGAACTGCACAGATGTGTCCAGGCTCGCGTTCATGTGAACCGCTGATGCGTATCTTTTGTTTACACCACAGGAATGCATTAATTCATCTACTTGTGAATATTTTACTATATTGATCTAATAGTAAATTGAACACTGAGCTTACTGTAGTCTCTTGCTTTATGTTTCCCTTTAAAATGAGCATTAAGGGAATGTAGACTTAATTGTAACTTTGCCAGTACTTCTCTCTACAGGCCTACTGCCATTTTTGTCTTCTGTAAAATTTTTGTTGCCAAGGAAGACTGGACTACAATTTCTCTGACAGATTGAGATGGCCTGGTATATTCTTGGTTGTCAAAATACTCATATAGTGTGGGGTTTTTGAGTTAGTGAATATTCACAGTGTGTGGGGAAACATGATACATACTGTACAGTCTCAATTACCTAAATGTGTGTACACATGGAGGACACATGCAACTGAGCTGCATGTGACTAGATGATTTTTTTCTTGGCTTCTTGTGTTCTGTTGTCTGTAATGCACATATTTTAAAAAATAAAGATGCTTTAAAAAACTTTAAAAAGCCGGGCATGGTGGTGCATGCCTTTAATCCTAGGACTTGGGAGGCAGAGGCAGCTGGCTCTCTGTGAGTTCAAGGCCAGCCTGGTCTACAAAGTGAGCTCCAGGCCAGCTGGGACTAAAGGGAGACCCTGTCTCAAAAAGACAAAAGAAAAAAAAAAACTTAAAAAAAAGAAATCAACAAAATATCTAAATTAAGAAAATAATGAGGCAAGTAACATATGCAATCACTCCAGGTCAATCCCTGACCTACAAAAACACGTGGACACCTTCACACATGCCTGCATTCAGATGAAAGCATACACACCCACAAACCATCTCAATTCAATCAACTCTGAGAATCTCTGTGTGGAACTATTGCACTGGGAAGAACAAACCATTCTCAGGAAGCTCCTCAAATTCCATCCCACTCCAACAAATGAGAGAGAACTAAGAGACCACAGAGTTCAACTGGCTGTGAGAAAATGAAACAGCCTTGGCTGGACAACAACACTGCCCAGAGACTGAACCCTTCTTTGCAGGGGTTTTGGTTCCCCCAGTTCTTTCCTATCTGAACTCACTCCTCTTTACAATGACTCCTTTCTTCCTAGCTGTGGGCACATGCTGGAAATTCCCAGGTCCCCACTTCCCATGTGGAAATAACTCCTCTGTCTATCATCTAACTGAACCTACACATCCACACCAGTCTCCACTACAACCAGCATCCAAGTTTTTGTTAATAATCAGAAAGCCCCTTATAAAATATTACCTAAGAGCTCTGCACACCTGACACTATTCCTGAGGTATGGTGGGCATCAGGTCATGTGGATGAACACATGTTGGCTTCTTATGCTTATCCTATCTCATCAGCCTAGTTAGACATAGACATATAACTAATCTCAAGAATCAACAAGTGGATTAATGATCAACTTCATCATCTTGCTGTAGGACTCAAAACCCACTGAGCCTCTGTTGAATGTTAACAATGAAGAGATAATAGAGGAACAGTGGGAGTCAAGAAAAGTAAAGCTGACATGATTCCCTTCAGGAATGAGATTTATAAGCACACAGGCCTTTGGGACTATGATGGGACCTAGAGGTATGAAGAACATTAGATAGCAAATACTACAATACAGGGCGAGGCAACCACGGTGGGGGCCTTAAGGAGAAGGAAAGGCTTCCCTTTAACCCTGCAGAGGGGACTGGAGAGATGGCTCAGTGCTTGCCAGGTGGACTTACAGATGACCTGACTCTGATTCCCACCAGCCACATGAAGCCACTCACAACATGTAACTCCAGTTCCAAGGGGATCTCTTATCCTCTAACCACTGTAGACAACTGTACTCATTGAGTAGACACAGACACATAGACACACAGACACACAGACACACACACACACACACACACACACACACAAACACAGACCAACGTATATAAAAAAATGAACCTTTAAAAAAATACCCTACAACTTGTAGGCAACTTCATTTAGAGTAAGAGTAAGTGACAGGAGAGGCAAGAGACAGTGAGAGACCTGATGAAAGTGATCCCAGTGTGAGGCCAAAAACCTTCTTCAAGGGAAGATCACACAGCAAGCCTCAAAGGACATTCACAGAAGAAATCCCCTGAGCAATCCCAAGAACAAAGGGAATGCTTTGCATTTAGGTTTCACATCACTTGGACAGAGCATGCAGAAGGCAGGTATGATCATTGTAAGAGCTTTCAATTCTGTGTGGAAGGAAAATTCATTCCATTTTAAATTACTTTCAACCAGGCTGTTATTTCAAAAGGTCCTAGGAGTCAGTCTTAGCCTAAGGACACATACCACAGGACAACGGGATCTTGAACCTAGGGCCCACCCTTCATCAGTTGAGTCTTGATAACCAAAAATGAGAGGCTAAACTCAGACCCACCTGGCCTATTCTTGACCCTCTGCACATTGTGTAAATCCTAACCAAATGTTCATTCTGCTTCTAATCCCCCTCTAACTAAAGAGAACCCATTATCCATTGTTAGCTTAAAAAAAAATTAGGGCTGGAGAGATGGCCTAGTGGTTAAGAGCGCTGATTGTTCTTACAGAGGACCCAGGTTCGATCCCCAGCAACCACAAGGCAGCCAAGAATCCTCGGAAACTCCAACTCCAGGAGAACTCCAGTTCCAGGGGAATCCAACACCCTCTTCTGACCTCCACAGCGATGCACAACACGGGTGCACAAACTTGCATGCAGACAGTACATTCATACACAGAAATAAATAAAATAAAAAAAAAATTAAAGCTGGGCGTGGCAGCACTTGCCTTTAATCCCCGTACTCCAGAGGCTGAGGCAGGTGGATCTCTGTGAGTTCCAGGAGAACCTGGTCTATAATGTGAATTCCAGGACAGTAGGGGCTGCACGGAGATCCTGTCTCAAAAAGACAAATAAACAAAGGAAAAAAACCTGTGGTAAAGCTTCATGTAGCAAGAAATTGCTAGATTTAAGGTAACCGTGGTTTGTGCCTTTAAAAAAATACCTGGATCTCTATGATGAACAATATCCTGAAGCTGATAACCTGAAGAAAAAGCATATATGGATTCGGCTTCTGAGATTAAAAAAAAAAAAAAAAAAACAACAAACAAAAAAAAAAAACCAACCTAGATCTTAAAGTCAGCCTGTCAGTAATTCAATTGGAAGATTGCTGTCATGGCGTTCACTCAAGAATAAATCATTTTTGCCTGTTTTATTTATATGTTATTTTATTTGTTATTTAGTTTGTACGTGTATGAAATGTACTGTCTGCATGTAGGTTTGTGCACCCATGGTGTAGGTGTTGTGCAAATGCCGTGGAGGTAAGAAGAAGGTGTCCTGATTCCCCTGGAACTGGAGTTAAAAGAGGTTTCTCAGATGCCATGTGGGTTGCTGGGGACAGAACCTGGGTCCTCGGCAAGAGCAGTTGGCACTCTTAACTGATAAGCCATCTATCCAGCCCAAATAATTTTTCCTTTTAAATTTTTAGCTTTTGCCAGACTTGGTGGTGCATGCCTTTAATCCCATCACTTGGGAAGCAGAGGTAGGTTCAAGGACAGCCTTGTCTACTTAGTAAGTTCTAGAGCAGCTGGGGCAACAGGGAGATCCTATCTCAAAAAGACAAAATTATTTGATTCATTAATCAATTAATTTTGTCTGCTGGTCTCCTTGGGTGGTCTCGACACCATTACGAGCACAGAATGCTTCTTTTTTCCTTGTTCTTTTTTTTTTTTTTTTTCTGTCTCTTTGAAATAGGCTCATTAGTGGCCCAAGACCTGGAACTTGGTATGTAGAGCAGGCCATCCTTGAACTCACAGATATGCACTTGCCTCTGCCTCCCAAGGGCTGGGATTTAAAGGGTGGGCACCGCACTCCACATAGACTGCTTCTTTACTGTCTGCAGACAGAGCAGCAGCAGCTGTAGCCATCAAGGTTTATTTCAGCAGGAGAGAAAGCAAACGTGGAAAGTAAGGACACACTGCAGAGTGGAGGGCACACAGACATGAGGGGCAGCAACGAGGGGCTTTCTAACTGCAGACTTGTCAGTGCTGCTCCACGTTTCTCCTCCCCTTGCCCGGCCTGGGTAAGGAGTGGTCCCTTCCTGGAATAGTCAGAGGCTTATTTTAAAAACATTTTACTCTAAACCCAGGGTTAAATTAGATGCAAGAACATGAACAGAGCTGTTAAACGTCCAAGGACCATATCAGCACGTGATCCTCAGGGAGGCGCTTCCTAGGGTCATGGAACCTGCCCAGACTGGCTGCTGTCTTCCCCCACCAGGTCCTTTCTCCTTAGACAGCTTGTCCACGTCCTACCCAGCTGCAAGCCCTCTTCCTTTCCTTCCCCAGGGTTCCCACCGTGACTTTGACTCTGCTGTTCCTTTCCCCCAACACTTGTTCACAGGCACCAAAAGCAAGATCAGGAGCTCTGGAGTCACTGAGGCTAAAGCCACCTGCACAGGCCGAGCATCCAGCTCAGTGCCAGGCCCAGAAGCAGCTGTACCAGGAAGTGCCACAGGCGACGGCCCCTGGAACATGGTCGCTAGGACCCCACAAAATACCCGCCCTGGGAGGACCAGCCCAGCCTGTTCCGACGGTTCCAGCATTGCTGCTTTCTTCTGGGGACAGGCGGCCCCAAGCTCACCATACCCAGCTAAGGGTTCCCGCGCTCTCCCGGGCGCCAGGCAGCAGCTCAGGTCCCAGCACTCCAGCACTCCGGCTCATTGGACACCTCAAATCTGCTGGGAGCTCAACCCACAGAGCAGAACCCGATTGGACACCTCGGAAAGAGCCCGCCTCCATTGCCCGCCAGCGCTCTTGATTGGACAGCATGGCCGGACGCCCTGCTTGAAGAGGGACTCCTCTGGTACCTGAGTTACTAAGGAGTGAAGTAATGCAGCACAGTCCTTCCTCTCCTGGCTTTCCTGTCCAGGTGTCTGCCTGGCTCAACTCAGAAGAGATTTGCATTTAAGCACACTGACTCCTGTCCTAACAGAGCAGGTTCTGCTCTCTTGGTAAACTCAGTGGACACTTCCTGTTCTTCCTCCCAAGCACAGGATCGCTCCTATCCACAGTCAATTCGCAATGGCCTATGTCCTTGTCACCTAGCCAGAGAATGGTACCCAGCCCACCCTAGGTCCTAGTATTGGAACTAGGGACCCACGATCTACAGAGATCTAGTTTTCCCACTCAGATACGCTAAGGCTTGTGTGAGAACCCAGGCCTGCTCTTTAACAAGCTCGTCTATGAAGCCAGATCTCACACCCTGAAGAACCCAGGACCCCCCTCCCTCTCCTGTTCCCCATCCCCCTTCCCCTCCCACCCCATCCCTAATCCCTGCACTTTTCCTGGGACTTCTAGAATCAGCTGGTCCTGTGGTTTCACAACTTCTCATTTATGGTCCTTCTCAGTATCTGGCTCCTCTGTTCTCCTCAGCACATAGGCTATCCCAGACTAAATCCGTGAAAGGATAGAAAAATTAGGAATTTTCTTTGAGAAATTTCTGTGAAGTCTCCCATGAGCCAAGTGAACCAGTGACCTCCCTCTCTCTTGGCAGCAACCTTTTACTTTAAGCTAACCCCCTTAAGTTCCTTTCCATATTTTAAAGCCAGTCTTTGTATTTCCCTTAAGGCCCCATTCTTATTTTCTTATTTTCTTCTAACATACATTGCACTGTTCCTTCCTAATGCCGTCCCACCTCAAGGCTTGATCATTGTCCGAAGGCCCATTCTCCTTCCTGAAGGGCAATTTTGTGTCCTGTTTTCACAAACTCATAACCATGCCTCGTCCATTTTCTTCAAAACCTAACAGACTGATCATCCTAACACCCAGGCTGGACAATTTTTGTTTTATGTGTATGAATGTACTGTCTGTATGTAGGTTTGTGTACCCACCGTGTCGTGCAATGCCACGGAGGTCAGAAGAGAGTGTCCAGCTTTCCATGGAACTGGAGTTAACGAGGGTTCTAAGGCAAGCTGGATTGAGACTATGTCTCCAAAAAGGTGAAAAAGAAAATTAGCAGCTCTTACAGTCAGAGCTTGAGTAGTGACAGCCCTAACAAGTCAAACTCAGCCATCCAGTCTCAATAGAATAATTATACAAGCAAATATCTGTGGGAAAAAAAAGTTCAATGAAGTCACATCTTGTAGAAAAGAAAATGGTCCAATGACCTTTAATTTACCTTATAAGTGGAGAGCAAGAGGTATTTATGGCTTGGCAGTCCCTGTGAGGAGCAGTTGTTAAGGGCATTTCCAGGGATGATTAACTGACCTGGGCTGGCTCCTAGCCTGACTTGAGTGGAGAGAACACGCTGAGCAGCAGCATTTGTCTGTCCCTGCTTCCTCACTGGAGAAGACGTGGCTGGCTGTCTGCTGCTCCTAATAGCATGTGTAGAGCCTCTCTCGCCACCACAGTAGTCTATGCCCTCAACTATGACCACAACTAAATCCTTCTCTAACTTGCTTTTCTCACCTATTTTGTCACAGCGATGAAATATGAATTAAATAATTGCTACTTAATAGTCAAGCCCTTATGCAAGACACATGTTTTGCAATCACAGTTGAGGCATTTGTGAACTCAATATGTAGACCCAGCTGGGCTTGAACTCACAGAGATCCACTTGCTTCTGTCTCTCAAGTGCTAAGATTAAAGGTGTGAGCAACCACGCCCCACTTATGAACAGATTTTAAAAACCACCTTAAATGTTCATGATCACAAAAGAATCTAATTGACATAAAGAATACAGTTTAATGAAGTTTAGTGAATTTTGCTGTTAGAAATTTTAATAATCATCATGTCATCTTTAAGTAGAATCCTCCACAAATATTTGGTGATGTATTCAGACCTATTGCAATGTGCATAAGCTTTCTTGTTTTGTTCTATTCTTTTTTCCCCTTTCCTTTACTCTTTGCTTTCTTTCTTTCTTTTCCTGTTTTACAAAAAACAGCCAGTCATTTTACCTTAATGAGCTGCTGTTCGGATGTGACTTTGCATAACACACTATGTCACGAAGAAAAGGCAGGAAAGAAAACTAGAGACAAGAATCTTAATATGTGAACTCAGTAACTGCAACAGGCATTCAGTCCCCCTAAGAACTGTGATAACTGGTGCTGTAGAGATGACTCAGTGGTTAGGAGCAATTGCTGTTCTTGCACAGGTTCAGTTGACATTGCCCAGACTGCAGGTCATAATCGTCTGTAACTCCAGTTCCAGAGAATATGATGCCTTTTCTAAATGTCATGACATTTTATCATAATTATTCACATCAAATGTAAAGAAGGAGCATTGAAACTCTAAAGTATTATCATCTATTTTGTAAACTTAAATTTTATTCATTGTATCACTGTCACCAATTCTTAGGCACTTAGAAGTTCCACAGATTGCTACTTGGACTGACAACAAATTGAAAGTCTTAAGATCACAATAGATAATATATGTTTTAAAATATATACCTTACCTATGGCCAAGCAATGGAATAAGCATTTAATGTGAGGCAAGTGAAGGTAACCCAAATAAAGCGTGCTGGCAATGACTGGGTCAGATTTATATCAATGGATACTACCAACAGACAAATATTGATAGAAGTCTACTATAAGACCAAGCTGATACCACCTGTGTCAGTTATAAATTTATTACAGCTCAGCTCAGCTTCCAAATCCATCCTTTTTTTTTTTTTTTTTTTTTTTTTTGGTCAATTCTTTGAAAGTAGATCTGAGTTCTTTCCAGCTGGTGAAATTTTAGATTGTCAGGAGATAGAGTGTACACTGCAGGAAGACCAAGTTTTCTNTGTTTCTGCTCTCTTTTTGGGTGTTCTCAATCTCTTCTGTTAGCTCTTGCTTTGCTGGTTTGTTTCTTATCTTTTTCAGGCCTGGGCTCTTTCAGTGTTTCCCGTTCTTGCGGGGGGTTTTTGCCACTTCTCTCTCTAGGTCCTTCTTGAGTTCTTGCACCTGGCCCTTCCCTCCACCAAGAAAGAAGCACACAACATTTGGTGGGCCTTTTTGGATTTCTGGAGGCAGCACATTCCTCATCTGGGTGTGTTAGTATGACCCCATATATCAGGTGACTCGGAAGCAGCAAACTTTGAGTGGGACTTGGAACAGGAAAAGGCTCTTCAACAGGTCCAGACTACAGTGCAGGCTGCTCTGCCCCTAGGGCCATATGATCCATACAGACCCAATGGTGCTGTGGTATCTGTGGCAGATAGAGATGCTGTCTGGATGGAGTCTGTGGCAGGCTCCCATAGGGGAATCACAGTGGAGGCCCTTGGGGTTTTGGAGTAAGGCTCTACCTTCCTCTGCAAACAACTATTCTGCTTTTGAAAGACAGCTCTTACCTGCTATTGGGCCTTAGTGGAAACTGAACGTTTGACAATGGGCCACCAAGTCAGCATGCGACCCTGAGCTGCCTATCATGAGCTGGGGTGTTATCTGACCCACAGACCATAAAGTAGGACATGCACAGCAACAGTCCATTGTCAAATGGAAGTGGTCCAATGTGACAGGGCCCAGGCAGGCCCTGAGGGCATGAGCAGCTACATGAAGAAGTTGCCCAAATGCCTATGGTTCCCACTCCTGTTACAATGCCTCCTGTCTTAAGCATGCACCTATGGCTTCATGGGGTTTGCCCTATGATCAGTTGACTGAGGAAAGAGAAGACTAGGGCCTGGTTTACTGATGGTTCTGCATGCTATGCAGGCACCACCAGACGTGGACAGCTGCAGCATTACAAGCCAATTTCTGAAACAACCCTAAAGGACACTGGTGAAGGAAAAGTCTTCACAGTGGGCAGAACTTCGGGCAGTACACATTTGTTGTGCATTTTTCCTGGAAGGAGAAACGGCCAGAGGTTCGATTATATACTGATTCATGGGCTGTGCCAATGGTTTGGCTGGATGGTCAGGGACTTGGAAGAACATGACTGGAAAATTGGTTGAGATAAGACATTTGGGGGAAGAAGTATGTGGATAGAGCTCTCTGAATGTATCAAAGGATGTGAAATACTTGTGTCTCATGTAAATGTCCATCAAAAGGTGATCTCAGCAGAGGATGAGTTTAATAATCAAGTAGATCGATGACTCATTCTGTGGATAGTCAGCCTCTTTCTCCAGCTATCCCTGTTGTTGCTCAATGCGCCCATGAAAAAGTGGTTCATGGTGGCAGAGATGGAGGTTATGCATTGGGCTCGACCGCATCGACTTCCACTCACCCAGGGTGATCTGGCTACAGCTGTGCCAGTGCAGATTTGCCAATAGCAGAGACCAACATTGAGCCTCCCAATATGGTATCTATTCCCTGGGTGACCAGCCAGCAACCTGGTGGCAGGTTGACTACATTGGACCACTTCCATCATGGAGGGGGCAGCATTTTGTCTTTATAGGAATGGATACTTTTTCCTGCACGTAATGCTTCTGCCAAAACTACCATCCAGGGACTTACGGAATGCCTTATCCACCATCATGGATTCCTCACAACATTGCTTCTGACCAAGGAACTCACTTCACAGCCAAAGAAGTGCGACTGTGGGCCCATGGTCATGGTATTCACTGGTCTTACCATGTTCCCCACCACCCAGAAGCAGCTGGCTTGATAGAATGATGGAATGCCTCTTGAAGACACAGTTTACAGTGCCAATTATGTAGCAATACCCTGGAGTGCTGGGGCAAGGTTCTCCAGCAAGCAGTATATGCTTTGAATCAGCATCCACTGTATGGTACTGTCTCTCCTATAGCCAGAATTCATGGGTCCAGGAACCAAGGGTGGAAGTTGGAATATTCCACTCACTATCACCCCTAATGACCCAGTAGGAAAATTTTGCTTCCTGTACCCACGATCTTGCTTTCTGCTGGTCTAGATGTTTTGGCTCCAATGGGGGGAGTGCTTTTGCCAGGAGACACAGCAAATGTTCCATTGAACTGGAAGCTAAGACTTCCTCCTGGCCACTTTGGGCATCTACTGCCTGTAAGCCAACAGGCTAAGGAAGGAATAACAGTAGTAGGAGGAGTGATTGATCCAGACTGCCAGGGGGAAATTGGACTTTTCCTCCGTAATGGGGGCAAGGAAGATTATGTCTGGAAGGCAGGAGATGCTGTAGGGTGCCTTCTGGTGCTACCATGTCCTATGATTAAGGCCAATGGGAAACTCCAACAACCCAAACCAGACAGGACAATAAATGGCCCAGACCCTTCAGGGATGAAGGTATGGGTCACTCCTCCAGGGAAAGAGCCAAGACCTGCAGAGGTTGCTTGCTGATGGTGGAGGAAATACAGAAGGGTGTAGACAGAAGGTAGTCATAAATACCAGCTGAAGCCACAGGACCAGTTGCAGAAAAGTGGATTATAATAGATATTAACTTTTGTCCTATTTGGTTAAGAATGTGCTTGTTTCATATATATAATATATATATATATATATATATATAATATATATATGTGTTGTGTGTGTGTTGTGTGTGTGTGTGTATTAAGCTAATACTTGTGTTGTTCTCTTTGAATGTGCACTGAGATAAGTTTAAGTGTTGTCATATTTAGGTTTATTAGATACTGAATGATCTAAGGTTCCTCAAGGACATTACCACCTACTCTCAAGATATAATGCTTTGCTATTGCACATGAGACACTTATAACAGTTAGGTGGAATTATGACCTGCCATTGTTTGCAGTTGACATTTAAGCATAACATAAGGAGAGGCTATTTTTGTTGGTGTCAAGTTGACAAGGGGTGGCTTGTGATGGTTAATATCTGTGTGTGTCAACTTGACTGGACTAAGAATAAATAAGAGAAAAGGATGTTTTGATTGGACCGCCTCAACCGGAAGGCACACCCAAATGTGGGTGTTACCTTTCTGCTGGCAGGCGTTAGTATAAAAGGCCATGGTAGAAGGAGCTAGTCCCTTTTTCTCCTGAGGCTTGCCTCTCTCATCTGGTGAGTTTGTCTTTCTGCTGTGATCAACCTTTCAGATCCCAGCGTGTGTACTGAGACTGGCAGAACTCTTGGAATCCATTCCGGGTTCCAGCACTAGATTGGGACTACTGAGACATCCAGCCTTGTGGACTGAGCAGTTCCCTGGATTCTCTCGGCCTTCCAGTGTGGTGCAGCTACTGTTGGACTCCTGAACTCTGTCATGTGAGCAATCAATAAATTGTATATAGCTATATATATTCATCCTGTTACTTCTGTTTCTTTAGAGAACCCTGACTAATACACCCCTGTACACCAGAAAAAGTTTTCTGCAGCTCATTTTGTGTGAAATGCAACCACATACTGGAATCTGCCCTTTAGAGACAATATTTTACCAGGGAAATCGTGACAATAACAGCTGTGTACATGATACCTGGATTCCCCTTCTTCATTTTAGCCTATGTATGTATGCCAGCATCTCTACTCTCTAAAGTATCCTTGAGGATATTGAAGTCACTATTATTTCTGGATGATGGATCAGACACATTCCGCTAACCTCACAGCCTTCTATTCCCTGGCATGTGGCTTTCTCTTGGCCTGTATTCCAATGTGAATCCCAAATGCCTTTTCACTGTGTTGAAGGTTTGCTTTGCTTGCCTCCTTCAGATGCCTTTCTTGTTTGTTTTTTTCTCCTTGCTCATGGAGTGTTCCCTTGTCTAAGTTTAAGGCTTTCTATTGGAAGTCTAACTCTTCCCTTTCTTTTTGGTCTTTTTTTTGAGACAGGGTCTCCCTGTAGCTCTGGCTGTCCTGGAACTCACTCTGTAGACCAGGCTGGCCTTGAACTCACAGGGATCTGCCTACCTCTGCCTCCCAAGTGCTAGGATTAAGGGCGTGCACCACGATGTCCGGCTTATTTCTGCCATTTTTTTAACTAAAGCATGGGACTGGAGAGATGACAGCAGTTCAGTCCATGTGCTGCTCTTGTACATGAACAGAGTTTGGATCCCAGCGCCCATGCAGGGCACATAAAACACATCCTGTAACTTTATCTGCCAGGAATCCAAGGCCCTCTGTGGCTTCTGAGGGCAGCTTCACTCAGGTGCACATACACACAGCTACCCACATATACACACTGGAAATAAAACCAAGTGCATGAACAATGCCTTTTGGATGCAGATGGATTTCTAACCTAAGACTCAGAAAGAATGCTGTGAGCTTTGTATTTGTTTGTTTGGCCTCTAAACTGCAGACTCCCACTCTGTCAGCAGCTCATTGTTCCATCTCAGCAGGTCACAGTATCCCCTGTTCTCTTCAGTGAAGTGTTCAGACACTGTGATCCATTCCACTGTGTGACAGTGGGACAGTGTGCAACATGATCAGCTGAAACAGAGCACTCATAATCCACTTCACACGGTTTAATGCTTTGACATCTCTGTGTGCTATATGACCTTCGATGATATGAGAATCATTGAAAATAAAAAGGGATTAAGTCTCTGATCTCATTGAGGTTATATCTCAATACAAAGAGACTTTCGATAAATGAATAATCTTTAGAGCACATCAGAATTAGTAATTTTCCATTCAGAAAACTGGGGTAGGGAAAGTCAGAGTGGCCTCAGTTTTAAATGAAATAGTCCAGGAACAGGGAACCTAGAAAGTGGTATTTGGGGGAGCTGGAGAGCTGGCTCAGTGGATAAGAGCACCAACTGCTTTTGCAGGAGACCAGGGTTCGATTCCCAGCACCAACATTGTGGCTAAGAATGGTCGTTAAGCTGGGCGTGGTTGCACATGCCTTTAATCCTAGACTCTGGAGGCAGAGGTGGGCGGATCTCTGTGAGTTCAAGGCCAGCCTGGTCTACAGAGTGACTTACAGGCCAGCTGTGGCTATAGGGAGACCCTATCTCAAAAAGCAAACAAAAACAAGCAAAAAAAGAAAGTGGTATTTATTTCAAGCCTGAAAGATGAGGAAGTAGGAACTGGATTATGGGGGCAGAACTTGGGGTCAGTTGATGAACCTAGGAAGCAATGACAGCTTGAAAGAATGCAGAGGGAATGAAGAAAGGGTTTTCCAGTCAGGAGAGCAGGGCTGGAATTTGCCTAATCTCTGAGACAGCTCCCAAGAGACCCTGGATGCTTCTGCTCTTCCCTGTGGCATCAAGGGCAGGATTGTGCCATAGTTGCTTCCATTTAGCCACTGGCTCATGTAGGCATCCCAAGTAAAGCAGTGGTAAACTGTGTGCTCTGGAGCCATACTGTGACCATGTGAACTGGATTCTCTTAGCACAACACAGGAGACGAATTTTTTTTTTTTTAATGTTTATGAATAAACTGTCTGCATGTAGGTTTTGTGCACCCTTGTGGTGCAACGCCACAGAGGTCAAAAGAGGGTATCCGACTTTTCCTGGAACTGGAGTTAAGGATGGTTCTAAGCCACCATGTGGGTGCTGGGAATTGAACTCGGGTCCTATGCAAGACCTGTAGGTACTCTTAACTACTGAGCCATCTCTCCAACCCCATGGCTGGACATTTTAATCAAAAGAAATAACAGGAGATGCTATTCCTACTGCACATGTGTAACCCAGAACTCGGGAATAAGCAACAGGAGAGAGAGTCAAAGTCAGGGATTGCTACATTGAATGAGGGCAGCCTGGGATACATAACACACTCTCTCAAGTAAATGAAGTTCATAACACATTGCAGGTATAGGAATAAAATTATTACTTTTAGTCTATTTTTATGTGTACATGTGATTTGCATCCATGTATACAAAAATAGAACATGTCTGAAATAACATCAGAGAGAAAAATAGGGCATCAGGTCCCCTGGAACTGGAGTTACAAACAGGTTTTGGCTGCAATGTGGGTACTGGGAACCAACCTGGGTCATCTGGAAAATCACCCAGTGCTGTTAACTAATGAGTCATCTCTCTAGCCCCAAGAAGCAATACTATTAATGAATGATAAATGTATGCTTTATAAAAGCAATATTACAAGAGTGATCTGTGAAACAGTAAAATGAAAAGAAGTTCATCAGTCTAAGCAAAAGTTAATTTTTTAAAGGATAAACATAATTGACAAACCCTTGGCTCTATTGACTATAACAATTCATGGATAGTTTGGGAGGATAGACCATTAAGAATTCACCACTCTTAATCTGGGTGTGGTCATGCAGGCCTTTAATCCCAACACTGCAGAGGCAGAGGCAGGCAGATCTCTGGGAGTTCAAGGCCAGCCTCGTCTACATAGTGAGTTTCAGGCAAGCTGGAGGGAGACCCTGTCTCCAAAAAGGCAAGAAAATTTAATAATTTAGCAGCTCTTACAGTCAGAGCCTGAGTCTTGACAGCCCTAACAAGTCACGCTAAGCCATGCAGTCTCAATAGGATAATTACACAAGCAAATATCTGTGAACAACTAATATATATCTATATATTCAATGAAGTCACATCTTGTAGAGAAGAAAATGGTCCAATGACCTTTAATTTACCTTTTAAGTGGAGAGCAAGAGGTATTTACGACTGGGCAGTCCCTGTGAGGAGCAGTTGTTAAGGGCATTTCCAGGGATGATTAACTGAGGTGGGCTGGCTCCTGGCCTGACTTGAGTGGAGAGAACACGCTGAGCAGCAGCATTTGTCTGTCCCTGCTTCCTCACTGGAGAAGACGTGACTGGCTATCTGCTACTCCTAATAGCATGTGTAGAGCCTCTCTAACCACCACAGTAGTCTACGCCCTCAACTATGACCACAAATAAATCCTTCTCTAACTTGTTTTTCTCACCTATTTTGTCACAGCAATGAAACATGAAATAAATAATTGCTACTTAATAATCAAGCCCTTATGCAAGACACATGTTTCACAATCACAATTGAGGCATTTGTGATCAACTGCTGGATTAGGCATGAAAAATCCTGAAATACATATTTTTTTTTTCTGAAACAAATATCAACAGTATGCAACATGTGAGCCAAGGTCGGAAGATGCTCAGTTTTACCAGGAAACCATGAATGGATTTGACTTAGCCCCACCATGCTCAATTCGTTTTTAGTCAAAGCTTCTTTTCCCAGAAGTTTTTTTCTGAGGCTCTCTCTTTAGCTCTATTTCTCTTAACTTCTTTCTTCTCTCTCTCCTCACCTCTCCTTTCTCCTCTCTTCCATCTTTCCTCTCTCCTCTCTTATCTTTCTCTCTCCTCTCCATCTCCCTCCTAGAGGACAATGCATGGGAGTTGACTGGCTTCTCTCCTCACTTTAGTCCATTGATTTAAGAGGATTACAAGGAAAGGCTCTTAGCCATCCCAGCTACAGTTTATTGACAGTTTGACCATCTTTCCTGTAGGTGGCGTTCCTAGTAGCTACAAGAAAACTTCTCAATGCTGCTGCTGCTTTTACTAATATAAATTATGCTTCTGGTCTGGACTATACAGCAAGGTCTAGGCCAGCTGGGGATAGAGGGAGACCCTGTCTCAAAAAGACAAAAAAT
>VZQC01004674.1:361472-396721 GCA_009823505.1 Rhizomys pruinosus | reverse complement strand
GTCACCAAGCCTGATGACCTGACTTTGATGCCCCAAACCCACATTCTGGAAAGACCTGAGTCCTGTGTGTTCTCCTCTGTGCTTGATGCTTTAGTTGTCAACTTGACACACCTGGGTTGCCGAGTCTCAGTTGAAGACTGGCCTCCCATGGACTGGGCTGTGTCCATGTGCAGGGGGCATCTTCTTCATTGTTGAGTGATGTGGGAGGGCCCAGCCCACTGTGGGTGTTGCCACCCCGGGAAGCTTGTTCTGTGCTGTATAAAAAGCAGGCTGAGCATGGGCCAGTGGACCAAGCCAGTAAGTGGCCTTTCTCCACGGCCAGTGCTTCAGCTTCTGCCCCCAAGATACTGCCCTGAGTTGTGAGCTTGTGCTCCCTCACTGATGAATTGTGACCTGGGAGATCTCAGCCAAATAAACCCTTTCCTCTCCAAGCTGTTATTGGTCAGTGTGTCATCAAAGCATTTGGAAGCAAACTAGAACAACCTCCAATCTCCACATGTGGGTCCTGGCACATAGGCATGCTTATGCACCTGCACTCACACTGAAATAAATCAATACATTTATTTAGAGTTTAGTATCTACAGACTTCCTTTGAGATAGAGTCTCATTATGTAACCCAGTTGGCCTGAAACTCACTACGTACACCAGTCTGGCATCAAATTCACAGGGATCTGCATGCCTCTGCCACACAAGTTCTGGGATTAAAGACATGCCCAGCAGTGCTGTTTCTGTTTTGTTTTTCTATCAATAGATTATTATCATTGTTGTTGTCGTTCTGTTTTGTTTTGTAGACAAGGTCTCCCTGTAGCCCCAGTTGGCCTGGAACTCTCTCTATAGACCAGGCTGCCTTGAACTCCCAGAGATCCTCCTTCCTCTGCCTCCTGAGTGCTGGGATTAAAGATGTGTGTCACCAACCCTGGCCTTGAACTTCCAGAGATCCTCCTGCCTCTGCCTCCTGAGTACTGGGATTAAAGGTGTGCTCCCATGTGTGGTGACTGACAGTAGAGATGCTCCCTGTATTCCCATGTGTGGACACTGACAGTAGAGATGCTCCCTGCCTCCATGTGTGGTGAATGACAGTAGAGATGATCCCTGTGCTCCATGTCCTCCTACGTGTGGTGACTGACAGTTGAGATGCTCCCTGTCCTGCCATGTGTGGTGACTGACAGTAGAGATGCTCTCTGTCCTCCCACATGTGGTGACTGACAGTAGAGATGCTCCCTGTGCACTCTGTCCTCCCATGTGGTGACTGAGAGTAGAGATGCTCCCCATCCACCCACATGTGGTGACTGAGAGTAGAGATGCTCCCTGTGCTCCCTGTCCTCCCACGAGTGGTGACACACATTTGAGATGTTCCCCGTCCTCCCACGTGTGATGATTGACAGTAGACATACTCCCTGTGTTCCCATGTGTGGTGACTGACAGTAGAGATGCTCCCTGTCCTCCCATGTGTGGTGACTGACAGTGGAGATGCTCCCTGTGCACTTATGTGCCTTGACTGACAGTAGAGATGCACCCTGTGCTGCCCTCCTATGTGTGGTGACTGACAGTAGAGATGCTCCCTGTGCTCCCTGTCCTCCCACGTGTGGTGACTGACAATAGAGATGCTCCCTGTGCTCCCACATATGGTGATTGACAGTAGAGATGTTCCCTGTGCTGTCCTCCTATGTATGATGACTGACATAGAGATGCTCCCTGTCCTCACACGTGTGGTCACTGAGAGTAGAGATGCTCTCAGTCCTCCCACGTATGGTGATTGACAGTAGAGATGCTACCTGTCCTCCTATGTATGGTGACTGACAGTAGAGATCCTCCCTGTCCTCCCACATGTGGAGAATGACACTAGAGATGCTCCCTGTCATCTCTTGTGTGGTGACTGACATTAGAGATGCTCCCTGTGCTCCCATGTGTGGTGACTGACAGTAGAGGTGCTCCCTGTCCTCCCACATGGGTGACTGACAGTAGAGAGGCTCCCTGTGCTCCGATCTGTGGTGACAGAAGGTAGAGATGCTCCCTGTGCTCCCTGTCCTCCCAAGTGTGCTCACTGACAGTTGCGATGCTCACAGTTCTCACACTTGTGGTGACTGACAGTAGAGATGTTCCCTGTGCTCCCTGTCTTCCTATGTGTGGTGACTGACAGTAGACATGCTCCCTGTTCTCCGATATGTGTTGACTGACATTAGAGATGCTCCCTGTCCTTCCATGTGTGGTGACTGATAGTAGAGATGCTCCCTGTGCTCACACGTGTGGTGACTGACAGTAGAGATGGTCCCTGTCCTCCCATGTGTGGACACTGACAGTAGAGATTCTCCCAGTGCACCCATGTGTGGTGACTGACAGTAGAGATGCTCCCTGTCCTTCCATGTGTGGTGACTGACAGTAGAGATGCTCCCTGTCTTCCCATGTGTGGTGACTGACAGTAGAGATGCTCCCTGTGCTCCCACGTGTGTTGACTGACAGTAGAGATGCTCCCTGTGCTCCCATGTGTGGTGACTGACAGTAGAGATGCTCCCTGTGCTCCCTGTCCTCCCATGTGTGGTGACTGACAGTAGAGATGCTCCCTGTCCTCCCACATGTGGTGACTGACAGTAGAGAAGCTCCCTGTCCTCCCACGTGTGGTGACTGACAGTAGAGATGATCCCTGTACTCCGACGTGTGGTGAGTGACAGTAGAGATGCTCCCTGTGCTCTCTGTCCTCCCATGTGGTGACTGAGAGTAGAGATGCTCCCTGTCTTCCCACTTGTGGTGACTGACAGTAGAGATCCTCCCTGTGCTCTCTGTTCTCCCACGTGTGGTGACTCACAGTTGTTATGCTCCCTGTCCTCCCACATGTGGTGACTGACAGTAGAGATGCTCCCTGTGCTCCCATATGTGGTGACTGACAGTACAGATGCTCCATGTGCTGTCCTACGTGTGGTGACTGACAGTAGAGATGCTCCCTGTGCTTCCACATGTGGTGACTGACAGTAGAGATGCTCCCTGTGGTGTCCTCCTATGTACGGTGACTTACAGTAGAGATGCTACCTGTGCTGTCCTATGTGTGGTGACTGACAGTAGAGAAGCTCCCTGTGCTGTCCACCTATGTATGATGACTGAGGGTAGAGATGCTCCCTGTGCTCCCACATGTGGTGACAGACAGTAAAGATGCTCTCTGTGCTCCCATGTGTGGTGACTGACAGTAGAAATGGTCCCTGTCCTCCTATGTGTGGTGACTAACAGTACAGATGCTCCCTGTCCTTCCACATCTGGTGACTGACAGTAGAGATGCTCTTTGTGCTCCCATGTGTGGTGATTGACAGTAGAGATGCTCCCTTGCTCGCATGTGTGGTGAATGACAGTAGAGATATTCCCTGTGCTGTCCTATGTGTGGTGACTGACAGTAGAAATGGTCCCTGTCCTCCTATGTATGGTGACTGACAGTAGAGATGCTCCCTCTGCTCCCACATGTGGTGATTGAGAGTAGAGATGCTCTTTCTGCTCCCTGTCCTCCCATCTGTGATAACTAACAGTAGAGATACTCCGTGTCATCCATGTGTGGTGACTGACAGTACCGATGCTCCCTGTGCTCCCATGTGTGGTGACTGACAGTAGAGATGCTCCAAGACTGCCCACGTGTGGTGACAGACAGTAGACAGGCTCCCTGTCTGCCCACGTGTGGTGATGGACAATAGAGATGCTCTGTGTCCTCCCATGTGTGGTGACTGACAGTAGAGATGCTCCCTGTGTTCTTAGGTGTGGTGATGGACAGTAGAGATGCTCCCTGTGCTCCCTGTCCTCCCACGTGTGGCGACTGACAGTAGAGATGCTTCCTGTCCTCCCACATATTGTGACTGACAGTAGAGATGCTCCCTGTCCTCCCTTGTGTGGTGAATGACACTAGAGATGCTCACTGTGCTCCCATGTGTGGTGACTGACAGTAGAGATGCTTCCTGTCCTCCCACTTGTGGTGACTGACAGTAGAGATGCTCCCAGTGCTCCCATGTGTGGTGACTGACAGTAGAGATGCTCCCTGTGCTGTCCTCCTATATGTGGTGACTGACAGTAGAGATGCTCCCTGTCCTGTCCTCCTGTGTGTGGCAACTTACTGTAGAGATGCTCGCTGTGCTCCCTATCTTCCTATGTGTGGAGACTGACAGTAGAGATGCTCCCTGTGCTGTACTCTTATGTATGGGGAATGACAGTAGAGATGCTCCTTGTCTTCCCACGTGTCCTGACTGACAGTAGAGATGCTCACTGTCCTCCCACGTGTGGTGACTGACAGTAGACATGCTCACTGTGCTCCATGTGTGGTGACTGACAGTTGAGATGCTCCCTGTGCTCCCATGTGTGATGACTGACAGTAGAGATGGTCCATGTACTGTCCTATATGTGGTGACTGACAGTAGAGATGCTTCCTGGGCTATGCTGCTATGTGTGGTGACTGAAAATAGAGATGCTCCCTGTGCTCCCTGTCCTCCTATGTGTGGTGACTGACATTAGAGATGCCCCCTATTCTCCCATGTGTGGTGACTGACATTAGAGATGATCCCTGTACTCCCAGGTGTGGTGAATGAGAGTAGAGATGCTCCCTGTCCTCCCACATGTGGTGACTGAGAGTAGAGATGCTCCCTGTGCTCCCTGTCCTCCCATGTATGGTGACTCACATTTGAGATGCTGCCTGTCCTCCCACGTGTGATGATTGACAGTAGACATACTCCCTGTGTTCCCATGTGTGGCGACTGACAGTAGAGATGCTCCCTGTGCTCCCTGTCTTCCCACATGTGGTGACTGACAGTAGAGATGCTCCCTGTCCTCCCATGTGTGGTGACTGACAGTGGAGATGCTCCCTGTGCTCTTATGTGTCTTGACTGACAGTAGAGATGCACCCTGTGCTGCCCTCCTATGTGTGGTGACTGACAGTAGAGGTGCTCCCTGTGCTCCCTGTCCTCCCACGTGTGGTGACTGACAGTAGAGATGCTCCCTGTGCTGTTCTCCTATGTATGATGACTGACATAGAGATGCTCCCTGTCCTCCCATGTGTGGTCACTGGCAATAGAGATGCTCCCTGTCCTCCCACGTGTGGTTACTGACAGTGGAGATGCTCCTTGTGCTCCCTGTCCTCCCGTGTGTGGTGACTGACAGTAGAGATGCTACCTGTCCTCCTATGTATGGTGACTGACAGTATAGATCCTCCCCATCCTCCCACATGTGGACAGTGACAGTAGAGATGCTCCCTGTCATCCCTTGTGTGGTGACTGACAGTAGAGATGGTCCCTGTGCTCTGATCTGTGGTGACTGAAGGTAGAGATGCTCCCTGTGCTCCCTGTCCTCCCAAGTGTGGTGACTGACAGTAGAGATGCTCCCAGTCCTCGCACATGTGATGACTGACAGTAGAGATGCTCCCTGTCCTCCCATGTGTGGACACTGACAGTACAGATGCTCCCTGTCCTTCCATGTGTGGTGACTGACAGTAGAGATGCTCCCTGTCCTCCCATGTGTGGTGACTGACAGTAGAGATGCTCACTGTGCTCCCACGTGTGGTGAATGACAGTAGACATGCTCCCTGTGCTCCCACGTGTGGAGACTGACAGTAGAGATGCTCCCTGTCCTCCTATGTATGGTGACTGACAGTAGAGATGCTCCCTGTCCTCCCATATGTGGTGACTGTCAGTAGAGATGCTCACTGTCCTCCCACGTGTGGTGACTGACAGTAGACATGCTCCCTGTGCTCCCATGTGTGGTGACTTACAGTAGAGATGCCCCCTATCCTCCCATGCGTGGTGACAGACATTAGAGATGATCCCTGTACTCCCAGGTGTGGTGAATGAGAGTAGAGATGCTCCCTGTCCTCCCACATGTGGTGACTGAGAGTAGAGATGCTCCCTGTGCTCCCTGTCCTCCCACGTGTGGTGACTGACAGTAGAGATGCTCCCTGTGCTTCCACATGTGGTGACTGACAGTAGAGATGCTCCCTGTGGTGTCCTCCTATATACGGTGACTTACAGTAGAGATGCTACCTGTCCTCCCACGTGTGGTCACTGACAATAGAGATGCTCCCTGTACTCCCACGTGTGGTGACTGACAGTAGAGATGCTCCTTGGACTCCCTGTCCTCCCACATGTAGTGACTGACAGTAGAGATGCTCCTTGGACTCCCTGTCCTCCCAAGTGTGGTGAATGGGAGTAGAGATGCTCCCTGTCCTACTACATGTTGTGACTGACAGTAGAGATGCTCCCTGCCCTCCCTTGTGTGGTGACTGACAATAGAGATGCTTCCTGTGCTCCCATGTGTGGTGACTAACACTAGAGATTCTCCCTGTCCTCCCACGTGTGGTGACTGACAGTAGAGATGCTCCTTGTGCTTCCTTTCCTCCGACGTGTGGTGAGTGACAGTTGAGATGCTCACTGTCCTCCCTGTGTGGTGACTGACAGTAGACATGCTCACTGTGCTCCATGTGCGGTGACTGACTGTCGAGATGCTCCCTGTGCTCCCATGTGTGGTGACTGACAGTAGAGATGCTCCCTGGGCTATGCTGCTATGTATGGTGACTGAAAATAGAGATGCTCCCTGTGATCCCTGTCTTCCTATGTGTGGTGACTGACAGAAGAGATACCCCCATCCTCCCATATGTGGTGACTAACAGTAGAGATGCCCCCTATCCTCCCATGTGTGGTGACTGACAGTAGAGATGATCCCTGTACTCCCAGGTGTGGTGACTGACAGTAGAGATGCTCTCTGTCCTCCCACATGTGGTGACTGACAGTAGAGAAGCTCCCTGTGCACTCTGTCCTCCCATGTGGTGACTGAGAGTAGAGATGCTCCCTGTGCTCCCTATCCTCCCACCTGTGGTGACTCACATTTGAGATGCTCTCCGTCCTCCCACGTGTGATGATTGACAGTAGACATACTCCCTGTGTTCCCATGTGTGGTGACTGACAGTAGAGATGCTCCCTGTGCTCCCTGTCCTCCCATGTGTGGTGACTGACAGTAGAGATGCTCCCTCTCCTCCCACATGTGGTGACTGACAGTAGAGAAGCTCCCTGTCCTCCCACGTGTGGTGACTGACAGTAGAGATGATCCCTGTACTCCGACGTGTGGTGAGTGACAGTAGAGATGCTCCCTGTGCTCTCTGTCCTCCCATGTGGTGACTGAGAGTAGAGATGCTCCCTGTCTTCCCACTTGTGGTGACTGACAGTAGAGATCCTCCCTGTGCTCTCTGTTCTCCCACGTGTGGTGACTCACAGTTGTTATGCTCCCTGTCCTCCCACGTGTGGTGACTGACAGTAGAGATGCTCCCTGTGCTCCCATATGTGGTGGCTGACAGTAGAGATGCTCCATGTGCTGTCCTACGTGTGGTGACTGACTGTAGCGATGCTCCCAATCCTCCCATGTGTGGTGATTGACAGTAGAGATGCTCCCTGTCCGCCCACGTGTGGTGATGGACAGTAGAGTTGCTCCGTGTCCTCCCATGTGTGGTGGCTGACAGTAGAGATGCTCCCTGTCCTGCCATGTGTGGTGACTCACAGTAGGCATGCTCCTTGTGCTCCCACGTGTGGTGAATGACAGTAGAGATGCTTCCTGTGCTCTTATGTGTGGTGACGGACAGTAGAGATGCACCCTATGCTGCCCTCCTATGTGTGGTGACTGACAGTACAGATGCTCCCTGTGCTTCCTGTCCTCCCACGTGTGGTGACTGGCAGTAGAGATGCTCCCTGTGCTTCCACGTGTGGTGAGTGACAGGAGAGATGCTCCCTGTGGTGTCCTCCTATGTATGGTGACTTACAGTAGACATGCTACCTGTCTTCTCACGTGTGGTCACTGACAGTAGAGGTGCTCCCTGTCCTCCCACTTGTGGTTACTGACAGTAGAGATGCTCCCTGACCTCCCACATGTTGTGACTGACAGTAGAGATGCTCCCTGTCCTCCCTTGTGTGGTGAATGACACTAGAGATGCTCGCTGTGCTCCCATGTGTAGTGACTGACAGTAGAGAAGCTCCCTGTCATCCCACGTGTGGTGACAGACAGTAGAGATGGTCCCTGTGCTCCCATGTGTGGTAACTGACAGTAGAGATGCTCCCCGTGCCCCCATGTGTGGTGACTGACAGTAGAGATGCTCCCTGTGCTGTCCTCCTATATGTGGTGACTCACAGTAGAGATACTCCCTGTCCTGTCCTCCTATGTGTGGTGACTGACCATAGAGGTGCTCCCTGTGCTCCCTGTCTTCCTATGTGTGGAGACTGACGGTTGAGATGCTCGCTGTGCTGTACTCTTATGTATGGGGAATGACAGTACACATGCTCCCTGTATTCCCACGTGTCCTGACTGACAGTAGAGATGCTCCCTGTGCTCCCATGTGTTGTGACTGACAATAGAGATGCTCCCTTGTCTGCCCACATGTGGTGACAGACTAGATATGCTCCGTGCCCTCCCATGTGTGGTGACTGACAGTAGAGATGCTCCCTGTCCTCCCATGTGTGGTAACTGACAGTACAGATGCTCCCTGTGCTCCCTGTCCTCCCACGTGTGGTGACTGACAGTAGAGATGTTCCCTGTGCTTCCACATGTGGTGACTGACAGTAGAGATTCTCCCTGTGGTGTCCTCCTATATACAGTGACTTACAGTAGAGATGCTACCTGTCCTCCCACGTGTGGTCACTGACAATAGAGATGCTCCCTGTACTCCCACGTGTGGTGACTGACAGTAGAGATGCTCCTTGGACTCCCTGTCCTCCCACATGTAGTGACTGACAGTAGAGATGCTCCTTGGACTCCCTGTCCTCCCAAGTGTGGTGAATGGGAGTAGAGATGCTCCCTGTCCTACTACATGTTGTGACTGACAGTAGAGATGCTCCCTGCCCTCCCTTGTGTGGTGACTGACAATAGAGATGCTTCCTGTGCTCCCATGTGTGGTGACTAACACTAGAGATTCTCCCTGTCCTCCCACGTGTGGTGACTGACAGTAGAGATGCTCCTTGTGCTTCCTTTCCTCCGACGTGTGGTGAGTGACAGTTGAGATGCTCACTGTCCTCCCTGTGTGGTGACTGACAGTAGACATGCTCACTGTGCTCCATGTGCGGTGACTGACTGTCGAGATGCTCCCTGTGCTCCCATGTGTGGTGACTGACAGTAGAGATGCTCCCTGGGCTATGCTGCTATGTATGGTGACTGAAAATAGAGATGCTCCCTGTGATCCCTGTCTTCCTATGTGTGGTGACTGACAGAAGAGATACCCCCATCCTCCCATATGTGGTGACTAACAGTAGAGATGCCCCCTATCCTCCCATGTGTGGTGACTGACAGTAGAGATGATCCCTGTACTCCCAGGTGTGGTGACTGACAGTAGAGATGCTCTCTGTCCTCCCACATGTGGTGACTGACAGTAGAGAAGCTCCCTGTGCACTCTGTCCTCCCATGTGGTGACTGAGAGTAGAGATGCTCCCTGTGCTCCCTATCCTCCCACCTGTGGTGACTCACATTTGAGATGCTCTCCGTCCTCCCACGTGTGATGATTGACAGTAGACATACTCCCTGTGTTCCCATGTGTGGTGACTGACAGTAGAGATGCTCCCTGTGCTCCCTGTCCTCCCATGTGTGGTGACTGACAGTAGAGATGCTCCCTCTCCTCCCACATGTGGTGACTGACAGTAGAGAAGCTCCCTGTCCTCCCACGTGTGGTGACTGACAGTAGAGATGATCCCTGTACTCCGACGTGTGGTGAGTGACAGTAGAGATGCTCCCTGTGCTCTCTGTCCTCCCATGTGGTGACTGAGAGTAGAGATGCTCCCTGTCTTCCCACTTGTGGTGACTGACAGTAGAGATCCTCCCTGTGCTCTCTGTTCTCCCACGTGTGGTGACTCACAGTTGTTATGCTCCCTGTCCTCCCACGTGTGGTGACTGACAGTAGAGATGCTCCCTGTGCTCCCATATGTGGTGGCTGACAGTAGAGATGCTCCATGTGCTGTCCTACGTGTGGTGACTGACTGTAGCGATGCTCCCAATCCTCCCATGTGTGGTGATTGACAGTAGAGATGCTCCCTGTCCGCCCACGTGTGGTGATGGACAGTAGAGTTGCTCCGTGTCCTCCCATGTGTGGTGGCTGACAGTAGAGATGCTCCCTGTCCTGCCATGTGTGGTGACTCACAGTAGGCATGCTCCTTGTGCTCCCACGTGTGGTGAATGACAGTAGAGATGCTTCCTGTGCTCTTATGTGTGGTGACGGACAGTAGAGATGCACCCTATGCTGCCCTCCTATGTGTGGTGACTGACAGTACAGATGCTCCCTGTGCTTCCTGTCCTCCCACGTGTGGTGACTGGCAGTAGAGATGCTCCCTGTGCTTCCACGTGTGGTGAGTGACAGGAGAGATGCTCCCTGTGGTGTCCTCCTATGTATGGTGACTTACAGTAGACATGCTACCTGTCTTCTCACGTGTGGTCACTGACAGTAGAGGTGCTCCCTGTCCTCCCACTTGTGGTTACTGACAGTAGAGATGCTCCCTGACCTCCCACATGTTGTGACTGACAGTAGAGATGCTCCCTGTCCTCCCTTGTGTGGTGAATGACACTAGAGATGCTCGCTGTGCTCCCATGTGTAGTGACTGACAGTAGAGAAGCTCCCTGTCATCCCACGTGTGGTGACAGACAGTAGAGATGGTCCCTGTGCTCCCATGTGTGGTAACTGACAGTAGAGATGCTCCCCGTGCCCCCATGTGTGGTGACTGACAGTAGAGATGCTCCCTGTGCTCCCTGTCTTCCCACATGTGGTGAATGACAGTAGCGATGCTCCCAATCCTCCCATGTGTGGTGACTGACAGTAGAGATGCTCCCTGTGGTCCCATGTGTTGTGACTGACAGTAGAGATGCTCCCTGTCTGCCCATGCATGGTGAAAGACAGTAGATATGCTCCGTGTCCTCCCATGTGTGGTGGCTGAGAGTAGAGATGCTCCCTGTCCTGCCATGTGCTGTGACTCACAGTAGGGATGCTCCCTGTGCTCCCACGTGTGGTGAATGACAGTAGACATGCTCCCCGTGCTCTTATGGGTGGCGACGGACAGTAGAGATGCTGCCTGTGCTCCCTGTCCTCCCCCGTGTGGTGACTGACAGTAGAGATGCTCCCTGTGCTTTCACGTGTGGTCAGTGACTGTAGAGATGCTCCTGGTGCTGTCCTATGTACGGTGACTTACAGTAGAGAAGCTACCTGTCCTCCCACGTGTGGTCACTGACAATAGAGATGCTCCCTGTCCTCCCACATGTGGTGACTGACAGTAGAGATGCTCTTTGTGCTTCCTTTCCTCCGACGTGTGGTGAGTGACAGTTGAGATGCTCTCTGTCCTCCCACGTGTGGTGACTGACAGTAGAGATGCTCCCTGTGCTCCCATGTGTGGTGACTGACAGTAGAGATGATCCCAGTGCTCCCTGTCTACCCACGTGTGGTGACAGACAATAGAGATGCTCCCTGTATTCCTATGTGTGGTGACTGTCAGTAGAGATGCTCCCTGTGCTTGCACATGTGGGGACTGACAGTAGAGATGCTCCCTGTCCTCCCACATGTGGTGGCTGAGAGTAGAGATGCTTCCTGTATTCCCACATGTGGGGACTGACAGTAGAGATGCTCCCTGTCCTCCCACTTGTGGTGGCTGAGAGTAGAGATGCTTCCTGTATTCCCACATGTGGTGACTGACAGTAGAGATGCTACCTGTGCTCCCTGTCCTCCCATGTGTAGTGACAGACAGTAGAGTTGCTCCCTGCACTCCCATGTGTGGTGACTGACAGTAGAGATGCTCCCTGTGCAGTCCTATGTGTGGTGACTGACAGTAGAGATGCTCTCTGTGCTGTCCTCCTATGTATGGTGACTGACAGTAGAGATGCTCCCTGTGCTCCCACATGTGGTGACTGACAGTAGAGATGCTCCCTGTCCTCCCATGTGTGGTGACTGACAGTAGACATGCTCCCTGTGCTCCCATGTGTGGTCACTTACAGTAGAGATGCTCCCTGTCCACCCACGTTTGGTGACTGACAGTAGAGATGCTCCCAGTGCTCTTATGTGTGGTGACTGACAGTAGAGATGCCCCCTGTGCTGCCCTCCTATATGTGGTGACTGACAGTAGAGATGCTCCCTGTGCTCCCTGTCCTCACACGTGTGAAATATTAGAGATGCTCCCTTTCCTCCCAAGTGTGGTGACTGACAATAGACATGCTCCCTGTGCTCCCATGTGTGGTGAATGACAGTAGAGATGCTCTCTGTGCTCGCACGTGTGGTGACTGACATTAGAGATGTTCCCTGTGCTCCCATGTGTGGTGACTGACATTAGAGATGCTCCCTGTCCTCCTATGTGTGGTGACTGACAGTAGAGATATTCCCTATCCTCCTATGTGTGGTGACTGACAGTAGAGATGCTCCCTGTCCTCCTATATGTGGTGACTGACAGTAGAGATGATCCCTGTCCTCCCATGTGTGGTAACTGTCAATAGAGATGCTCCCTGTCCTCCCACGTGTGGTGACTGACAGTAGAGATGCTCCCTGTCCTCCCATGTGTGGTGACTTACAGTAGAGATGCTCCCTGAAGGTACCGGGCACGGGCTGAAGAGCGCCGTCGCCCCGCCCAACCACCCCCCCGCATCCCCCCCCACCAACTGAGATTAAGAAGAGGCATCTGAAGGAGGCAAGCAAAGCAAGCCTTCAACACAGTGAACAGGCATTTAGGACTCACATTGGAATACAGTAAAGGAGAAGCCCATATGCCAGGATGATGAAGAAGAGACTACACTGGAAAGGTGCAGGATAATCCCGTGCCAAGCTTTACCAACCCTATGGAAGACTCCTGCAGTGGGATCCCTCGGGGGATGCCCCAGGACACAGACATCAGAAACACAATAGGGAACATACTTAAAGAACTACAAGATCATAAAGAACAAATTAAAGAACTAAGAAAAGAGAATGAGGACCGAGAGAGAGAGAATGACAAGCTCCGGAAGGAAGTAGAAACACTGAAAAGATCCCATGCTGAAAAAGAAAAAGAAACCAACCAGCAAACAAAAGAGCTACAAAAAGAGATCGAGAAGCTCCAAAAAGAAATAGAAACACTAAAGAAATCAGAAGAGGAAATGAAAAAGGAAATCAAACACTCATCCATTCAAGAGGAAAGGAATGAAAAAAGCCTCAGAAGCAGAATGGAGGAAGCAGAACAAAGAATATCAGACCTGGAGGACAACACAGAACAACTAAAAACCTCAAGGAAAGATTATGAAAAATTTAAAAATACACAAAAATGGAACAACCAGGAGCTGTGGGACACTATGAAAAGATCAAACCTCCGCATCATAGGAATAGAGGAAGGAGAAGAATCCCAAGAGAAAGGTATTGATCAGATCTTCAACAGAATAATAGATGAAAACTTCCCCAAACTAAAAAAGGACAAACCAATACCAATACAAGAAGCACATAGAACTCCAAACAGACAAGATCAGAAAAGAAATTCTCCACGCCACATCATAGTTAAAATGCTGGACACCCAAAACAAAGAGAAAATTCTTAAAGCGACAAGAGAAAAACAACAAGTGACCTATAAGGGGAAACCTATCAGAATAACAACGGACTTCTCACAGCAAACGATGAAGGCAAGAAGAACCTGGAGCAAAGCATTCCCAGTGTTGAGGGACAATGGATGCCAGCCCAGGTTACTATACCCAGCAAAAATGTCAATCATAGTGGAAGGAGAGAGGAAAATCTTCCATGACATAAACAACTTGAAAGAATACATGTCCGGAAAACCAACCCTTCAGAGAATACTTGAAGCAATCCAAAGAACAGAAGAAAGGAGCAACCAACCCCAGGCAACTAGAAGGAGAAATCAATAAAAGCATAACTGCAGAAGTAGAAACCTAAATCAAAACCGCAGATGGATAATAAGGCAAAAGGAAGCAACACAAACCTATCAGTCATAACCTTAAATATTAATGGACTAAATTCCCCAATCAAAAGACATAGACTGGGAGACTGGATTAGGAAACAGAATCCATCGATATGCTGTCTGCAAGAAACACATCTTACCTTCAAGGACAGGCACCACCTTAAAGTGAAGGGATGGAAAAAAATATTCCAAGCAAATGGTACCAAAAAGAAAGCAGGTGTTGCTATTTTAATATCGGATAAAATAGACTTCAAAGTAAAAGAAATCAGAAGAGACAAAGAAGGCCATTACATTTTCATCAAAGGAACAATCCACCAAGAAGATTTCACAATTATGAATATATATGCCCCAAATTCTGGTGCACCAAACTTTATAAAGACAATTCTCCAGGACCACAAGTCACAGACTAACCCCAGCACACTCATAGTGGGAGATTTCAATACCCCACTGAGTCCTTTGGATAGGTCAACAGGACAAAAAATAAACAGAGAGACATCTGAACTGAACGATATGATACACCAAATGGACCTCATAGACCTCTACCGAACATTCCATCCTAATACCAGAGAATACACTTTCTACTCAGCACCCCACGGAACATTCTCCAAAATCGACCACATCCTGGGACACAGAAGAAACCTCTACAAATACAAAAAGATTGAAATAATTTCATGCATCCTGTCAGACCACAGTGCAATGAAGCTCAACATCAACACCAGGACAAGCCCTCCTGCCTACAAGAACACATGGAGACTAAACAACACACTCTTGAATAATGAATGGGTCAAGGAAGAGATAAAGAAAGAAATAAAAACATTCCTGGAACTGAATGACAATGACAATACAACACAACAAAACTTATGGGATACCTTAAAAGCAGTCCTAAGAGGGAAATTTATAGCCCTGGGTGCCTACATTAGAAAAACAGAAAGAGCACAAGTGAATGATCTAACACTACAGCTAAAAGCACTTGAGAGGCAACAACAGATGAACCCTAAACGCAACAGACAGGAAGAAATAACAAAAATCAGAGCAGAAATCAATGAAATAGAAACAAAGAAAACAATACAAAAAATCAATGAAGCCAAAAGTTGGTTCTTTGAAAGAATAAACAAGATAGACAGACCTCTAGCCCAGTTAACAAAAAGAAAGAAGGAACAACTCCAAATCAATACAATCTGTGATGAAAAGGGAAATATCACAACGGACAAGGAAAAGATCAAGAAAATTATATGGGAATATTACAAGAACCTATATTCTACCAAGTTTGAAAATCTAGAAGAAATGGATGAATATCTGAAATCTTGGGAATCACCAAAGCTTGGCCAAGAGGAGACCAGCAGCTTAAACAGACCCATAACATATGAAGAAATAGAGGATGTAGTAAGAAGCCTCCCAACTAAAAAAAGCCCAGGCCCAGACGGTTTCACAGCAGAATTCTATAAAACATTTCAAAAAGACCTACAACCATTATTTCTGAAACTGTTTAGAAGTATACAATCAGAGGGAATTCTCCCAAATTCCTTCTATGAAGCCAACATCACTCTATTACCAAAACCAGGCAAAGATACAACTAAAAAGGAGAATTATAGACCCATCTCCCTCATGAACACAGATGCCAAAATTCTAAACAGAATACTGGCAAATCGCATACAGACCCACATCAAGAAGATCATCCATCATGACCAAGTTGGATTCATACCAGAGATGCAGGGATGGTTCAACATACGAAAATCAATAAACATCATCAAACACATAAACGGAATCAAAGACAAAAACCACACCATCATCTCAATTGATGCTGAAAAAGCCTTTGACAAAATCCAGCATCCCTTCATGCTTAAAGTCCTAGAAGGAATTGGATTGGAGGGATCATTCCTCAATGTAATCAAAGCCATATACAGGAAACCCACAGCCAATATCATCCTAAATGGGGAAATGACGGAAACATTCCCTTTAAAGGTAGGAACTCGGCAAGGCTGCCCCCTATCACCACTCCTCTTCAATATAGTGCTTGAAACACTTGCTAGAGCAATAAGGCAAGAAAAGGATATTAAAGGAGTACTAATTGGAAAAGAGGAAGTCAAACTATCCCTATTTGCTGATGATATGATTGTTTACTTAAGAGATGCAAAAAACTCCACCAGAAAACTCCTAGAAACGATTAACAGCTTCAGCAAAGTGGCAGGATACAAAATTAACCTTAGAAAATCAATGGCCTTTCTTTACACCAAGAACAAGCAACTGGAGAAAGAATTCAAAGAGACCTTCCCACTCACAATAGCCTCAAAAACAATAAGATACCTAGGAACAAACCTAACCAAAGACACCAAAGACCTCTACAACAAAAATTTTAAACCCTTAAAGAAAGAAATTGAAGAAGACCTCAGAAGATGGAAAAACCTCCCATGCTCATGGATTGGGAAAATTAACATTGTAAAAATGTCCATTTTACCAAAACTCTTGTATAGATTTAATGCAATCCCAATCAAAATCCCCAAGAGTTTCTTCACAGGCTTGGAAACAAAAGTTCTTAAATTCATTTGGAGAAACAAAAGACCCCGAATAGCTAAATCAATCCTGAGTGAAAAGAGCTACACAGGAGGGATCTCTATACCAGATTTTAAACTATACTACAGGGCTATAGTCATAAAAACAGCCTGGTACTGGCACAAAAACAGACCTGTTGACCAATGGAACAAAACCGAAGATCCAAATCTGAGCACATACAATTTCAGCCATCTCATATTTGACAAGGGGGCCAAGAAACCACAATGGAGAAAAGACAGCATCTTCAGCAAGTGGTGTTGGCAAAACTGGATCACCACTTGTAGAAGAATGAAATTAAACCCCTACCTCTCACCCTGTACAAAAGTCAACTCCAGATGGATTAAAGACCTCAACGTGAAACCCCAAACTCTGAAGGTGATAGAAGAAAAAGTTGGCAGCAGACTACAAGACATAGGCGTAGGAAAAGACTTCCTAAATCAGACAGCAGCTGCACAAGAATTAAGGTCGACAATTGACAAATGGGACCTCATTAAACTCAAAAGCTTCTGTACATCAAAAGAAACAATCAAGGAAGTGAAGAGAAATCCCACAGAGTGGGAGGAAACCTTCACTGCAGATACATCTGACAAAGCATTGATTTCCAGAATATATAAACTACTCAAAAAACAAAGAAAAAAGAAAACAAATGACCCACTCAATAGATGGAGCAAAGAACTGAACAGAGACTTCACAAGTGAGGAATTAGAGATGTCTGAGAAACACCTCAAGAACTGTTCAACATCACTAATCATTAAGGAAATGCAAATGAAAACCACTTTAAGATATCATCTTACTCCAATAAGACTGGCTAGGATCAAGAAGACAAATGATACCAAGTGCTGGAGAGGTTGTGGGGAAAGGGGAACACTCATCCACTGCTGGTGGGAATGTAAACTCATACAGCCACCATGGAAAGCAGTGTGGAGAACCATTGGAAGACTTGGAATGAACTTGCCACCCAACCCAGCCATACCACTCCTGGACATGTACCCCCAAGGCTTACGCCACCACAGAGATACATGCACGGCCATGTTTATTTCAGCTCTCTTCACAATAGCAAGGAGCTGGAACCAACCTCAATGCCCCTCGACTGACCAGTGGATAGAGAAAATGTGGTACATCTACACAATGGAGTTCTATGCAGCAGTAAAGAAAGATGACATCACGAGCTTTGCAGGAAAATGGCTGGAGATAGAGGACATCATGCCGAGTAAAGTAACACAGTCCCAGAAAAACAAACGACAAATGGTATCCCTCATCTGTGGATGCTAGTGCCAATTACACAGTTGTATTTCTTGTGTAGGGCCCCTGAGCTTTTGTACAAAGCAATTGGGCATAATGCATATTGGAAACAACAACAACAACAGAAAGGACTGCATCAAAGAACTGACTGAAACAGTGAACTTCTGCTCAAAACAGTCAACTTCCCCAAGGAGAATATTGAGAAAGACTAAGAGATGAAAAGCATGTTTAGCAGAATGCATGAGCTCTGGCAGGGTGGAGGAATGGGTGGGAACATGGGTCTAGATTTGTTAAAAAAAATAAATTTACGTGAAAAAAAAAAAAAGAACGTGCAGTGTGAGCCTGGTGGGAACTGCCTGTTTGCCCTGGAGGAAGTTGACAATGGTATAAGAAGCTCCCCTCCCCACCAGGGGCCATGGGCTCTTTCTCCATACAGAGATTCAGAAATCACATGAAATTCTTCCCTGACATGTGGTTGGTACCCAGCTCATAAAAAGAAAGAAAGAAAGAAAGAAAGAAAGAAAGAAAGAAAGAAAGAAAGAAAGAAAGAAAGAAAGAAAGAAAGAAAGAAAGAAAGAAAGAAATGCTCCCTGTCCTTCCACATGTGGTGAAAAACATTAGAGATGCTCCCTTTCCTCCCAAGTGTGGTGACTGACAAAAGACATGCTCCCTGTGCTGCCATGAGTGGTGACTGACAGTAGAGATGTTCTCTGTGCTCCCACGTGTGGTGACTGACAGTAGAGTTGCTCCCTGTCCTCCTACGTGTGGTGACTGACAGTAGAGATGCTCCCTGTCCTCCCGTGTGTGGTGACTGACAGTAGAGATGCTCCCTGTCATCCTATGTATGGTGACTGACAGTAGAGATGATCCCTGTCCTCCCACGTGTGGTGACTGACAGTAGAGATGCTCCCTGTTCTTTCTTCCTATGTATGGTGACTGACAGTAAAGATGCTCCCTGTCCTCCCACGTGTGGTGAAAAACATTAGAGATGCTCACTGTCCTCCCATGTGTGGTGACTGACAGTAGAGATGCTCCCTGTGCTGTCCTCTTATGTGTGGTGACTGACCATAGAGATGCTCCCTGTGCTCCCTGTCCTCCCATGTGTGGTAACTGACAGTAGAGATGCTCCCTGTGCTCCCTGTCCTCCCATGTGTGGTGACTGACAGTAGAGATGCTCCCTGTGCTCCCACGTGTGGTGACTGACAGTAGAGATGCTCCCTGTGCTGTCCTCCTATGTATGGTGACTGACAGTAAAGATGCTCCCTGTCCTCCCACGCGTGGTGACTGACAGTAGAGATGCTCCCTGTCCTCCCACATGTGTTGACTGCCACTAGAGATGTTCCCTGTCCTCCCTTGTGTGATGACTGATAGTAGAGATGCTTTCTGTGCTGTCCTCGTGTGTGTGGTGACTGACCGTAGAGATGCTCCCTGTGCATCCTGTCCTCCTACGTGTGGAGACTGAGAGTAGAGATGCTCCCTGTCCTCCCACGTGTGGTGACTGACTCTACAGATGCATCCTGTCCTCCCAGGTGTGGTGACTGACAGTAGACATACTCCCTCTGCTCCCATGTGTGGTGACTGAGATGCTCCCTGTGCTCCCATGTGTGGTGACTGACAGGAGATGCTCTCTGTGCTCCCATGTGTGGTGACTGACAGTAGAGATGCTCCCTGAGCACCCACATGTGGTGACTCACAGAAGTGTTGCATGTGCTGTGCTATGTGTGGTGACTGACAATAGAGATGCTCCCTGTACTCTCTGTCCTCCCATGTGTGGTGACTGACAGTAGAGTTGATCCCTGTACTCCCACGTGTGGTGACTGACAGTAGAAATGCTCTCTGTCCTCCCACCTGTGGTGACTAACAGTAGAGATGCTCCCTGTGATCTCTGTCCTCCCATGTGGTGACTGACAGTAGAGATGCTCCCTGTCCTCCAACATATGGTGACTGACAGTAGACATGCTCCCTGTCCTCCCACGTGTGGTAACTGACAGTAGACATGCTCCCTGTGCTCCTTGTCTTCCCACATGTGGTGACTGACAGTAGAGATGCTCCCTGTCTTCCCATGTGTGGTGAATGACAGTAGAGATACTCCCTATACTTCTATGTGTGGTGACAGACAGTAGAGATGCTCCCTGTGCTCGTACCTGTGGGGACTGACAGTAGAGATGATCCCTGTCCTCCCATGTGTGGACACTGACACTAGAGATGCTCTCTGTCCTCCCATGTGTGGTGACTGACAGTAGAGATGGTCACTGTCCTCCTATGCATGGTGACTGACAGTAGAGATGCTCCCTGTCCTCCTATGTGTCGTGACTGACAGTAGAGATACTCCCTGTGCACCCACATGTGGTGACTGACAGTAGAGATGCTCCCTGTCCTCCCATGTGTGGTGACTGACAGTAGAGATGCTCCCTGTGCTCCCATGTATGCTGACTGACAGTAGAGATGCTCCCTGTCCTCCGATGTATGGCGACTGACAGTAGAGATGCTTCCAGCCTTCCCACGTGTGGTGAATTACAATAGACATGCTCCCTGGGCTCCCATGGGTGGGACTGACAGTAGAGATGCTCCCTGTGCTCCCTGTCCTCCCACATGTGGTGACTGACAGCAGAGATGTTCCCTGTGCTCCCACATGTGGTGAATGACAGTAGAGATGCTCCCTGTGCTCCCACGTGTGGTGACTGGCAGTGGAGATGCTCCCTGTGCTCCCATGGGTGGGAATGACAGTAGAGATGCTCCCTGTGCTCCCTGTCCTCCCACGTGTGGTGACTGACAGCAGAGATGTTCCCTGTGCTCCCACGTGTGGTGAATGACAGTAGAGATGCTCCCTGTGCTCCCACGTGTGGTGACTGGCAGTGGAGATGCTCCCTGTGCTCCCATGCATGGTGACTGACAGTAGAGATGCTCCATGTGCTGTTCTATATGTGGTGACTGACAGTAGAGATGCTCCCTGTGCTGTCCTCCTATGTGTGGTGACTGACAGTAGAGATGCTCCTTGTGTTCCCATGTGTGCTGACTTACAGTGGAGATGCTCCCTGTCCTCCTAGGTATGGTGACTGACAGTAGAGATGCTCCCTGTGCTCCCACATGTGGTGACTGACAGTAGAGATGCTCCCTGTCCTCCCATGTATGGTGACTGAGAGTAGACATGCTCTCTGTGCTCCCATGTGTGGTGACTGACAGTAGAGATGCTCCGTGTCCTCGCATGTGTGGTGACTGACAGTAGACATGCTCCGTACTCCCATGTGTGGTAATTGACAGTAGAGATGCTCCCTGTGCACCCATGTGTCATGACTGACAGTAGAGATGCTCCGTGATCTCCTAAGTGTTGACTGAGAGTAGAGATGCTCTCTGTGCTCCCTGTCCTCCCATGTATGGTGACTGACAGTAGAGACGCTCCTTATACTCCCACATATGGTGACTGACAGTAGAGATGCTCCCTGTGCTCACATGTGTGGGGACAGACTATAGAGATGCTCCCTGTCCTCCCACGTGTGGTGACTGACAGTAGAGATGCTTTCTGTCCTGCCAACTGTGGTGACTGACAGTAGAGATGCTCCCTGTGCTGTCTTCCTATGTGTGGTGACTGACAGTAGAGATGCTCCCTGTGCTGTCCTATGTGTGGTGACTAACAGAATAGATGCTCCCTTTGCTGTCCTCCTATGTATGGTGACTGACAGTAGAGATGCTCCCTGTGCTCCCTGTCCTTCCACGTGTGGTGACTGACAGAAGAGATGCTCCCTGTGCAGTCCTATGTGTGGTGTTTGAGAGTAGAGATGCTCTCTGTGCTGTCCTCCTATGTATGGTGACTGACAGTATAGATGCTCCCTGTGCTCCCACATGTGGTGACTTACAGTAGAGATGCTCCCTGTCTGCCCAAGTGTGGTGACTGACAGTAGAGATGCTCCCAGTGCTCTTATGTGTGGTGACTGACAGTAGAGATGCCCCCTGTGCTGCCCTCTTATGTTTGGTGACTGACAGTAGAGATGCTCCCTGTCCTCCCACGTGTGGTGACTGACAGTAGAGATGCTCCCACGTATGGTGACTGACAGTAGAGGTGCTCCCTGTCTTCCCATGTGTGGTGACAGTAGAGATGCTCCCTGTGCTCCCCCCTGTGGTAACTGACAGTAGAGATGCTCACTGTCCTCCCATGTGTGGTGACTGACAGCAGAGATGCTCCCTGTTCTCCCACGTATGGGGACTGACTGTAGAGATGTCCCTGTGCTCCCTGTCCTCCCACATGTGGTGACTCACAATAGAGATGCTCCATGTGCTGTCCTATGTGTGGTGACTGACAGTAGAGATGCTCCCTGTCCTCCCATGTGTTGTAACTGACAGTAGAGATGCTCCCTGTACTCCCATGTGTGGTGACTGACAGTAGAGACACTCCCTATGCTCCCATGTGTGGTGACTGACAGTAGAGATGCTCCCTGTCCTCCCATGTGTTGTAACTGACAGTAGAGATGCTCCCTGTATTCCCATGTGTGGTGACTGACAGTAGAGATGGTCACTGTCCTCCTATGTGTGATGACTGTCAATAGAGATGCTCCCTGTCCTCCTATGTGTGGTGACTCACAGTAGAGATGCTCCCTGTTCACCCACATGTGGTGACTGACAGTAGAGATGCTCCCTGTGCTCCCATGTGTGGTGACTCACAGTAGAGATGCTCCCTGTTCTCTGATGTATGGTGACTGACAGTAGAGATGCTCCCTATGCTCCCTGTCTTCCCACGTGTGGTGACTGACAGTAGAGATGCTCCCTGTGTTTTCCTCCTATGTGTCATGACTGACAGTAGAGATACTCCCTGTCCTCCCACGTGCGGTGACTGACAGTCGAGATGCTCACTGTGCTCCCCGTCCTCTCTCTCTCTGAGCCTCTCATGTTTCTGATTTGGGTTGTTCAGCCCTTGCCATCTTGACCCTGTCCACCCTCAAGTCTGGGACTTTTATACTCAGGTAATTGCCTCTCACTATAGGCTTGGTCCGGGTATGCTTCAAGAATCCTGCCTGTTTTTCTTCTAGGCTTCAGTGTCCTATTTCGGAAACTTACCACTGTGGACTACAGCCTATCATTACCACCTCCTATCATAGGGGCTTCTTATCCCCACTGACTTACCCTGCAGCACCCCCATTCTTCCAGTCTGTGAGCCCTCTGGCACCTACCATCCAGCTCAGGACTTTTGCCTCATCAACGAGGCCATCATCCTGATTGCCCCTAGTTAGGATCTCCCAGACCCTTTACGCCCTTTTCTTGTTTATTTTTTTAATATTTATCTATTATTTATGTGTATGAATGTACTGTCTGCATGCAGGTCGGTGCACCTGTGTCATGCAATGCTGCAGAGTTCAGAAGAGGGTGTCAGCTTCCCCTGGAGCTGGAGTTAAAGACGGTTCTTAGCTGCCATGTGGGTGCTGGGAATCGAACCCCAGTCCTGCACTCCTAACCGATGAGCCATTTCTCCAGCCCCAGCCCTTTTACTTTTTTTAAAATTTTTATTTCTGTATGTGTATGAATGTACCATCTCCATGCAGGTCTGTGCACCCGTGTCGTGCAATGCCACAGAGGTCAGAAGAGGGTGTTGGATGCCCCTGGAATTGGAGTTCTCCTGGAATTGGTGTTTCAGACAGGTGTCAGCCTCCATGTGGGTGCTGGGGATCGAACCCGGGTCCTCTGTAAGAGGGGTCAGCACTCTTAACTGCTAGGCCATCTCTCCAGCCCCCCTTTCCACCTCTTTACAGATGAAGGGTTGGGAGTGGCCAAGGGTTTTGGCCCAACCCGTTAGGCTGTTACATCAGGCAGTGGCATTTCTTTCCAGACAGCTCCACCCTACTGTCTGAGGACGGCAGCCACATCTGAGAGCTCTGGCAGCACCAGCTGACCTCACTCAAGAGGCTCTCGAGCTTATTGTACTCCTGGGTGATTATTCGTGTGTTAGTATTCCTCCGTGAAAACAACACATGCTAGCCTGGAGAGATGTCTGAAGTGTTCACAGCACTGCTGCTCAGGCAGAGGATCAAGTTTGATTCCTAGAACCAATATGGTGGCTAATAACTCTGTAACTCCAGTTCCAGGAATCTGATGTGCTCTTCTGAGCCCCATGGGCACTGCAGGACACTGGTGCACTTACACCCATGCAGGCAATACACACAGAATAAAAATAAAGTATTTTTCAAAAACACATGCTGAGAACATAAATTCTAAAGATGCAATAGAAATATTGGAAATGGTGATGCATGCCTTTAATCCCAGTGCTAGGGAAGCAGAGGTAGGCAGATCTCTGTGAGTTCAAGGCCAGCCTGGTCTACAAAGTGAGTTCTAGGAGAGTTGGGGCTGCAGGGCTCTTTTTTGAGACCAATTCTCCCTTTTAGCCCCAGGTGGCCTGGAGCTGTGTATACCAGGGTAGACTTTAACTTACAGACATCCACCTGCCTCTGCCTCCTGAGTGCTGAGATCTAAGGCATGCACCACCACACCAGGATCCTTGTCAGAATTTTCCTTAAAATGATGGCATATACAATGCATTTGTGGAAATTGTTTTAATATGAGGTAAGATAATATTTTAATTGGCATAACAACGGTAGCTTGTGGTCACCCACTTAATGGCCTGTAGGGTTCTGTCTGGGGAATTGGAGGGATGGCGGCTCCCTTCCTGGGACCTTGTCCTCCCAGGAATCACACAACAAGCTGTCTCTCAGTCAGCACTGGGCAGGTTTTGGTCAGTGTCCTTTAAATCACAGCAATAGAGAGTAAAGAAGACAGGACTCTAACTGCCAGCTCAGTCTAAATCAATGGACAAAACTGATTGATCAAACCAAGGGAGGTCTTAGTTGTATAAAGAACAATCCACCTGAGCAGACAATGCTGAATATTTGGTCACACTAGTGAAAGCAGTTCATCCTCAGGTCAGCACTTTAGGAACAAAAGCTACTGATAAAAATTATATTTCAGGAGGTGGAGAGATGGCCTAGCAGTTAAGAACACTGACTACTCTTGCAGAGGACCCAGGTTCAATCCCCAACACCCACATGGTGGCTGAGAACAGTCTTTAACTATTCCAGGGGAATCAGACGCCCTCTTCTGACCTCCAAGGCATTGCCCAACACAAGTGCACAAACCTACATGCAGACAGTACATTAATACACATAAAAATAAATAAATAAATAAAAATTTAAAAAATATTAAAAGAAAAAAATTATACTTCAAGGCTAGGGAGATGGTTCAGTGGTTGCTCTTGTAGAGACACGGACTCAAATTCTACCACCCAAATGTCAACTAAAAACTGTACATAGCTGGGCATGGTGGCGCACACCTTTAATCCTAGCACTTGGGAGGCAGAGGCAGGTGGATCTTTATGAGTTCAAGGCCAGCCTGGTCTACACACTGAGTTCCAGGACAGCTGGGGGTACAGGAAGACCCTGTATTGAAAAGACAAAAAAAAAAAACTGTCCATAATACCAATTACAGGTGAGATAATGCCTCTTCAGGACTCCAGAGACACTGGACACACAAACTCATAAATATTAAGACAAACAAATAAACACCCAGTAATAACCACCAACAAAAAAAAAAAAAAAAACCAACTCACAATACAACAACCAATGAGATAATTTTTAGTTACTTTTCTCACTTCTGCAGCAAAATATGGGGAAGAAAAGAAGGGTTGATGCTGGCTTAGATTCTCAGGGGATGAATTCCACCACTGTAGGCAAGGCATAGTGGTTCAAGATTAGTCACAGGGATGTTTATCTCCACAACACCACCCACAAAGATCTAAAAGCATTATAAAAAAAAAATTAAGGGGGCTGGAGAGATGGCTTAGCGGTTAAAAGCGCCGACCACTCTTACAGAGGACCCGGGTTCGATCCACAGCACCCACATGGGTCTGAAACTCCAATTCCAGGAGAACTCCAGTTCCAGGGGAATCCGACACCCTCTTCTGACCTCCACGGCATTGCATGACATGGGTGCACAAACTTGCATGCAGACAGTACATTGATACACATACAGAAATAAATAATGCTGGGCGTGGTGGCACACTCCTTTAATCCTAGGACTTGGGAGGCAGAGGCATGCAGATCTCTGTGAGTTCGAGGCCAGCCTGGTCTACAGAGTTCCAGGACAGCCAGAGCTACAGGGACACCCTGTCTCAAAAAAGACCAAAAAAAAAAAAAAATTAAGAGCCAGAGGAATGGATGGTTATCAGCAATGTCCCTAAATTGACACAGTCCCTCCTCATTGTTTTTCTTCAATTCTTTCAAAACAATGATTATGTCTAAAGCTTTTTCCACATGGTTTACATTGGGTTACTTTCCAGTATGAAATTTTCATGTACTTCAAGGTTATTGTACAGTGTAAAGGCTTTGCCAAATTGTTTATATACATTGGGTTTCTATCCAGTACATTTTTCTTGCCTTTGAAGACGACTGTTAAATCTAAAGGCTTCACCACATTCTTTATATTCATACAGTATGTATGAATTTTTCTCCACTATGTGTTTTTTCATGTCTTTGAAGACCACTGCTCCATCTAAAAGTTTTACCATACTTTTTACATTCATATGGTTCTTCTCCAGAATGTTTTCTTTCATGGACCAGTAGAGAAGTAGGAAATGTAAAGGCCTTGCCACATTGTTTACTTTCATATGGTTTTACTCCACTAAGAAGGTTTTCATGCAACTTAAGATAATGGCGCCATCTGAAGACTTTACCACATTGTTTACATTCATATTATTTTTCTCCAGTATGTGTTTTTTCATGATGTTGAAGGGCACATTTATCTGGAAAGGCTTTACCCCACTTTTTACTATTCATATGGTTTTTATCCAGGATGTGTTTTTTCATGACGTTGAAGGTCACGGTTATCTCTACATGCTTTACCACATTGTTTATATTCATAGGGTTTTATTCCATTATGAATTCTTTCATGTCTTCGAAGCTTACTGGAGAATGTAAAGGCTTTTCCACATTGTCTACAGCTATAAGGTTTCACAACACTATGCAATCTTTCATGATTTTTAAGATACCTATTGCATGTAAATGCTTTACCACAGTGTTTACATTCATAGGGTTTTTCTCCAGTATGCACGTTCTCATGTTTTTTAAGATACTTATTACATATAAATGCTTTACCACACTGCTCACATTCATAGGGTTTTTCTCCAGTATGTGTTTTTTTATGACATTGAAGATCACGGTTATCTGTATAGGCTTTACCACACTGTTTACATTCATAGGGTTTTTCTCCAGTATGAATTCTTTCATGTCTTTGAAGGTTACCCCACTGTGTAAAGGCTTTTCCACATTGTTTACAAGTATAAGGTTTCACTCCAGTATGCACTCTTTCATGATTTTTAAGATAACTATTCCATATAAAGGCTTTACCACAGTGTTTACATTCATAGGGTTTTTCTCGATGTTGAATTCTTTCATGATGTTGAAGAAGACTACTAGATCTAAAGGCTTTATCACACTGTTTACATTCATAGGGTTTTTCTCTAGTATGAATTCTTTCATGATTTTGAAGATACCTGCTGCATAAAAATGCTTTACTACAGTGCTTACATTCATAGGGTTTTTCTCCAGTATGTACTTTTTCATGTTTTTTAAGATATTTTTTACATATAAATGCTTTACCACACTGTTCACATTCATAGGGTTTTTCTCCAGTATGAAATCTTTCATGACTTTGAAGAATACTATTAGATCTAAAGGCTTTACCACAGTGTTTACATTCATGTGGTTTTTCTCCAGTATGAATTATTTCATGACTTTGAAGGTTACTGCAGTGTCTAAAGGCTTTTCCACACTGCTTACAGGAATAAGGTTTCACTCCAGTATGCACTCTTTCATGATTTTTAAGATAACTATTCCATATAAAGGCTTTACCACAGTGTTTACATTCATAGGGTTTTTCTCCATGATGGATTCTTTCATGACATTGAAGGAGACTACTAGATCTAAAGGCTTTACCACACTGTTTACATTCATAGGGTTTTATTCCACTATGAATTCTTTCATGTCTTTGAAGGTGACAATACTGTGTAAAGGCTTTTCCACATTGTTTACAGGCATAAGGTTTCACTCCAGTATGTGCTTTTTCATGTTTTTGAAGGTAGCTCTTCCGTATAAATACTTTCCCACACTGTTTACATGAATAACGTTTCTCTTCAGCATGTATTTTTTCATGACTTTGAAGATGATTATATCTAAAGGTTTTCCCACACTGTTTACATTCATAGGGCTTTTCTCCACTATGAATACTTCCATGTACTTTTAGTGAACTAGACAGTACAAAGGCTTTTCCGCCCTCTTTATGTTCATATCGATTTTTTCCAGTATGAATTTTTTCATGTAGTTCAAGTGAGCTGTCTTCTGCAAAGGTTTTATCACACTGTTTACCATCACAGGGGATCTCCCTAGTATGATTTTTTCCTTGTACTTTAAGGTGACTACGATTACATTTATAGGGGTTTTCAGGATGATAAATTCTTTCATGTCCTTGAAGAGAATTGGAAGAACTCAGACCTTTCAAACATGTATTACACTGATACTGCTTTCTCACAGCTTGAGTTTCTCCTGGTGCTTGAAGTGAACTGCCATAAGCTGAGGCCTTTCTATATTCTTTGTATCTTCTGAGAGCATCACTAGAAATTTTCATGATCAAATTGACATTTGGTATCCAAGTGCAAGTTTCTCCACCCTGAAAATCTTCTTTATGCTCACAGAGTGTCTCAATTATGAAACTTCTATAAAAATGACAAGTATATTAATAAAAGTTGATGTAATAGTATTTACTACCAAGTGTTCAGCATATACTGTTCTGACGATTTGATAAAGAATATGTTTTCTGCCAGATGTGAATGACTGGAAACTAAGATGGATAATTCTACAATATGATTCCCACAGGGCTATCATGAAAAAGGTGACATTTGATCATTTGACTTCCTAGTACAGTTTGCATGTGAAATGCCCTGCAAACACTAAATAGGATTCTTAAATTGAGGTACATTTTACATTTCCTAATGATATGAAAAGTTGTGCTTATTGTTTATTAATTTGTATATGCTCAAATAAAAATACCTTAAATGACAGGCTGGAGAGATGTTCAGGTGTTAAGCACAGTTGCAGTTTTCAGAGCACCAGACTTTGATTGTTGAGCACCCAAGACAAGTAGCTCATAACCTCTTGTAATTCCAACTCTATGAGCTGAGCAACTTCTTCTGATTGTGTGGTACATATGCACCCCGGTTTGTGAAAAAATACGCATGCATGAGCGCGCGCACACACACACACACACACACACATAAATCTTTAAACAAATATAAATATTCTTAAACTTCCTTCAAACAAACTTTCTTTCCAATGGTATTAAATTACCTTAGATTTTTTCCAGAAGTTTTATAATGGACTTTAATCTTCTCATCTTCACAAGTGTTTCCTAAAATGTAGTCAAATAAAATTTTGAAGAATTAGAAATTAGGGAAAAATTAAGTTTCTAGCTTTAGCATATATGAACTATGCCAGAGTTACACACCACATTCTTCCCTTTCAATATTCCAAATCACAGAACAGCATCAACTATAAGGAACACTTGTTTCTTAGTATAGTAAGGAAGGGAAGATGACACGCTTACCTATAAAAGTGAAGTTCCTGCAGGTTTCCAGCATCACATCTCTGTAGAGTTTCTTCTGAGAAGGATCCAGCAAAGCCCATTCTTCCTGGGCGAAGCTCAGGGCAACATCCTCAAGTGTCACAGACTCCTAAACATTCCATAGACTCCACTAGTAATATGTTCTTATAACTCTGTGCTATGCACAGATTCTGTTCCACAACACAGAAGTTCTAATGCAAGCTACGAGTGGTTCTGAAAGGGAACAACTCTAGAGGGACACTCCTCTCAGTACTGGGCACAAGGTGGAAGATGTGCTGCTGCTCTGCCCCAATTGTCTATCTAAAATGCATATTTACTACCTGTCTTAAGAAAGCCTGATCAAGTAATGTACAGAGCAGAGGTAAATTAGCATGAAAGAACCTTCTTGTCCTTAGAAATCCCTGCCACATAATGTTTAATTTTTATGGTGTGAGGAAATGTAACACATGGCACAGATTACATGACCATAAATGATAAATAACCTAGCATAAATGATTTATACAAACTCTACTATACATTATGAAGGGATCTCATCCTGAAAGTCCTTCAATCTCGTCAAAACACAGAGAGATACCTAGAGGATCGGTCTATGTCACCTCAAATAATAAGAGACATTGGTGTAATGAGGTTCCCTGCTGGGCACAAATTCACAAATGGTGTCACAACTTCTTAAGTGGGGAAATGAACCCATTCTTTGTGCTTTCCGAAGAAACAGTGTATATGCTGCTGTAAGCAGTTTACTCAAGCACAGTTTTACTATTTTTATTTTGCATGCATGTAAGTGGAATGCACTCAGAGACAGAAGAGGGATTCACTGGACCTGGAGTTACTGATGATTGTTAGCTGCCATACAGGTGCTGGGAGTAGAACCAGGTGCTTTGCAAGAGCAATCATTACTCCTTATCACTGAGTGATCTCTCTAGTCACTGAAGAACAATTTTAGTCAAGGACACACAGTAAATATTTGAATATCATAAAACAATACTTTGTTTTTTAAGTAAGGCCCAATGAAAATAAGAGGGAATGTGCTTCAGAAAGAACTCAGTGTAGTCAGTTTTTTGGCATATGTCTATAGTCACAGCTGTGTCAGAGAATGAGACAAAAGTTCACATGAGCTCAGAAGTCCAAATCCACCAATGCTTTGGAGCAAAACACCCAATCTCAGGAAGAAAAGAGGAAAAAGGACTGCAATAGGGAATGGCAGGAAGTAGGGCCACCAAAACCCATGATTTCATTTTATACTCTTAAGGGTAAAATTCACAGATTGCCAAACCAGACAATTTGGGACTGAAGGAAAAACTGACTAGGATCAATCAGCAAGTGTCTAGCCACTGTCAAAGTCAAAGAACAACTTAGTGATATCTGACCTCCGCAGCACTGCACGACACAGGTGCACCAACCTACATGCACACAGTACATTCATACACATAAGAAATAATAAATTTTTAAAGACAATGGGGAAAAATGCACAGAAAAATGACAACTGGAAAATGAAATTGCAAAACATCAATCAAAAGCCCCAGGCACAGCAGCTCATACTTGTAATCTCAGTACTCTGGAAGCTGAGGAAAGAGAATCACTATGACTTCAAGGCCAGACTAGTCAAATCATCCTTCTATCCATCTATAATTATATGTATGTATGAATGTATGTATGTATCTAGTTATCTATCTATCTATCTATCTATCTATCTATCTATCTATCTATCTATCTAACAAAACTAATAATTCTACACCAGGAACAGACAAAAGCTACTTTTAGAGGGTCCATGATTATAGAGATTATTCAAAGTACCAGAAAGTAGTCATTTTTCTTCTTGCTGTGACTAAACACCTAACAAGAAACTTATCAGGATAACAAATGAAGGATATATTTTGGCTTATATCTTGCAAGAAAGTTGGGGTGGGGGGAAGGGAAGGGGAAATATGCCTGAACTGAATTGGAAAATGATGTATGAAATACACAAAGCATCAATTAAAAAAATTAAAAAAAAAGAAAGCATTGAGCCCTTCTGGGTGGGGAACCATGACTAGCTGTTCACATAGCTCAGCAACCAGAAAGTAGGCCTTTAGAGGACCAGAGGATGCCTGGCATTGTACCACGCATCTTTCATACTTGTACACCAGAGGCAGGAAGATCTCTGTGAGTTCAAGGCCAGCCTGGTCTACACAGTGAATTCCAGAGCAGCTGGAAATACAGCTCAAAATAAAAAAATTTAAAAAGTTAAAAAATTAAAAAATGGAGAAGCAGGTGAAAGTTCATTGCATTAGACCACTGGGATGACCCAGACTCTGGACCTCCTAAAGCAGGCACTCAACACTCCTGCAGGTATCGATCTCTCTGACAATAAAAGAACCCTGTCCTTATAGGCTCATCATCAATGTCCCTGGGAAAGACTCTCAAGCCCATAATGATTACCAGAATAAACACAGGCCAACATAAACCTCAGCTTTTTTTTTTCTTTCTTTTTGAGACAGGGTCTCCCTTTAGTCCCAGCTGGCCTGGAGCTCACTATGTAGACCAGGCAGGCCTTGAACTCACAGAGATCTGCCTGCCTCTGCCTCCCAAGTGCTAGGATTAAAGGTGTGCGCCACCACACCCAGCAAACCTCAGCTTTTTATGATCATTCATTACCATTAACCCAGGGGATCATGTCAATCTTAAAAGTCACCTACAGTACAAAAGACCACTCAAAGATGATTGACCTGGCATAACCAAGTTAAGTTCAAATCTCTAATTACAATCAAGGTACAAGGTCCATTTCTATGGAGGGAAAGAGAGTGAGAAGGGATACAGGAAGTAAGGGAAAGTTATAGCAGGTTTCTGAAGATGGCAACCACTGGTTCCCAGGAGACATTGTGGTGAAGAATGGAAGGAAGAAAAGACAACTGGGGCTGGAAATTCAAACAGGGTCAATAAGGAGAAAGGGAAAGGGACAATCCAGTAACCATACAAGACCCCGGACACAATGCCTATTTAACAGACTGCCAACACCGGGACCCCCACTTTCCCAAAGGGAGCTGTTTCTTACTTCAGGGCAGCTGTTTCTCCTGCTTTCTGCAGGTTTTAATTTTCTGACTCTTCCAGTCAATCCTTTGCCTATCTCATGAATGAACTTGCCTATTCCCTTGACAACCACCCCGACCCATTACACCATGGGTTCATCTGGCCTCCTCCAGAACTTCATGACCACTACTCCTGTGACCCTGGGGATCCAATGTCCTCCTCTGGCCTCCACAGGCACTGTACACACATGCGCTTACACACATGTGGAACAAAAATTCATAAACATAGAAAAGTACTATTTTTTTTTTTGGTCTTTTTGACACAGGGTCTCCCTGTAGCCCCAGCTGTCCTGGAACTCACGATGTAGACCAGGCTGGCCTTGAAATCACAGAGATCCGCCTGCCTCTGCCTCCCGAGTGCTAGGATTACAGGCATGCGCCACCAGGCCAAGCTAGAAAACTACTTTTTTTTTTTTTTTTGGTCTTTTTGAGACGGTCTCCCTGTAGCTCTGGCTGTCCTGGAACTCACTCTGTTGACCAGGCTGGCCTCAAACTCACATAGATCCGCGTGCCTCTGCCTCCCAAGTGCTAGGATTAAAGGCATGGGGCACCACGCCCGGCAGTTATTTATTTCTGTATGTGTATCAATGTACTGTCTGCATGCAAGTTTGTGCACCCATGTCATGCAATGCCGAGGAGGTCAGAAGAGGGTGTCGGATTCCCCTGGAACTGGAGTTCTCCTGGAATTGGAGTTTCAGACAGTTCTCGGCTGACATGTGGGTGCTGGGGATCAAACCCGGGTCCTCTGTAAGAGCGGTCAGTGCTCTTAACTGCTAGGCCATCTCTCCAGCCCGAAAAGTACTATTTTTAATGCACTCAATTAACAGTAGGACCCCCAGAAACATCTTTTTTTAAATTAATTTATTTTTTGAGTATGAATGTACTGTCTTTATGCAGGTCTGTGCACCCCTGTCGTGCAATGCAGCAGAGGTCAGAGAGGGTGTCAGTTTCCCCTGGAACTGGAGTCAAAGATGGTTCTCAGCCTCCATGTGGGTGCTGGAAATTGAACTCGGGTCCTGCAAGAGCAATTGGCGCTCTTAACTGCTAGGACATCTCTCCAGCCCCAAGAAACATTTCTTTTTTTCTTTTCTTTTTTTTTTTTGTATGTGTATGAATGTACTGTCTGCATAGAGGTTTGTGCACCCATGTCGTGCAATGACTCGGAGGTCAGAAGAGGGTCTCGGATTCCCCTGGAACTGGAGTTCTCCTGGAATTAGAGTTACAGATGGTTCTTAGCCACCATATGGGTGCTGGGGATCGAACCTGGGTCCACTGCAAGAGCAGTCAGTGCTCTTAAACTCTAGGCTATCTCTCCAGCCCCCCAAGAAACATTTCTAATGGACCCCTATCTTGCTTCACATATCACCTTTCCAAAACACTTAGGGACCACAAATTCAGCTTCCTTGCATCTCCTCACTCTTTCAGATGAAAGAAGATTGATCAGATGCTGGCCACAGAAGCCAGGTTTCCAGTTGTATTAAAGCAATGAGCCATAGGTGATGGCTGTTCCCATGGGGACCCTTCAATCAGGAACTTTCTGTCTTCTCTAAATAAGACGAAAAACCTCATCTCTACCTCTAATCAACCCAATTCCAAGACAAAAACAAAGATCACAGAGGGATTATTTTCAGCACACCAGATAAAGTGCTAAAGAAAACCTCAATTTGACTTCGAAGAAATAGCTCACTTGGAAAGGGCTCATCACATAAGCATAAGGATAAGCAACTGGATTCCTTGGACTACGTAAAAAACTGGTCACAGTACACATGCAGCCAATCCCAGTGGTGAGGAGGTAGAGAACACAGGATGCCTAGAGCAGGCTGGGTTTCTAGGCTAAGGGAACTGGTGAACTTCTGGTTCCCTGAGAGAACATGTTTCAATAAAGAAGGTGGAGGGGGCGTACAGAGGGCTCAGTGGGTAAAAGCACATGCCTGGCAAATTGGCCAATTCAGTACAATCTACAAAACCCACATGAAGGTAGGGAGACAAAACTAAGCCACAAAGTTGTTCTGAAGCATCATGACAAATGGCAGCCACTCCTCACATGATGTACACATGGAGAGGTGATAGAAATCAGTAAAATATCTAAATTAAGAAAATGACCAGGAAAGGAACATATGCAATCACTCCAAGTCAATCCCTGACCTACAAAAACACGTGGACACCTTCACACATGCCTGCATTCAGATGAAAGCATACACACCCATAGACCTTCTCAATTCAATCAACTCTGAGAATCTCTATGTGGAACTATTGCACTGGGAAGAACAAACCATTCTCAGGAAGCTCCTCAAATTCCATCCCACTCCAACGAATGAGAGAGAACCAAGAGACCACCCAGAGTTCAACTGGTTGTGAGAAAATGAAACAGCCTTGGCTGGACAACAACACTGCCCAGAGTCTGAACCCTTCTTTGCAGGGGTTTTGGTTCCCCCAGTTATTTCCTATCTGAACGCACTCCTCTTTACAATGACTCCTTTTCTTCCTAGATGTGGGCACATGCTGGAACTTCCCAGGTCCCCACTTCTCATGTGGAAATAACTCCTCTGTCTATCATCTAACTGAACCTACACATCCACCCCAGTCTCCATGTGAATGCAGCATCCACATTTACGTTAATAATCAGAAAGCCCCTTAACAAGATATTACCTAAGCGTTCTGCTCACCTGACACTATTCCTGAGGTACAGTGGGCATCAGGTCCTGTGGAGGAACACAGATTGGCATCTTATGCTTATCCTACCTCATCAGCCAAGTTAGACATAGACATATAACTAATCTCAGGGAACAACCAGTCAAGTGGCTTAATGATCAACTTCATCCTCTTGCTGTAGGACTCAGAACCTACTGAGCCTCTG
>VZQC01004674.1:210961-358822 GCA_009823505.1 Rhizomys pruinosus | reverse complement strand
TTTTTTTTTTTTTCTTTTTTGGTCTCTTTGAAACTGGGTCACCTAGTGGCCCAACTAGCCTTGAACTTGGAATGTAGAGCAGGCTGTCCTTGAACTCACAGAAATCCACTTGCCTCTGCCTCCCAAGGGCTGGGATTAAAAGGGTGGCCACCGCACTCCACATAGACTGCTTCTTTACTGTCTGCAGACAGAGCAGCAGCAGCTGTAGCCATCAAGGGTTATTTCAGCAGGAGAGAAAGCAAACGTGGAAAGTAAGGACACACTGCAGAGCAGAGGGCACCCAGACATGAGGGGCAGCAACGAGGGGCTTCCTAACTGTGCAGACTTGTCAGTGCTGCTCCACGTTTCTCCTCCCCTTGCCCGGACCTGGGTAAGGAGTGGTCCCTTCCTGGAATAGTCAGAGGCTTATTTTATTTTATTTTATTTTAAACACTATTCTTTTTTTAAATTTATTTATTGATTTATTCATTTTTTATGTGTATGAATGTACTGTCTGCATGTAGGTTTGTGCACTCGTGTCCTGCAATGCCAGAGAGGTCGGAAGAGGACGTCGGATTCTCCTGGAACTGGAGTTCTCCTGGAATTGGAGTTAGGGACGGTTCTCAGCCCCCATGTAGGTGCTAGGTTTCGAACCCGGGTCCTCTGCAAGAGCAGTCAGCGCTCTTAAACGCTAGGCCATCTCTCCAGCCCCCAGAGGCTTATTTTAAAAACATTTTACTAGAGCAGGCCGTGGTGGCACACGCCTTTAATCCTAGCACTTGGGAGACAGAGGCAGGCGGATCTTTGTGAGTTCAAGGCCAGCCTGGTCTACAGAGTGAATTCTAAACGGGGCTACAGGGAGACCCTGTCTCGAAAAGACCAAAAAAAAAAAATTTTTTTTACTCTTGGGGCTGGAGAGATGGCCTAGTGGTTAAGAGAGCTGACTGCTCTTGCAGAGGACCCAGGTTCGATTCCCAGCACCCACATGGCGGCTGAGAACCGTCTTTAACTCCAGTTCCAGAGGAATCAGACACCCTCTTCTGACCTTCGCGGCATTGCACAACACGGGTGCACAAACCTACATGCAGACAGTACATCATACACATAAAAAATAAATAAAAAACACTTTACTCTAAACCCAGCATTAAATTAGATGCAAGAACATGAAGAGAGCTGTAAAACGTCCAAGGACCATATCAGCACGAGTTCCTCAGGTAGGCGCTTCCTAGGGTCATGGAACCTGCCCAGACTGGTGCTGTCTTCCCCCACCAGGTCCTTTCTCCTCCTTAGACAGCTTGTCCATCCCTCTTCCTTTCCTTCCCCAGGGTTCCCACTTTGCCTTTCCGGCTCCGATGTTCCTTTCCCCGTAACACTTGTTCACAGGCACCAAAAGCAAGATCAGGAGCTCTGGACAGTCACTGACACTAAAGCCACCTGCGCAGGTGGAGCCTCCAGCTCAGTGCCAGGCCCAGAAGCAGCTGCAGCAGGAAATGCCACAGGCGGCCAAGCCAGAACTTGGTCGCCAGGACCTCACAGGGCGCCGGTCCCGCTGCCCGCTCCGCCCAAGGAGAACCCAGCCCAGCCCGCTCCGGTGGCCCCAGCGGCAGCGGCTCCCGTCTGAGGACAGCCAGCCCCACTCTCACCATGGCCGTCTTCGGGTTCCCGCGCTCTCCTTGGCTCCACGCAGCAGCTCAGGTCGCAGCGCTCCAGCACTGGGACACAAGCAGAGCCTCGCTCTGCTGGGAGCTCAACCTGCAGAGCCGATCCTGACCCGACGCTTCAGAAAGAGCCCGCCTCCATTGCCCGCCAGCGCTCCTGATTGGACAGCGAGGCCGGAAGCCCTGATGGAGAGGTCTGCCTCTGCTGCCTGAGTGGGAGAAGGGAGTGAAGTAATAGAGCACAGTCCTAACCATCCTGGCTTTCTGGTCCAGGTATCTGCCTGGTTCAACTCAGAACTGAGATTTGATAGACTATTTTTTTATTGGTTGTTGTTTTTTTTTTTATGTGTATGAGTGTACTGTCTGCACGCAGGTCTGTACACCCGTGTCGTGCAATGCCGCGAAGGTCAGAAGAGGTCGTAGGATTCCCCTGGAACTGGAGTAAAAGACAGTTCTTAGCCGCCATGTGGGTGCTGGGAATCAAACGCCTCGGGTCCTCTGCAAGAGCAGTTGGCGCTCTTAACCGCTGAGCCATCTCTCCAGCCCCTGAACTCAGAAGAGATTTGCATTTAAGCACACTTACTCCTGTCCTAACAGAGAAGGTCCTGCTCTCTTGGTAAACTCAGTGGACACTTCCTGTTCTTCCTCCCAGGCATAGGATGGCTCATATCCACAGTCAATTCACAATGGCCTCCTATGTCCTTGTCACCTAGCCAGACCACCTTAGGTCATAGTATTGGAACTAGGGACCCACGTTCTGCAGAGATCTGGTTTTCCCAGTCAGACACGCTAAGGCTTGTGTGAGAACCCAGGCCTGCTCTTTAACAAGCCAGTCTATGAAGCCAGATCTCACAACCTGAAGAACCCAGGACCCTTCCTCCCTCTCCTGTTCACCACCCCCCTTCCACTCCCACCCCCATTCCTAATCCCTGCACTTTCCCAGTTTCTGGGACATCTCAGAGCCAGCTGGGGCATCAACCATCTCACTGTGTTCCATAGCCCTGTTCTTGGTTGATGTGTTTCTGGCCTGTGAGCAGACAAGTCTTAAAACCCTGGCTGCCTTCCTGACCTCCCAGGTTCTGGTCTCTGAGCAGACAACCCCTGGATCCTGGATTCCTGGGGCCTCAGTCTATTGGTAGTGTGCCACTGCTTTCTGTTCTCCTCATGTGCATTGGGAAGGGTATAGGGTATCCTCAAATTTCCAGTGGACTCTGGGTCCATCGGGCTGGGGGTTCAATCCCCATCTTGGTGGGACCGTCAAGATGTTAGGTTTCCCAGATGAGAGGAGGCTGAGTCAATCCAAATGAACAGGGGGCAGGCTTTATTAGAGAAATAAGAGGAAATGCACCCTTCGGCGAAAACCCAACAGCCTGGGGGGAGGGGGAATAAAGTGTGAAAGAAGTGAAAAAGCATGCAGAGTGAAAGTGGAAGAGGGCATGGGGGGGGGCAAGGGAAATAGAGACTTGCACCAAGATCATTGTTTTAATCTCATGAGATTTTGACAACCTGTACCCATCAGAGTTTGTTGGGTTTTGTGTGTGTGTGTGTGTGTGTGTGTGTGTGTTTGTTTTTGTTTTTTGTTTTATTTATTTATTTATTTATTTATTTTGGTCTTTTCAAAACAGGGTCTCCCTGTAGCCCCAGCTGTCCTGGAACTCACTCTGTAGACCAGGTTGGCTTTGAACTCACAAATACTCACAAATATCCGCCTGCCTCTGCCTCCCAAATGCTAGGATTAAAGGTGCGTGCCTTCACGCCTGGCACCATCAGAGTTTTATATACAGCATTATTTGACAAATATAACAATGTATTCTATTCTAAACACAAATTCTGAGTCTTTTATTCTAACAGTTCTGAAATAAACCAGACACTAAAAAGATGGAACATGCATTTAAATGGCTATAGTGATGGGGAGTGCTGGGAGATGGAAATGAAAATCCTCACATGAAATCCTTTGAGTAAAGTTAGGCAGTTTCTCAGTCTAGAAGTGGTGGAAATCTCTGTCCCGTAGCCCATGGAAATTCTTAGTCTCACAATAACTTCCTAGATATTCTGGAAGCTGTACTTTAATGGTCTTCAGAACACATAGGCAGAATACAGCAGATGGTGCTGTCCACCACAAAAAGGAATGAGTGAAGAAGGAACTAAATCTACACTTGGTGCTTTATTCAGATGGCCAGAAGGTTGAATTGTCTAGTCACTGACATGCTAGCTTCTTTGGACTTGCAATGGGGACTCAGCATCAGAGACTTGACTGAGGAAGAGAAGTCTATGACCTGGTTTGCACATGGTTCTGTCTCCTGTGCAGACACCACCTGGAACAGACAGCCCATCCGGTCAGAGGCCAATACAGAACACAGGATAGAAAACTGGAGGCAGACACTGATGCAGAGACCAATGGAAGAGGGCTGCTTGCTAGCTCGCTTCACCTGGTTTGTTCAGCTACCTTTCTTACACAACCAGGCCTATCTGCCAAGGATTGGCACCGCCCACAGTGGGCTGGGCGTCACATACCAATTGGCAATTAAGAAGATGCCTCATGCTGGTGGTGGTGGTGGTGGTGGTGCACACCTTTAATCCCAGCACTTGGGAGGAAGCTCTCTGCAAGATCAAGGCCAGTCTGGTCTACAGAGTGAGTTCTAGGGCTCTGGGCTTTATAGGGAGATCATGTCTCAAAAAACCAGAAAGAAAGAAAAGAAAAAGAAAAAGCATCAAAGAGATGGTCCCAGGCCAATCAGATCTGGAAATTCCACACTTGCAGTGCCTCTTCCCAGGTGACTCTAGATGTGTGTCAAGGTGACAGCTGAATCTCAATACCACAGGTGAGAAGAGGTGTGTGGATGGACAGCTCCAAGCAAACAAATTATTTTGCATTACTTACATTTCTCATGGTTGTGATAAAAAAGCTGACCAGAATCATTGTAGGATAGGGTTTATTTTAGCTATGGTTTGAGAGATATTGCCCGTTACTGTGTGGAAGTCAATGTGGAGGAACAGAAACCAGCTGGTGACATTGTGTCCATAGTAGGGAGCAGAGAGCACAAATTGTGAGCAAGAAAAGCAGCTGAAGCTTGGTCTAGATAACACCAGTCTTCAACCTAGGCTTCACTGCACAGTCTCCCCTCATCTAAAGGCTTGGTCTAGATAACACCAGTCTTCAACCTAGGCTTCACCACACGGTCTCCCCTAATCTGAAGGCTTGGTCTAGATAACACCAGTCTTCAACCTAGGCTTCACTGCACGGTCTCCCCTATTCTGAAGGCTTGGTCTAGATACCACCAGTCTTCAACCTAGGCTTTACTGCACAGTGTCCGCTAATCTGAAGGCTTGGTCTAGATAACACCATTCTTCAACCTAGGCTTCACTGGACGGTCTCCCCTAATCTGAAGGCTTGGTCTAGATAACCCCAGTCTTCAACCTAGGCTTCACTGCACAGTGTCCCCTAATCTGAAGGCTTGGTCTAGATAACACCAATCTTCAACCTAGGCTTCACTGCACGGTCTCCCCTAATCTGAAGGCTTGGTCTAGATAACACCAGTCTTCAACCTAGGCTTCACTGCACGGTCTCCCCTAAACTGAAGGCTTGGTCTAGATAACACCAGTCTTCACCCTAGGCTTCACTGCACGGTCTCCCTTAATCTGAAGACTCTGGTCTAGTAACACCAGTCTTCAAACCTAGGCTTCCACTGACAGTTTCCCTAATCTTAAGGCTTGGTCTAGATAACACCTGTCTTCAACCTAGGTTTCACTGCACGTTCTCCCCTAATCTGAAGGCTTGGTCTTGATAACACCAATCTTCAACCTAGGCTTCACTGCACAGTTTCCCCTAATCTGAAGGCTTGGTCTAGATAACACCAAACTTCAACCTAGGCTTCACTGCACGGTCTCCCCTAATCTGAAGGTTTGGTCTAGATAACACCAGTCTTCAACCCAGGCTTCACTGCACAGTGTCCACTAATCTGAAGGCTTGGTCTAAATAACACCAGTCTTCAACCTAGGATTCACTGCACGGTCTCCCCTAATCTGAAGGGTTGGTCTAGATAACACCAGTCTTCAACCTAGGCTTCACTGCAAGGTCTCCCCTAATCTGAAGGCCTGGTCTAGATAACACCAGTCATCAACCTAGGCTTCACTGCACGGTCTACCCTAATCTGAAGGCTTGGTTTAGATAACACCAGTCTTCAACTTAGGCTTCACTGCACGGTCTACCCTAATCTGAAGGCCTTTGTCTAGATAACACCAGTCTTCATCCTAGGCTTCACTGTACGGTCTCCCCTAATCTGAAGCCTTTGGCTAGATTACACCAGTCTTCAACCTAGGTTTCACTGCACGGGCTCCCCTAATCTGAAGTTTGGTCTAGATAACCCCAGTCTTCAACCTAGGCTTCAATGCACGGTCTCCCCTAATCTAAAGGCTTGGTCTAGATAACACCAGTCTTCAACCAAGGCTTCACTGCACGGTCTCACCTAATCTGAAGGCTTGGTCAAGATAACACCAGTCTTCAACATAGGCTTCACCGCACAGTGTCCCCTAATCTTAAGGCTTGGTCTAGATAACAACAATCTTCAACCTAGGCTTCAATGCACGGTCTCCCCTAATCTAAAGGCTTGGTCTAGATAACAACAATCTTCAACCTAGGCTTCAATGCACGGTCTCCCCTAATCTAAAGGCTTGGTCTAGATAACAACAATCTTCAACCTAGGCTTCACTGCACGGTCTCCCCTAATCTGAAGTCTTGGTCTAGATAACACCAATCTTTTCAACCTAGGCTTCACTGCACGGTCTTCCCTAATCTGAAGGCTTGGTCTAGATAACACCCATCTTCAACCTAGGCTTCACTTCACGGTCTCCCCTAATCTGAAGGCTCGGTCTAGATAACAAGTCTTCAACCTAGGCTTCATTGCACGGTCTCCCCTTAATTCTGAAGGCTTGGTCTAGATAAAACCAGTCTTCAACCTAGGCTACACTGCACGGTCTCCCCTAATCTTAAGGCTTGGTCTAGATAACACAATTCTTCAACCTAGGCTTCACTGGACAGTGTCCCCTAATCTGAAGGCTTGGTCTAGATAACACCAGTCTTCAACCTAGGCTTCACCGCACCATCTCCCCTAATCTGAAGCCTTTGTCTAGATAACACCAATCTTCAACCTAGGCTTCACTGCACGGTCTCCCGTAATCTGAAGTCTTGGTCTAGATAACACCAGTTTTCAACTTAGGCTTCACTGCACGGTCTACCCTAATCTGAAGGCTTGGTATAGATAACACCAGTCTTCAACCTAGGCTTCACTGCACGGTCCCCCCTAATCTGAAGGCTTGGACTAGATAACACCAACCAGTTTTCAACCTAGGCTTCACTGCACTGTGTCCCCTAATCTGAAGGCTTTGTCTAGATAACACCAGTCTTCAACCTAAGCTTCACTGCACGGTCTCCCCTAATCTGAAGGCTTGGTCTAGCTAACACCAGTCTTCAACCTACGCTTCCACTGCACGGTGTCCCCTAATCTGAAGGCCTGGTCTAGATAACACCAGTCTTCCACCTAGGCTTCACTGCCCAGTGTCCCCTAATCTGAAGGCTTGGTCTAGATAACAACAGTCTTCAACCTAGGCTTCACTGCACGGTCTCCCCTAATCTGAAAGCTTGGTCTAGATAACACCAAACTTCAACCTAGGCTTCACTGCACAGTTTCCCCTAATCTGAAGGCTTGGTCTAGATAACACCAATCTTAAACCTAGGCTTCACTGCACGGTCTTCCCTAATCTGAAGGCTTGGTCTAGATAACACCAGTCTTCAACCTAAGCTTCACTGCACGGTCTCCCCTAATCTGAAGGCTGGGTCTAGATAACACCAGTCTTCAACCTAGGCTTAACTGCACGGTCTCCCCTAATCTGAAAGCTTGGTCTAGATAACACCAGTCTTCAACCTAGGCTTCATGGCACAGTGTCCCCTAATCTGAGGGCTTGGTCTAGATAACACCAAACTTCAACCTAGGCTTCACTGAACGGTCTCCCCTAATCTGAAGTCTTGGTCTAGATAACACCAGTTTTCAACCTAGGCTTCACTGCCCAGTGTCCCCTAATCTGAAGCTTGGTCTAGATAACACCATTCTTCAACCTAGGCTTCACTGCACGGTCTCCCCCAATCTGAAGGCTTGGTCTAGATAACAACAATCTTCAACCTAGGCTTCACTGCACGGTCTCCCCCAATCTGAAGGCTTGGTCTAGATAACACCAGTCTTCAAACTAGGCTTCACTGCACGGTCTCCCCTAATCTGAAGGCTGGGTCTAGATAACACCAGTCTTCAACTTAGGCTTCACTGCACGGTCTTCCCTAATCTGAAGGCTTGGTCTAGATAACACCATTCTTCAACCTAGGCTTCACTGCACGGTCTTCCCCTAATCTGAAGGCTTGGGCTAGATAACACCAGTCTTCAACTTAGGCTTCACTGCACGGTCTCTCCTAATCTGAAGGCTTGGTCAAGATAACACCAGTCTTCAACCTAGTCTTCACTGCACGGTCTCCCCTAATCTGAAGCCTTTGTCTAGATAACACCCAAAACCCCAGGGGGTTTTTTTTTTTTTTTTTTTTTTTTCTTCAACCTAGGTTTTCACTGCCACGGTCTCCCCTAATCTTAAGGCTTGGTCTAGATAACACCCGTCTTCAACCTAGGCTTCACTGCACGGTCTCCCCTAATCTGAAGGGTTGGTCTAGATAACACCTGTCTTCAACCTAGGTTTCACTGCACGGTCTCCCCTAATCTGAAGGCTTGGTCTAAATAACACCAGTCTTCAACCTAGGCTTCACTGCACGGTCTCCCCTAATCTGAAGGCATGGGTCTAGAAAACACCAGTCTTCAACCTAGGCTTCAGTGCACGGTCTCCCCTAATCTTAAGGCTTGGTCTAGATAACAACAATCTTCAACCTAGGCTTCACTTCACGGTCTCCCCTAATCTGAATGCTTGGTTTAGATAACACCAGTCTTCAAACTAGGCTTCACTGCACGGTCTCCCTTAATCTGAAGGCTTGGTCTAGATAACACCAGTCTTCAACATAGGCTTCACTGCACGGTCTCCCCTAATCTGAAGGCTTTGTCTAGATAACACCAATCTTCAACTAGGCTTCACTGCACAGTCTCCCCTCATCTGAAAGGCTTGGTCTAGATAACACCAGTCTTCAACTCTAGGTTTCACCGCACAGTCGTCCCCTATCTGAAGTCTTGGTCTAGACTAACACCAAGTCTTCAACCTAGAGCTTCACGACACAGTGTCCCCTAATCTGAAGGCTTGGTCTAGAGTAACACCAGTCTTCAACCTAGGCTTCACTGCATCCGTCTCCCCTAATCTGAATGCCTTTGTCTAAATAACACCAATCTTCAACTAGCTTCACTGCACGTCTCCCATAATCTAAGGCTTGGTCTAGATAACACCAATCCTTCAACCTAGGCTTCAATGCACGTCTCCCCTAATCTGAAGTCATGGTCTAGATAACACCAGTCATCAACCTAGCTTCACTGCACGGTCTCCCTTAATCTGAAGGCTTGGTCTATATAACACCAGTCTTCAACCTGGGCTTCACTGCATGGTCTCCCTAATCTGATCACTTTAAATTTTTTAAAAAAAATTTAAGGAAATATATATATCTTCAATGCAAAATTTTAAATTTGGCCCTTGTAGGTTCATGGCCATCTAATTATGTAAACTGCATGCTTTACAGCAGTGAATGTTTGCCAGAGATGGTGGCATTTACCCTTTAATCCAGCACTCAAGAAGCAGGAGGATCAGCAGATCTCTGTGGATCAAAAAACATTGTAAGTCCAGGTTACTGGAGCTACAGGGGAGGCCCCTGTTCAAAAAAAAAAAAGAAAGGAAAGAAGAGAAAAGAAAACTAAAAACTCCATATTCCTTAATATTTTAAAATTATATAGAAGTATTGAATTCTTCTGACATTCAGGCGGTCACACCTTTAATCCTAGCCCACTTGGGAGGCAGAGGGGCAGGCGGATTCTTTGTGAGTCAAGGCCAGCCTGGTTCTACAGAGTGAATTTCAGGACATCTGGGACTCAGGAGGAATGCTGGGGAGGCCAAGGGGCTGTCAGGTATACATGCTCATAGAAAATTACTAACTTACTTTATCTCAGGAGTTAGAGCCAGCTTATTTACTCAGAATTTACAAGCCAGCCACAACCTCAGGGAGTTTATGAGCACCTTGCTATCTTAGAAATTTACTGGGCCATACCAAACCCCAGGACAAAAATTTAGTAAAAATAGAGAATTTCCAGTTACAGTCAGCATGGAAGAAACATACTTAAATAAAAAGGTAGGTGTGGGCTCCTTCTTTAGAAAATATGGTAAAGAAAAAAACCAAAAAAGGGACCTCCCTTCCTTAAAAGCGCCTTACAAAGGTAAAAGGAATGGAAGACATTACACTGAATGATATCATAGTCAGTTACAAGTAGCAGAAGTGTTTTTCCAGACTTAATAAAAATAAAAGCTCGGTCCTTTAAGCATAGCTACATCTGATAGAATTAAGTAAAATAAAAGTCTTAGTTACAGTTATGCATGTTAAAATGTAATACTTAGAGACATGTTGGGCTTCTCCTTTGTGAAAAACAGAACTAATTAAGAGACTCTCCCAGGCCATGGCTTGAATTTCAGCCTAAAGATAACAAAGCGAGGATAGATTGGGTGCCAGGAAGAATGGGAAAGAACCAAACTGAAGCTTCAGAGGGAAACAATATCTCACAAACAAACCACCCATGGTCTATGGTTTTACGACCACTGTTTTTTCCTGTAGTATTTGCTGATCTTGAGCAAAGTTGCCATTTGTGTAAAGTGCTTCTGGTCAGTGCTTCTGGTTAATGTGTAAAACTTAAACTCCTTAGTAAAGGGCTTAATTGTTCTTGGGGATGTATTAATCTTGATCTGTCTTTTCTGACATGTACTATATAAACAGTTGCTTGCTCTTAGTAAAATGCACCAGATTCAAGACCACTCTGGTGTCATGTCTGTGTAATATTTCGCCTAACCTGTGCCCTCCTTCCAAAACCCTGATCCCTGCAGTCAGAGGAAACCCCCCCCCCCGGGACAGTCTGTGGCAGTTGGTGCTCTGAACAGGGACCCTTGGACAGGTAATCTTTTTTCTTTTCTCTTCTCTTTTTTCCCAGGTAATGGGTAGGCTCTCGCCAGGGCTCCCCGGTCCCGATGACAAAGGCTGGTCGGTTAAGAGCGAGTAAGCAGGAAAACATGGGGCATAATTAATCAAGACAAGAGCGAATGTTTCTTTCCAATACGCTCTGTCAGGATCTCATAAAACCTATTAAGAAAACAGGACCAATTACAGGACTTTTATTAAAATCCTGTGTAGATGGGCCTCACCAGCAGTGTGTAAAAAATGGATGCGGTGTGGTGGCTCATGCCTTATTCCTAGCACTGGGTAGGCAGAGGCATGAGCTGGATTTTATGTAGGAGTTCAGGCCCTGGTCGTACATGAGCGAGTTCGCAGGAACAGCTGGGGGCTACATGAGAGACCTGTCTTAACAAAGACCAAAAAAAAAAATAAAAAAAAAACAGGACTACGTCTGAGCCTGCTGGAGGGTCGGACGCTACAGGCGTCTAATGTAAGAAAGGATACATTATGAGGAGGCAGCAGAAGGTCCGTCCATTTCGCTACACTGTTTTAAATGTGGAAAAACAAAACAGGGTCACATATACCAAAAAGCCTCCTCGAGAACGGAAGGAACTAGACAGACAATTAGACAAAGGATTTATTTTTAAGGGATCTTAAGGAGTCACTAGATTGCGGAGGAGATTACGAGTTCTAAGAATACGCAAGAACCTTAATAAATATCTTTGCCGTTCATCCCATTGCCAGATTCTAGAAGATGGCGCCCCCCCGGGCAACTCGTGGCCTAGAGATTAACGGCCCCCCATCCCCCGTGCATGCCGCTTTTGGATCAATGGCACTGGAGGCGGTCATTGTTTCTACCTAAGCACAGCACTCGCTGCGTGCTGCTTGTTCCCCAATCATCCTCCTGAGTTTGCAAAGTCCTGTCAGTCCCCTTTTTGTGCTCCAGTGCTCAACACTCCAATCTGACTTAGAAAAAATGAACTAGACAAGCCACTGTTCCCTTATTTCAGTTACCGATCCCATTCCAAAACCACCGAGAAAGATTCTTAACAAGGTTCATGCCTCCAAAAATCTGATGAGTGAAGAGAGGGAGGCAGAGGGAGAGATCATGGAGACGTGGTGCGGACGGAGGGGAGGAAACCAGGGTGTCGGAGCCATGGGAAAAGGGGGAGATCGAGTAAAAGTGCTCTATTAGCTAAAAATTCAATGGTACCTCAACCGCTTTAAATTAAACAAACACATAAAAGAATTAAAAATTGGTCTTTCCTATGGTCCTGTTGACCCTTTTACTATTTCTATATTATTAGAATCTCTATGAAGACTGGTTACAGTTAATGATTGGAACTTGTGACTAAAGCTACTTTAACAAGAGGAGATTTTTCTCCTATGAAAAGCTGACTATACTGAAAGATGCCAGGACGCTGCCTGCGATGTAAGTTCGGCCACCGCTGGCACCTCCTAAAGCCTTGTACTTTAGACGAAATTATTGGGCAAGCGTCTCCTCGCGACACAAATGGAAAACCAGACAGAAAGATTTTCTTTCTTAAATTACCTACGAGCAAATTCAACACACTGCCCTAAGGCTTGGAAGAACTCCCCTCTCTCCTGTGGCAGGCAAACATGCACACAAAGGGCCCATACTGCAAGCTTACCAAGCAGCTAAAGCTGGTGAACTGCGTCCCCACGCCCCTGAAAGTTAACAAGATCCGAACATAGTAAGATTGCCAGGCGAGGGTTGGGCTCCGTCCTTGACAAGGACTCGATATTAAAGGTTGGGAAACAGGCAGATTTAGTGAGATCAATCCCACATTTGGGTGGCTTTAGGAGTACAAAAGTGTTTAATGGAATTAACTAAAAAATTCTTTAAAACTCTAAATGATCTGTGTAGAAAGTGTTGTAAACAATAAAAAATTTAATAAGTTCCACAGCCCTTGCGCAAGCCAAGCGTGTGCAGTAGACCAGCAAACTATAAAAACTTTGCTTATCCTTGACATTCAACTGATTCGATTATATTAAGATTAAAGAAAGAAAAAAGAAATCTCTCATTAGTATTAAGTCATATGTCTGATGGCAAGACTTCTCTGTGAAGTTAACTGTCTTTCTCTCATGTGTGTCTGACGATTTGTTGATCAGTTGTGTGTTCTCCTGTGTTGGCTTTCTGTTTAAAAGTGGCCACATATCAAAGTTCTTTCATTCTATATGGTGCACATAAATTTAAGTTTACTGGCATGCCTCTTAACTTCTGCAGATAGGGCCTAATTTGAACCGCGGTTCCAGTTTGCCTACGAAAAAATTACTAAACTCATTTTCTAAAGGTTTAATTTGTTATTTGCTTAAGAACGCATTTTGAGTCTCCAAGATTTAACTGTTTTAAAGTTGCAGTATATTTAATTCAGTTTCCTTCAAGCTGTTTTACAAACAAGAGTTATGTGAGTTTATTTACAATACAGACCACTAAGATAAAATACTCTTGATAGAAATGTGGATAAAATGCGTATTCTATTGTATGATACTGTTAACAGCTCTGTAACACAACATATATGAGAAATCTAATCAGACATCTTTGTATTGACAGTATTGGTGTTTGTTTTCCAATGGTGGATATCTGTATATATAACACTGTATGTGTCTCTGTTGCAGTACAAATTTATAATTTGCCGATCACCAAGAACTAAGATCTTAAAACCTTTGTTGTAGTAAAAAGTGTGGGTATAAGAGTAGCTTGCATCACTTTTGATAGACACTATGTTACACTTAAAGTGAAAACATACACTTTTGTTTTCCTTAGATGTGTTACAGAACTAGTCTTTAATTTCTTGTAGTTTATTTGGTACTCGCTTGTTGGCGATTAGTGCTCTATAACTCTGCTACTATATCTGTTATACTTGACATGTCACTTTCAATACTTTTTAAGAAAAATATGGTTTTCATTTTGGGGACCACATGGGCAGTCTGCCAAGTGAAACCAATTTAGTGAGCTTGATAGATTGTTGTTGTTATTATATTAGTAATTGTTATGATGGTTACAGTTATTGTTTTGGATATAATTATTTAATTGAATAATAATTGATAAATATTGAGACAAATTGGCCGAAATTGTCTCATTGGTTGGCATATTGATTGAAATTATTAATGATATTTTAATGAATTAGTTGTGAGTAATAATGGTTAATATTAATTATTGATAATATATATTAGATAATTGCGTATTAGTTGTTGTGATTATTTGAATATTTTTATTCTTCCAAAGTCCTAATAGTAAAGACAAGATGGATCATCCAAGACTACAAACACACTTTGGGCACTGTTCTACTTTAAATGTGGATTTTTCTTCTCTTGACAGGTCAACCTAAAAAATCTTTCTATGTATGTATGTGTGTTATGTATGTATGTGCGCTGCACACGTGTGTTAGAGTGTTGTATTTTGTGTTCTCAAGACCTTATTCGATTACAAGATCCATGATAATATATAAAAACATTGCCTCTAATTGATACTGGCCCTTCGTTTTTTCTAAGATTCAAATTTATATTAATCAGCCCAGAACATAATATGCAAGTTTTTTAACTAATAGGTTATGGGTTACTTTATTTAAAAATTGATTAAAACCAAATAGATCTATACACTGATTACTCCTTTCAACATCTAAAACAAGGAGATGCAACCAGGTTTCATTGTAATTAATAAGTGTTAATATAATTGTTAATTTAATAAAAAAAATAGCCGGGCATGGGTATGGGCGCCGTACGCCTTTGAATCCTAGCATCCTTGGGGGCAGAGCAGGCGGTATCTTTGTGAGTTCGAAGCCAGCCTGGTCATACAAGGTGAGTTCCAGACAGCTTGGGCCCTACAGGTACCCTGTCTCAACAAAGCCAAAAAAAAAAAAAAAAAAAAAAAAAAAAAAAAAAAAAAAAAAAAAGAAAAGAAAAAATAAAACAGGTGCATAAAAAAATCAGTCAAAATGATAATGATGGTAACAACTTCTCATGGGTCATATCTAGCCATTCTTTATTTAACTGATGGGCATTAGGACTATAAAAAATTTTTATTAAGAGCTCGATATTAAAAAAAAATCTTTAAAGCAGGTTTTCATGCCAGGCCTGAAAAAGGCCAAGAGCTTAGAAAAAGACAGCTATTAAAATGCACCTTGTGAGGTTTACAGTTTAAAATAGTAATACATTTGAACTAATTGGGAATATAAGATGTTAATTGTTTTATTTGTAATCTGTATTGAATTTCGAACAATGGTTTTGGGGTTAAGGCACACAAATGGTCTCTGTATTTTTCTGTGTTATACAGTATCACCTTGTAATATTTTTCCTTTACTTGTAGGATAATTTAAAGAAATTAAGTTTGGTTCACTTCCCAAATAAACATAAAGTCAATGATAAACAGTTTGGGTAAATTTGATGAAAACTTACACCTTGGTTCCTGTTTATGGGTATTTGTAATACAACTTAGGCATCTATTGATCAAAAAAGAGGGAGACGGTATAATATTCCCTCTATATTCCAAACCTTTTGATAAATTTTTAATTTTGAGGTCTTAAAACTAACAATGGGAGGAGATTTGTATGTTCCCACAGGTAAAAACACCAAACTGAATGCCTAAAAATGCACAATCTTTGGCTGTGCAGGATGAACTGGGAAATGCCAACAGAGAGACTGACCCATCTGAACATTAAAGAAAAAAGATCAGATGTGACTCAGATCGCCTGAGTCACAGATACTGAACATCTCTCTGAATTCTATTTGTGATAACAGTTTATAATGTGGTCTAATGAAGTTTACCTTCCAGATGCTGAAAAACCTTCCTACCTCTCACCTTTATAGAAAAAATAAAAATATGATGGTAATGAAGTCATTCCCCAACTGTAAATTACAGCTAACTATTATAATGGTAAATTCTTATAAAACAGGTATAACTACCTTCTTTAATTGATTTATACATAAAAACTGTACAAAGATAATTCTCTATCCAGAGCCAAATATAAGAGTAATTTATAAGTGGTACAATTGAACACTTGTTAATACACAAAAGCTCTGATGTCAACAATGGATTGTTCTGCCAAGGAGATGTTGGCTTGGGGATCCAAGCCCCCCAAATTATAAAGGCCTTTTGCCTATAAAAAATGGGATATCTACAAGGAGAGAGGTGGTAAGTCCCTCTTGTCGAAGACCTGGTGTAAGCATGAAAAAATGTTCTGAGACATCTCTTGCTAATGTGCAGTTGGCCTCTGAAATGCCAGAGAGCGTTACCAAAGGCCAATAATGTGATAAAGCAAAATATTGGTCTCCTTGAGTCAAGCAAGACTCCTCTGTCAGTATCAGCTACACCTCAACTGCCTGGAGATATTGTGCAACAGTGGCAGCCATGTGTCTATACATATGCCAAAACTAATTGGCTATTAGCTCTCTCCTTGGAGGACTAATTCATGGCTGATGCCATAAGCTTATGTCCTCTAGTAGTTAAAAATGATATAAGCCACAGTAAGAACTTGTCATCTTTTATAGAGAAACCACAGCTTGTAGATTAATATACCGTTCAAACATCTATGTCTATGATCACAGCTTAGCTTGCCATAATAATATTGTTTAAATATCTGTACATCTAATTGCTTGTGCTTTGTTAGTAGGATTAAAAAGGTACCCTGGATAAGCTGTCAATCCATGAAGGGAAACATCCTGACTAGAGGCAAAAATGACATCTCCAGAGAAAGCACTGCTTTGCTTCTCACCCACATGTGCCCCTCTCCCAAACCCTAGGGAACAACTTGCGGAAGAGGAGGCGTGGTAGAATGTAAGGGCTGCAGAGAGATTGGGTTGAATTGTGAGACTACAACAATATGGACTGGACTCTTAATTGATCTACATGCTTGTGCATACAAGCTTCTCCAACTGGACTATGAGAACCTTGGGTTGTTCAAAATATAAACATAGATACTTGTAAATTGGTTTTACATGAATGTTACTCACATTCATTGCTTATATTTGACAATTAGCTTAATTCATGGTTGGGATTTTTGGATATTAATTGGCCTTACTGTAAAAATAAAATTTACAGCTCAATTGATTAAAGCCCACCTTTACAAGTGGGGCTCCCCCTCTTTTTGTATAAAAAAAGGGAGGAGATGCCAGGAGCCAAAGCTGTCAGGCAAACATGCTCACAGAAAATTACTAACTTACTTATCTCAGGAGTTTAGGAGCCAGCTTACTTACCTCAGGAATTTACAAGCCAGCTTACATACCTCAGGAGTTTATGAGTGCACCTTGCTTATCTTAGAAATTTACTGCCATACCAACCCCAGACAAAATTAGTAAAATAGGAATTCCAGTTACAGTCATACATGGTAGAAAACATTACTTAAATAAAGGTAGATGGTGGGCTCCTTCTTTAGAAAAATATGGTAAAGAAAAAACCAAAAAGACCCTCCCTTCCTAAAAGCCCTTACAAAGGTAAAAGGGAAAGGAAGACATTGCACTGAGTGATATCATAGTCAGTTACAAGTAGCAGAAGTGTTTTTCCAGACTTAATAAAAATAAAAGCTCAGTCCTTTAAGCAAAGAACTACATCTGATAGAATTAAGTAAAATAAAAGTCTTAGTTACAGTTATGCATGTTAAAATGTAATACTTAGAGACGTGGTGGGCTTCTCCTTGGTGAAAAACAGAACTAATTAAGAGACTCTCCCAGGCCATGGCTTGAATTACAACCTAGAGATAACAAGCGAGGGATAGATTGGGTGCCAGGAAGAATGGGAAAGCACCAAACTGAAGCTTCAGAGGGAAACAATGTCTCACAAACAAACCACCCATGGTCTATGGTTTTACGACCACTGTTTGTTCCTGGAGATGTGCTGATCTTGAGCAAAGTGCCATGTGTAAAGTGCTTCTGGTCAGTGCTTCTGGTTAATGTGTAAAACTTAAACTCTTTAGTAAAACTGGGCTTAATTGTTCCTAGGGATGTATTAATCTTGATCTGTCTTTTCTGACATGTACTATATAAACAGTTGCTTGCTCTTAGTAAAATGCACCAGATTTAAGACCACTCTGGTGTCATGTCTGTGTAATATTTTGCCTAACCTGTGCCCCCCTTCCAAAACCCTGATCTCTGCAGTCAGATGAAAACCCCCTGCTGGGACAGTCTGTGGCAGGGAGACCCTGTATTGAAAAGACCAAAAAATAAAAAAGCATGAAGTTTCTTCTGACATTCAAGGTAATATCCTGAAAACACGTTACACATTTCAATGGCAGAGATTATATACTGCTATTCCAAAACAGAGTAATGCCACACCGTCCCCAGAGGAGTTTGCATGACTGGCTCACCAGATAGAGGAGCAGGTTCAAGGAAGTTAGGCTCCTGGGGTGGAGTGTGCTCCTGGCCCTTTTTTAGGTCCTGGTTGTACTTTGCTGATTATTATCATGTGCTCTGGTATCGCAGTCCTGGGACATGGTCTCTCTAAGTCCTTTGCAGTTCCAGATAATCCAAGTCGTAAGTTGGACATGGATGAGTTTTCAGGGAAGGCGCTTCCCACAAAATTTCCACCTGTCCTCCAAGCTTTGATTAAAGTACCAGAATAGTCCTACAAAAATATAAATCCATGGGACCAACTGCAACAGCAGCAAAAGTTTTAACTAATAAAATGGTCCCAGGGAAAATCCAGCCCATAATTTTGACTAAGAATGGTCCAGCTTTCATTATAGGAAATAGAATTTAGATGCCCCTTAAATTACAGGGAACTAACTGAAATTGACACCATATATTTCTGGGCAGACTTTAGAATATTGGTTGGGACTGTATTATGAGGACCACGATATTTTGCAGAAAGGAAACAGTTAACTGTCCAGGAGCAGCTCTCTTGTTAAAGCAGGTCTGGTTTCCATGACTACCTTAACCACAAGAATACAGTCTAACCCTGAATTATTAGTTCCCAGAGCTCCCTGAGGTCAGAGTGAACTTTCCTAGCCCTGTGGGAATGCTTCTCACCCCCTTAAGAGTCCATTATGCTTTAAGGAACTCCACGCTATTAAACACAATCATTGTTTCATACAAAGGAGAAAATGTTAGAACCAGGTTAAAAAGAAACTAATCGAAAGAAAAAAATTCTTATAAGTTAAAAAGAAACCATACTCATATCTAAAGATTATCACAAGACAAAAAGCTAGCCAAGAAAGTACGTTACAAAACTTGGTAACTGCAGTCTCGCATCAGGGGCACAAAAGCAGCATAAATCTTTGATTTCCTATGAATAGTTCTATTGCTTTCAAAATGATTGGTCTCAAAAGTTCTGTATAATCTTGCTAATTGTATGAATAAACAATGTGATCCTCTTGCCAACTTTTCTGTATAAAACTAATGCTTATCAAAAAGTAAAGTGCACTCAGACTCAAGCCTTTTGATGTCTGTATGTCATTTCTCGCCAAATCCCTGCCCACCTACTCTTCTCCCTCTTCCTGTTGGACTGATTGCTCCTGGCTCCACTGGTCCATCACAGAGTAACTGTCCCAGGGATGGTTTTATTTGAAAAATAATTTAAACTAATCAGTTTATTTGAGATGTAAGACATTTTGTAACAGATAATTAGAAACTGTTTTTATTCAAAGGAGTCAATTTCTCTGGTGCAGTATACGTGGTGACCCTACCAAATGCAGAGGATTGTGCACCTGCAGGAGAACTTGGCAAATGGAAAATTATCACCATTATTTCTGTTTCTCTACCGCAACCCACTCTGTTACCAGAAACTATAAAACAAAGAGTACTGAAAAGGAACAGAACCAAGAGAAGGTTACATGCAATGACATGGGATTCAGTAGATTAGGTGGGAACTCAGGGCAGGAACCTGGAGGCAGGATCTGACACTCAGGCCATGCAGAGCAGTGCTTACTGACTGGCTCTCCTGGCCCATGCTCAGTCTGCTTTCTTATACAATACAGAACATCCTGCCCAGGGGTGGCACTGCTCACAATAGGCTGGGCCCTCCCACATCACTCAACAATGAAGAAAATACAACACAGACATGGCCAAAGGCTCCCTCAATGCAGATGTGTCAAGTTGAAAATGTATCAGTACACTCCAATATATCCAATCCAAGATAAAGTACAGTCCTGACAAATGGTTTATTCTCAGCATACTTATTAAAACTCTAAAAAAAAAAAGTTCAACTTCAGGGTTGAGGAAATGGCTCACTTGGTAAAGTGCTTATCAGGGATACTTGAGGGCCAGAGACTAAGGAAAAAGCTGAGCCCCCTGAACATGCCTCACATCCCAGCATGGAAGGTGGAGACTACAGGATGCCTGGAGCTTGCTAGGCTGCTCATTTAGCTTAATTGGTGAACTCATGGTTCAGTCAGAAACCCTGTCTCAATAAATAAGATGGATTGGGCTTCAAGGTGACTCAGCCACTTAAGGTACTTGACCACAAGCCTCACAAATGTAGTTCAATCCTCAGAACCCACGTAAAGCTGAAGGAGAGAACCAACTACACAAAGCTGTCTTCTGGAACTCCACACACTCATTATGGTAAATGTGAGCCATGCGTACATGTTATACACACACACACACACACACACACACACACACACACACACACACCAAGCTGGTTTTGGTGGCACACACCCTTTAGTCCTAGCACTTGGGAAGCAGAGGCATGTGGATCTCTGTGAGTTCAAGGCAAGCCTGGTCTACAGAGCGAGTTCCAGGCCAACTGGGGCTACAGGGAAACCCTGACTCAAAAAGACTGAAAAAGAAAATGTAATTCAAAAAATTAAGAAAGCAACAGATGGAGGCACTCAGTGTGGACTTTGGGCCTTCATAGACACATGGCCATGTTCACATATATCTGTATTCAAATACACACACACACACACACACATACACACACACAGAGGTGCATTCAGATGCACACAAACACAAGTCTGCTTGTGAATGATCTCCCTGGAAAGAACATCAGTTCTCACAATGCTCTTCAAATTCCCTCCCACTCCAGCAAATGACAGATTCCTAATAGACCACAAAGAGTTCCAGGGTTAGTGAGAAACTGAAGCAGGCTTGGCCCCACAACAATCCTGCCCAGAGTTGGACCCTTCTTTGCAGTGTCATTATTTGACTCCCTAGCTGTCTGTTCCTAAATTCTCTTATTAACAACATTAAGAATTCTTTTGTTTTAAATTTTATTTATTTATTTATTTTGCATATGAACGTACTGTTTACATGTAGGTTTGTGCACCTGTGTCGTGCAATGCCTCGGAGGTCAGAAGAGGTCGTCGGATTCCCCAGGAACTGGAGTCAAAGACGGTTCTCAGCTGCCATGTGGGTGCTGGGGATTGAACCCATGTCCTCTGCAAGAGCACTCAGCACTCTTAACCACTAGGCCATCTCTCCAGCCCCCACAACACTAAGAATTCTAAGAGGGGATCAAATTTCCCCAAAATACATGCAACTCAGGCAAGATTTCCCCCCAAATTTGGTAGCAATTTTACCACTCAAGGTCTACCTTAAAAATAACTAGAAATGCAGGGTGTGGTGGCTCATTCCTTTAATCCTAGCACTTGGGAGGCAGAGGCAGGTGGATCTTTGTGAGTTCAAGGCCAGCCTGGTCTACAGAGCAATTTCCAGGACAGCTGGGCCTACAGGGAGACCCTATCTCAAAAAGAACAACAAAAAAAAACCTGGAAATATGATATTAAAAATTGTATTACCTTTGAAATTCTGATCTTCAAAGATATAAATATAGTTAGTGATTTGAGTAGAGTGTCCAGGAAGCTGCTGGCTTTCTGGTGGTCACACAAGATTGATGACCCTGTAACCAGATCTGTGTCTGGGCTGCTGGTCTCTTGACATACACCCTGGAAGCTGATGGCTTTGTGGTCAGCAACCCACAAAGTTGTCATCTCCCCAGCCACACCTGGCCAGGAATCAGCTGGTTTCCATGGGTCCCATGGGAACCCATGGCTGGAGGCTGTTTGCCTTTGTGACCACCCAACCAGCTCCATGTCTGCACAAGGCAGAAAGCTAGCTGAGATATTAATAGTTCCATGGTGAACGTGCAATAACTCAGAGATCTCTGGCTGCTAGTAAAGCTTGTAGGACTTCTCTTTATTCTAACAGGACAAACAGCTATATGGGGTTAGGACAGGCAGCCCTCACTTTGGATGACCTCACTTCCCAGTAGCCAATGTCAGATCCCCATGTCACCACGTGCCACCTTCAGATGGGGTGGAGCCAGAAAGGGACCTGGGGGAGAACAGGTAAGTTCATGGCACCAAGTGTGCCAGCCAGCCCACACATGAGCCATGCGGCTGGAACCCAGGATGGCCATCCTGCAATCTCCCTTAAAACTAGGATCTTGGGGGCTGGAGGGATGGCTCAGGGGTTAAGACCTCTGGCTGCCCTTGCAGAGGACCTGGGTTTGAATCCCAGCACCCACATGGCAGGTTACAATTATGCAGCTTACAACTGTCCCAGCAGATCCAAATAATGTCTTAAAAAATAAACAAAAACCAGAAAACAACAAAAGAACCCAACTAGGATCTTGAGGAAGGAAACTTGAACTTTAAAATCATTTCCTCAGTTCTGTCGACCTTCAGGAAACACACTAAGCCTGAAGCGAATAGAAGCTGCATCAGAGAGAGCATACCTGGACACAGGCCAGTGGCTGGCGCCATGCCAGAGGGCAGCTTGCAGGCCAGGTGCACATGCGCACAGGTCCTGGCTCTCCTCTTGAGCCTCCTTTGAGTTGCAGTTTTGGTGTGTGCTCAGAAGAACCAATTAGCAGCCTTCTAGGCTTGGTCAGGCTGGAAATCAACCCACCTCACTTATTTGCAATGGACCCACAGAGATTTATTATTTATTTATGTTTTATTTATTTATTCAATTTATTAGGTGATGGCCTTGAACTCCTAGGCAGCTGGGGATGACCTTGAGCTTTTGCCTGTGGGAGTGCTGGGGTTACAGAACACTCAGTTTGGTGTTAGTTACCTTGATTTCAGGGAGCAGGAGCATTTCTACTGAGACATCTTACATAGTTATTGTACCTGTACTGCTTCCTTTACTGAATCATCATTTTTACATTTGCAAGTCTGTACAATATGCCTCCATACATTTGTTGAACTTTACGAACTGGGGGCTGGAGAGATGGCCTAGCAGATAAGAGCACTGACTGCTCTTGCAGAGGACACATGTTCGATTCCCAGCACCCACATGGTGGCTGAGAACCATCTTTAACTCCAGTTCCAGGGGAATCTGACGCCCTCTTCTGACCTCCATGGCATTGCATGACATGGGTGCACCAACCTACATGCAGACAGTACATTCATACACATACAAAAATAATTAAAATTTATTTTAAAAAACTTTAAGAACTGGTAACTTTTATTATGCCCAACCAAGGACACAGCATGGGCTGGGGGAGCACACAGAGAGGAGCCATGTGGACACTGGCAGATGGGAACATCAGGGTAAGGAGGATTCTGGGTCAGTGCTGAAGACAGACCAGGGCCCCAAACACCCCCTGAGGGCCAGCAAAGATGAGGAACCTGGGCAGATCACGGGGGTCTTACTAAAACCCAGCTTTGCAAGGGAGTGCACAGAGAGGCTGAGAAGAAAGTGCCAGAGACTCCAGGCAGAACAAAAAGACAGAAGGAATGGGGCCAGGGGAAGAGTAAGAAGCCCTGTGTCCCTGAGAGTCTGGCCACAGCCTCTTACACCAGCTAAGAGGGAAGAGCCCAGCACAGCTCACACCTGCTGTGAAAGCAGGCACTGGGATTAAGCTTGAGCACCTCCTGGCCCAGCCTCTTTCTCTAATTTTTGTGATAGAGTCGACACATCACACAGCTCCCAACTGTTCTCAGCTCTGTCTTGGAGGAAAAGCTGGTTGGTTCTCCTGGAGTTAAAAATGAGTTCTCCTTTGCCCCTGTCCTGGGTTTGGCCTTGAACTCACAAAAATCCCCCTACCACTGCCTCCGGAGTGCTAGGATTAAAGGCGTGCACCACTACACCTGGTTTAGCCAGTAATCCTGAACAGGAAATGCCTCTTTTGACCTGGGATCTTTTCATAGAAGAATATGGAATAATAATTAGCACAACAGAGGAGAAAGGCAGAGACTGAATGGGTGACCGACATTGGGAAGGAATGTCACCTCCATTGTCTCTGACTGTAAATATAAAAGGACCACACTCCCCAGAGAAGCACAGGCTCTCTCCCTCCACCTTTATGTTTCTTCCTTGGTTGTGGCCCACACTGAGATTCACTGACCTCACTGTTCCCCAGGCCTCCCCACCGTCCCACCAGAGGGGAAAATTCTAGATTACATTTTCCTTTTCTCCTGAACTGATCCTGATAAAACTCCGCTTCATTCACCATGTGAGAGTCAGCCCTGGGGTCAGGAATGTTCAGAGCTTAATACCAGCACTGCTGAGACTGTGGGGTCCTAGCCCTTTCTCCTTAGAGTGCATCTGAGTATATTCTGGGGGGATGCTCACTGTGTAACTAGGCTGGGATGGATTTCTCTATGTCATGCTGGGATCAGAGGCCTGAGCCACCACACCCATGTGTGCTCTCATCTTAGACGTCAGCAGTATTTGTCACACCAATCCTGGCACGTGTTATCAGTGCTGTAAATGATATGGAGGTGGAGAACATAAACCTGCCATCCTCTTACATTCATTATGCCCGTGGCAGAATTTTCACTTTTACTCCACACATTTGAAGTCACCAGGGCACTTCTGAGGACAAGTCACAGGTCAGGTAAGCAGCACCAGAGCCTTGACACTCTCCTCAGTTTGGTGCTGGGCTTAGCATGAGGCCATCACAAATAAAATGGGTGTTAGCCATGGATATTGTACCCAGGGGAGGACAAAGTTGGCTGACAGCCCAGAACAGCTGCCACACCCTGAGCTCCTCAGCCCCATGGATCCCTAGGTCACCCACACTGGTTTCATTTCCAGCTGTGAGTCTGAATGAAAGGTCATTTCAATGTTCTTCATGTGACAAGTTCTCACACAGCCCGTGCTGTCCTCAACTGTCTATGGAGCCAGGCATGAAACCTTGAACTTGTACTCTTCCTGCCTCCACTGCTGGTGTCCTGGGATTACAGGTGTGGGCAGCACTCAGGAGGCAGAGGCAGGCAGATGTCTGTGAGTTCAAGGCCAGCCTGATCTACAGAGCAAGCTCCAGGCCAGCTGGGACTAAAGGGAGACCCTGTCTCAAAAATGCCCCCCCCAAAATGATAATAATAGTAATAATAATTATAAAAGGTCCCATGTGTGAATTAGCAGTTAGACCCTGTGGTCACCATGGGGGTCTTTTTCCTCTATACCTGGGGTTCAATGTGTCCAGCCCAAGGATCACTGGCCCTGCCAGGGTAAGCAAACAGGGCAAGGAGAAGGTGGTGGGAGGGGAATATCAAAGGAAACAGAGCTCAGAGATGACAGAGCATCCCAGACAAATCCATCCACCATCCTGCTTCACAATGCTTCCTGTTCGTCTCTACAAAAACTAAGGAACCACACAGGGATAATCTGAGGAAGGAAGGAAGCTGCTCATGTTACAACCACTGGAATAAAGCACAGCTAGGCTTGTACTTATAGTTCTTGTTCTCGTTTAAAAACAGAGTTGCACAAGATGCCTCAGAACTTCAGGCCCTTCCCATGAAAGCGTGGTCCTCTGGTTTTCATCCCCGAGACCCACGTGGAGGGAAGAGGAAGAACTGAGCCCAAGAAGTTGTCCTTTGTCCTCCACCTGTGCCTGTGGCAGGCATGCAGTGACAATGAATTAATCCAGAATAAAAGGGCCGGTCAGATGGCTCAGTCAGGAAGGCACCTGCCACCAAGACTGATGTTCTGAGTTCAATTCCCAGGAACCACATGGATGGAGAGAACTGGTACCCACAAGCTGTCCTCTGACCTCAGTATGTGCACCATGTCATTTCCTCAGAAAACCCTTCTTTCAGGAAGAAAATCTTTTGGGGTGGTTACTGAAACCATTTGGTTTGAGCTTGGAATTCAATGTTTGGCAGTTTTTATTTTCTCCCTGAAGGAAAATCAGTCTGAGAAATGGCTGTAGTAACTGACCACCCACCCAATCTGCCTCCCCACTTCAAGAGGGAGACACACCTAATTCACAACATATGGCCCCTAGCAAAAGACATCTGGCTTCTTATTCTTCTCTTAGATGTGATTCCTTATGAAACCCTGTATCAGAACTCCCCATCCTCCTTCCTTGACCCTAGGAAAGAGCACAGTACCCAAGAAGGCATACCCTAACTTCTGTGCATCTGGGAAGGCACAACCCCCTTTCTGGGATTTTCTGGGCCCACCTATAAATCCTGGCCTTCCCCAACCCGGATGCCCAATCTCCATTCCCAAGGTTAAGCTGCTGCTGCTCTATGATAGGCATCTATTGAAGGTCAGATTCCATTTCTACTTTTGTTGTTTGTTTGTAGGTCTTTTTCAGACAGTGTCTCCCTGTAGGCCCAGCTGACCTGGAAATCCCTCTGTAGACCAGACTGGCCTTGAACTCCCAGAGATCCACCTGCCTCTGCCTCCTGAGTGCTGAGATTAAAGGCGTGCACCCAGGCCCATTTCTACTTATCTATCACATCTCCTTTGCATCCCAAAGTCTAACATTCCCTGTGTTTGTAATGGAGTCCATGTGTCTTACCCAAACCACAGTATCACAGTCGATTTATACCATCATTAAGATTGTAGCTTGTTCTTCAAAATATCTGTTTTCAATGTGCTTGATTTTCACCAAATTACCACCAGTAATTTGAGTAATTCCTCCACCTCCACGTGCAGTTTAGTGTCTTCCATTCCAATAGCCTTTGGTGACCGCTGTGCTTTCCTCTAAGCAGACTAGAAGATGGATTTAAATTCTCATTTCTTTTTCCCATGTGCTGGGGAACATAGACACACAGACACACAGACACACACACACACACACACACACACACACACACACACACATGCAGAGGCAGATCCTGGGCCCCAGAAGACTGATTTAAATTCTCATTTCTAAAGCTGTGTTTCAGAAACTCTTTCTGGACTCTCACTTTGTGAGAGGTGCTGATGTGCTGCCAAGATACAGGTCAACTGACAATGCAGAAGTTGTGTCACCACGGAACTCAGACACATATCTAATCTTTGGAAGGGCCTACGCCCTTCAGCACGACCTTGAGAACGTCCTGGAAACTTCCCCCAGTCTTGCAATGCACAGGATCTTCCCGCTGAGGCTCTGGATCTCTGGCACCAGGATGGCGTTGTTCTTGGGAGCTGTCTCTCTGCCTGCCACTGGCTCTTCTGTTCTCTAAACCACTGGGGTCCTTGTCATTCACTAAGACCTTACATCTGGAAGGGATTGCCACCAACCCTTAAATTACCATTCACATGCAGAGATTCATGCTGGAAACATGATTGGATGAAAAAGTATGACCTAGTTATCAAAAGAATATTTTATTTTTTCCTCTCTACTTTTTTTCTCATTCACTATAACAATAACAAATGACAAACAGATGAAATTATAATTCAAAACCTAAACTATCTCAGCATACATGCTATCTTATACAGGGATTTTTCATTTATTTTTGAGAAAGGTTCTTGCTCTGCAGGCCTGCCCAGCTGTGATTTCAGGATCTTCCTGCCTCTGCATTCTGAGTGTTGGGATTATAGGACTATGTCACCATTCTGAGCTTGAAATGTATTGTAGAACTCATAGATAAACATATAACAATTGTACATCTGAGTAGGGTACCATTTGTGGGTACAATACACACATTGTTTATATAATGAGTCAACCAGGTTAAAGATCCATCCAGTTTAAACACCAATCATGTATTTATTCTGAAAACTTTATAAAAACAGAACACTAAACTGTGGGGGAAATTACTTGATTCTCCTTTTCACTTTTTCTCTTTCTGAAATTACAGGACACTATTGCTCTCTAGGTGCCCTGCTGGGTGGCAGCCCACTGAATTTCTTCCTTCTTTGGACAGTCACTGCCCCACTGACCAAGCTTTCTCACCCATCCCACCTCCACTCTCACCAGATGCTGGTGCGCAGGATTCAATGCTCAGCCACTAGATCAGCGTTTTATTTCTGTATTCCACAGCTGAGTGAAACCATGTGGTGCTTCGTTTTCTGAGCCTGCATTATTTTACTAACGAAGCATCTTCTGGGCCCTTCCACATTGTCACAAGTGACACAATTTCATTTCTTTTGTGGCTGGGTCATCTCCACTGCAGCATTATTCCAATTTTCTTTCCCCATCACCACTTGGTTGACACCTTATTTCCTTTTCTTGGCTCTTAGGATGAGTACGGCAATGACCTTGAGAAACTAGCTGTCTCTGACATACTCATCTCTTTTCTGTTGGAGACAGGACCACTATTGGGGTTGCTGAATTTTTAAGCTTTGTGGCACCATAATACTGTTTCCAGCCATAGTGGTTGTGCTAACTTACACTCCACAACTCTGGGCAAGCTTTCCCTTTTCTCCACACTGTCACCACTGGCAGTCATGTTTGGTCCTCTTGAGCAGAAACACATTACAAGAGTGGGGTGGCATTTCTTTGTGCTTTGATTTGTGTTCCCCTGAAGATAAATGCAGCAAGATTTGTTCATAAAACTGTTAGTCATTTCTCTGTCTTCTTTGGAGAAATGTCTCTTTCAGTCTAAACAGCCAATTTTTCAATTGGATTATCTGAGCTTTGCTGTTAAGTTACTGGAGAAGTTGTACATCCTGGATGTCAGTGCATTGCTATTTTACCCTTATGCTTAGTGGGTAGGTGGTTTCTGTTACCAAGCAGAGCTTTTTAGTTTGATTTAATCCCCTTTTGTCTATTGTTTATTTTGTTTCCATTTGGGGTGTTATACAACACCCTCCATTACCCATTCCAATATCATGTAGTATTTTGTCTCTGTTTTCTTTCAGAATCTTAGATTCAGGTCTTAAATTTAAGTCTTAACTTTCAGTCCATTTTTATAACCTGTGAGAACTGGGACACTAGTATGGTTTCACACAAACTACTTCAAAACACAGTGAAACCTATTAAAGCTGAATTTAACAAAATATGTACATCATTCCCAATATTTTCTTCACTGTCTGATTTTTCTTTAGGAATTGTCACCATTTCAGTTAGACAGGAAGAAAAAGTTCAAGTCATCTATTGTTAAACCTGGCAATTGTAATTAATAACACTGCGGTATGATCCCAGCCCCCTGGAGGCAGACACAGGCACATTCCTGAGGCTTGCTGTCCAGCAGCCTAGACTATGTGGCAATTGCCGGTCCAGTGAGAGAGCCTGGCCCACAACACAACATGGAAGGTAGTTAAAGAATGGATGTCCTTGGGCTGGAGAGATGGCTCTGCAGTTAAGAGCACTGACTGTTTTTGCAGAGGACCCAGGTTCGATTCCCAGCCCCCACATGGCAGCTAAGAACCATCTTTAGTGCCAGGCAGAGGCAGGTGGATCTCCATGGGTTCAAGGCCAGCCTGGTCTACATAGCGAATTCCAGGCCAGCTGGAGCTACAGGGAGATCCTATCTGCCTGAAAAATACCGTCCAGATTGACCTCTGGCCTCTGAATACATGTGCATACAAAACATGCATACACACAGTGTACACACACACACACACACACACACACACACACACACACATACACACACGCACAGAACCAGAAAAATCAACCCCAGTAATTTTGGTCCCCCAAAACAGATGTTAAATTCTGTGTTGAGGTTTACAGATAACTCACTGAGGGTTTGGATGGAGCACCTGATAAAGCACTGTGCGTGGGGGTTTGGGAGTGGGGCTGACAGTTTGGCCATCTTTGTTCATGGGAACAGATGTGTTCAGCAATTGGAGCTGGTAAGGACAGTGACTAATTGCTCCTCAGCCTACCTATGGGAACAGAGATGCAAATTGGTGGGTTTTCTCTGAGGACAACACAGTAAGTGGTGCTTTGGCCAACTCTTTGTGGTAGGGAGGCTTGTTGGCCTATTTAACTAGTTAGTGAATTGGTAACGGAAGGTCCTGACATTGAGGAAAGAGAATATTTCTGAGTAATTTTCTTGGCAGCTTAATTTTTATATAAATAGATTTCTAGTAATATCTCCTAACCACAAAAAGGGAAAAAGTGACCATTTATATTTGGCATTTGTGAAAAATGTGGTTGAATATTAAGTCAACTACAATTTAAATGATATCTCCAAGGCTTTGTTCTGTTACAACTCATCTAAGTCAAGTGAATATGACTCTGGGAGGGACTGAGCCACACCGCACCCCACATCCCAAATCCCTGAGCTGTGTCTGATGTTGCCATCCTTAGAGATTCTTCAATAACAGGAAAAGGAAATGACTCAGGGAATTTTAGCTATAAAAATATATTCTGTTTTTTTTTTTATTTCTTTTTATTTTGTGCTTTTCTGATTTTATTTTCCTTCCTGGTTTGGTTGATCAACCCCAAGGTTTGTGCTTTCCAGGAAAGTGCTCTGCTGCTGGCTGAATTCCTAGAACCTAAAAGTCCATTCTAATTGCACAGTCATTAAAATCATACTCACCTGCATAGTGAAGAAATTAAATGTTTCCGTATTCTTTGTTAATAAAATTAACAAATATTTCTTTCTTGCCCCTCCCTTTTTCCTTTTCTATTTCCTTCCTTCCATTGTTTCAAATTAGAAATAATTTTGATAATGTTTGCATGTCAGAATTTTGGGGGGGGCTCTTTTTGAGACCAATTCTCCCTTTTAGCCCCAGCTGGCCTGGAGCTGTGTACACCAGGGTTGCCTATAACTCACAGACATCCACCTGTCTCTGCCTCCTGAGTGCTGGGATCTAAGGCATGTGCCACCACACCCAGCCCCATGTCAGAATTTTCCTTAAAATGATGGCATATGCAATGCATTTGTGGAAATTGTTTTAATATGAGGTAAGATATTTTAATTGGCATAACAACGGTAGCTTGTGGTCACCCACTTCATGACCTGTAGGGCTCTGTCTGGGGGATCAGAAGGATCGAGACTCCCTTCCTGGGACTTTGTACTCCCAGGGATCACACAACAAGCTGTCTCTCAGTCAGCACTGTGCAGGTTTTGGTCAGTGTCCTTTACATCACAGTAATAGAGAGTAAAGAAGACAGGACTCTAGCAGCCAGCTCAGTCTAAATCAATGAACCAAACTGACTGATCAAACCAAGGGAGGTCTTAGTGGCATAAAGGACAATCCACCTGAGTAGACAATGCTGAATATTTGGTCACATTAGTGAAAGCAGATCACCCTCAGGTCAGCACACTTAGGAACAAAAGCTATTGATAAAAATTATACTTCAAAGCTAGAGAGATGGTTCAGTGGTTGCTCTTGTACAGAACCAGAGTTCAAATTATAGCACCCAAATGTCAACTCAAAACTGTTCATAATACCAATTACAGGATGGGCTGGAGAGATGGCCTAGTGGTTAAGAGCGCCGACTGCTCTTACAGAGGACCCGGGTTCAATCCCCAGCACCCACATGGCGGCCGAGAACCATCTGAAACTCCAATTCTAGGAGAACTCCAGTTCCAGGGGAATCCTACACCCTCTTCTGACCTCCGCGGCATTGCACGACACGGGTGTGCAGACCTGCATGCAGACAGTACATTCATACACATACATAAATAAATAAAATAAAAAAAAATAAAAAAAATACCAATTACAGGTGAGATAATGCCCTGTTCAGGACTCCAGAGACACTGGACACATACATTCATAAATATTACAACAAAGAAAACCCAGTAATAACCACCAACAGGAAAAACCTTTTAAATCTCACAAGGAATGAGATACTTTTTAATTACTTTTCTACCTTCTGCAGCAAAATATGGGGAAGAAGTATTGTAATAAAGGAAGGGTTGATGTTGTCTTACATTTTCAGGGGATGCATTCCATCATGGTAGGGAAGGAAGGCATGGTGAGAGCAGAAGAGACTGGCTATTCACACTGAGTCTATCAGCACAAGGCAGAGCAAACAGGAATCTGGGCTCTCTATAAAACTCAAGACCAGTTCCCAATGACCAATCATCTGTATCAAGACTCCATTTCTGACAGATCCAACAATATTTAAAAAGAATCTCAGAAGCCTGGGACCAAGTGTCATCACACATGAAAATACAGATGGTGTTTCATATTGTTGCATAGGACTATCCTCTAACAGACCAGAGGCAGAAACCCTTCTTCTCAAGGTGGGACACATCTGCCTGCCTAGCATCATCACAACTAAACTTGTTGACTGTTACGCTCTGCAACAGATTATGGGTGGGGAATGTTAGCCACACCTCCCAAGTACCAGTCATCCCTACTTGCATCAAGGGAAGGGGCTAAGAGTATATAAACTGAGGAAGCCACGAGGAAGGAGTTTTGCCATTTTGTACAGCTCTGGGAAAGTCGGCATCCATGCTTGGATGAAGACTTGCCAGTGAGGCCTTTGGAATCCAGCCACAACATTCCTTCGTCTGTCAACCCTCACCCACTGGTCTGTAAGTAAGCCTAATAAACTCACTAGTTTTCCAGGCTGTTGTCTGGGAAAATCAAGCCTATCTTGTGGTAGGGACCAAGATAGGAGGGGTCAACAATATTTATACCTCCCCTAAGGAATAATAGCTACACATGCTCAAACCACACTATAACATTGATTCTAGAAAAATTGTGATTGAACAAGGGCAGGGCTCACAAATTTAGCTTACTTCAAATCAAACATCCCCACATCCTTAGGGTAGCATGACTTTTATTCACTTTTTGTTATACTATGATGATGTTATACGCCAAGGCATTATTTTTTTATTTTATTTATTTCTGTATGTGTATGAATGTACTGTCTGCATGCATGTCTGTGCACCTGTGTCGTGCAATACCGTGGTCAGAAGAGGGTCTCGGATTCCCCTGGAATTGGAGTTCTCCTGGAATTGGAGCTACAGATGGTTCTTAGCGGCCATGTGGATACTGGGGATTGAACCCAGGTCCTCTGCAAAGCAGTTGTTGCTCTTAATCACTAGACTATCTCTCCAGCCCCGCCAAGGCATTATTAAATACGTTAGTTGTAACATCATGTAGGGATTTTACATATCAATGTGGGGAGATGTCTGTCACACAAATCAGGTACTAGTTGATAACATTGTTAGTCTTTTTTTTTTTTTTTGGTCTTTTCGAGACAGAGTCTCCCTGTAGCCCCAGCTGTCCTGGAACTCACTCTGTAGACCAGGCTGGCCTTGAACTCACAAAGATCCACCTGCCTCTGCCTCCCAAGTGCTAGGATTAAAGGCGTGTGCCACCACTACTGGTGACATTATTAGTCTTTTGGTGGTGAACAGAATGAACCATGAGAGCCATGTGAGCCTCACGGTTGGAGAATTTTGCCAGTGTTCAGGTGGAGTTTGATTCCTTTGGGGTTTCCCTGGCTCATTTGTAAAGGAAAACATTGTGTGAATGTGATAGAAACCTATGGACATGGAGCATCCAACTGCATGTATTGTCTTTCAGAAAATGAATCTTTATTTGAATATCTTGGTGGAATCCATGTGTCATTAAGAGGCCATCACTCCTCCTATTCAAATTCCATTGTAGGTAGAAGAAACTATTAAAAGGACCAGGAATAAATAACACTTTAAGTTGCCATGGTCAAGGTTCCATTCTCATCCTCAGTGGTGCAGGGTGATACAGCCCTGTAGAGACCTGAGAAAGAGTAAGACTGTGCTTCCCCTGGAATTCTAAATGAAAGCAGGAAATGTATCAACAAAGATGATAAAAGTCCTTAGATATACAAGTTACCCTAGAGACATCCCTCTTAGAGATCTCTGGATCCTACCTTGTGTCTCTGAAAGCAAACTCAACCATAAGATACGCATGGGTGCCAGGATCTCTCTTGCCATTTTGTCTCTGGGGGGCAGAGGTCCAAATCCCATGCTGGGACTTTGGATTTATGGGGGGGGGGAGTAACCTCTGCTTAGCATGTATGTTATCTCCATTTAATCTGCAAGTAAGCCTGAGTAAACTTGTTAGACTCCACAGGTCTATGGCTTGAAGAGACTTTCTTGCAGGTCTTGGGAACCTGGGGATCAGGGGTGAGGGGAGGCCAGATGCCACACGTGGGACATCTCACAGGAGGAATCTCCACTATAGTTTGCAGGCTCTATTTAGTAACCCTTGACTAACAGAGCATTTGTAATTGAATGTCAATTTAATAAGCATCTATTTTTGTGTGCATGCACGCATTCATGTTTATGAGTGTGGAAGCACTAATTTCAAGCATTTTTCAGAAACTGTGAGACTTTTGCCTCCAACAACAAACGTCCAGTCACTTAGAATTAAAAACTTCAGTGGGAAGTAGACCATAACAAAATGATGTCATTTTATCATCTGTGGAAGACAATTAATGCCTTAAATGTCCTGGCTGCTGGATGGACTTCATAGGCTTTCCCAGAATCCCTCTGGGAAATCCTGGTCTCTTGTCCAGTTAATTCTCTTATGTTCCAGAGCCAGGATGACTCATTAAACATGGCTGTTCTGCATAATAAAATTTGAGTTCAGACTGAATGTTCCACATAAATATGATTAAATGAAAAAACCACAAGTGAAATGATAGTTCTCAAAACACTTTCTACATTCTACTGTGCACTTAAGATACTCATTTACATTAGACACTGCATTGGCAACAACTTGAAATGAGTTTATGTTGCATGCAACATGAAAATGTTATTTCAAGGAATTGCATAATCTCAGACATGGTATGTCATTAACTTGATTATTCCTGAAAACATTCTTTAAATTATTAATTTTGATTTTGTTTGCTGTTTTCCTTGTACCACATGGTGCAATGGCCTCCAAGGCTAGAAGACAGCACTGGGCCTCCAGGAAGTGGAGATATGGAGGGTTATTACCCCTGTGGGTGCTGGGAACAGAACCTGAGCCCTTGGCAAGAGCACCCAGCTCTCTTAACCACAGAACCATCTCTCCAGCCCCCTGAAGACTATCATTCAATAAAACCTCTGAAAGTCCCAGCCCCATTCAGCAGGTGGAATCATTGTGTCCCAGCTACAGGATAATACACTGGATCCTGGCAGTCTGCTCACTTGATCTCTTGCTGCTGCAACAAACATTAATCCAAGGACGTTGCAGTGAGCCTTAATGTGTGGATTTCCCTGGAGCTTCCAGGAGAGGACACTAGCAAACTCAGGTATGGAACTGAAAACAGGCAGTGGCTTTAGAATGATTACCCCAATTTGGATAGAAAGGGAATTAACATGACTGGTCTTCCCTGTAGGCGGGTGGACTGTGTGTTCCCTTTAATTTCCTTTCCACTTCCATAGCATCTGCTGTTTGTTATTTGGAATGTGTTCTTCCAATTTTCTGTAACATACTTTCTAACAGGTCTGAGCAAGTGTTCCATGATCACTGATTATGAGTTAGGGTAGGAATTTTTGCTGAGGATATTTTCAGAATGACAGAGAACAAATTCAATTTTTTTTTTTACCCCATGTGTGATGGTTAATCCTGGGTGTCAACTTGACTGGACTAAGGTACAAATAATAGAAAAAATGTCTTCTGATTGGACCACCTCAACCCAGATGGCCCACCCCAAATGTGGGCATTACCTTCTGCCAACAGGCAGTATTTAATGTTACAGCAGAGGGAGCTGGTCCCTTTTCTCCTGCAGCTTGCCTCTCTCATCTTGTGAGTTTGTCTTGCTGCTGTGATCAACCCTCCAGATCCCAGTGTGTACTGAGACCGGCAGATCTCCTGGAATCCATTCAGGCCTTCAGGACTAGATTGGGACTACTGAGACAATCAGCCTTGCAGACTGAGCAGTTCCCTGGATTCTCAGCCTTTCCAGTGTGGTGCAGCTATTTTTGGACTCCTTGAGCTCTGTCACGTGAGCAAATCAATAAATTGTATATAGCTATATATTCATCCTGTTGCTTCTGTTTCTTTACAGAACCCTGACTAATACAGATGTTGGTACCAGGAGTGATTCTACAGAAACAGAATTGAAAGGATGAATTTCCTTAGTGGGCGTGGTAGTCTCTGGAGCCAGCTCTCCAACCCAATGAAGCCTAGAGTTACTGAAGGCTTTCCTGGTGGCATGAAGAGGAATGATAATCCTTGGTGCAGACTATTTGATGTAATTATGAAGATAGATCCATTTGACTCACCTAACTTGCCTCTTGTGAGGAACAAGGAATTTATCGACGCTATATATAAAATGTTCGAAAAATTGCGGAAAAATAAGGAAAATAATGATGTTGCCTTGTTGCTCCTAGCATGTCTGGATAAACTGATAGAGGAAAATAAAGAGCTCAGTGATAAAAATGACCAGCTCCAGATTCGAAACAACAATTTAAAGGTTTCCAAGTGTGCTCTGGAAGAGAATCTTCTCTCCAGCAGCCAAAGAGCTAAAGCAGCAGAAAATCAAGCTGGAGCCCTGATTATACATTTGGCTGATTTACAATGCAAATTTAATTCCCAGCCACAAAAAGTGTCAGCAGTTAAAGTGAGAGCACTGGTGGGGAAAGGGTGGAACCCTGAAACTTGGGATGGAGATGTGTGGGAGACCCATGATGATGAGGATTTGAACCCTCGGATTCTGAGGGATTTTCTTTATCTGAGGAATTAATCTCCCCACCCTCAGCAGAGAATCCACACCCTGCAGATCCCTCCTCCCCACCCTTGCCTGAGGAAATGAATCCCCTGACCAGTGGGAGCTAATGCCCCTCAGGGCCCAACAATTGTTGCCTCTAGACCTATAACAAGATTGAAGTCTAAGCAAGCCCTTCAAGGTGAGATAGAAAGAGTGGTCCATGAGGAGGTGTACTACACCATTAAAGAAATTAATGATTTTGCTGATTCATTCCAGCAGAAGCCTAAGGAATATGTGTGGGAATGTATTTTAAGGGTGTGGGATAATGGTGGAAGGAATATAAAATTGGATCATACTGAGTTTATCAATGAGTCCACTGAGTAGAGATTCTAGGTTTAACATGGAAGCTCGAGCAGTTAAAAAAGGTGTTAAAAGTTTATTTGAATGGTTGGCTGATCTATTTATTAAAACATGACCTACTAATAGTGAGTTAGAGAGGACTGATATTCCTTGGCTTAGTATTGATGAAGGGATTGTGAGGGTCAGGCATATGGGCATGCTCAAGTGGATTCGAAGTGTAAAACCACATTCTCCACAATGTGAGGACCCAGAGGACATGCCTTTCACTGAATTTATAAGATGGAAAGGGCTGAGAGAGATACAGAGCATTTGAAGAGCTTTGTTTTTGCTCTATTTCTTATGCCAGATCTTACAGTTAGAGAAGTTGTTGCTCACTTGCATAAATTAAATGTACATGTAATAGGTTTAACAGGACCTCAGGGTGGTCCTTAGGCATCAGGTGGCAGCATTGAATCGCTGAAGACCAGATGAGCTTAGTTACCGTAATTATCATAATGGGTGGCAAAGGCAAAACAATGCCTATAATGGCATGACCCGAAATGATCTTTGGAACTGGCTAATTAATCATGGCGTTCCCAGGAACCAAATACATAAGAAGCCTACTAAGTTTTTATTTGATCTGTATAAGCAGAAAAGCTCTAGAACAAATGACAGGAAGTCAACATTTGATTTTAGGAGTAGCGAATCCCGCCCAGTTGACCAGTTTCCAGACTTGAGACAGTTCACAGACCCAGAACCCCTTGAATGAAGGGGTGGCCGGGTTCCAGTGAGGAAGGACCTTGTCACAATACCAAAGAGTTATGCTGTTTGCCTTCCTCCTGTCCTTCCCCAGAGGGACCTGAGGCCTTTTACTAGGGTAACTGTACACTGGGGAAAAGGAAATAATCAGACTTTTCGAGGCCTATTGGATACTGGTTCTGAGTTGACACTGATCCCAGGAGACCCTAAAAAGCATTGTGGCCCTCCGGTTAAAGTAGGGGCCTATGGAGGTCAGGTGATAAATGGAGTTTTGGCTGAAGTCCGACTCACGGTGGGCCCAGTGGGTCCCAGAACGCATCCCGTAGTTATTTCCCCAGTCCCAGAATGTATAATTGGGATAGATATAATTAGAAATTGGCAGAATCCCCACATTGGTTCCCTGATCTGTGGAGTGAGGGCTATTATGGTTGGAAAGGCCAAATGGAAACCATTGGTGTTGCCTCTACCAGGGAAAATAGTGAACCAAAAACAGTATCGTATCCCTGGAGGGATTGCAGAGATTAATGCCACTATCAAGGATTTGAAAGATGCAGGGGTGGTGATTCCTACCACATCTCCATTTAACTCTCCAATTTGGCCTGTGCAAAAGACAGATGGATCATGGAGAATGACAGTTGACTATCGAAAACTCAACCAAGTAGTGACACCAATTGCAGCCGCTGTACCAGATGTGGTGTCCTTACTCGAGCAGATTAATATGTCTCCTGGTACCTGGTATGCAGCTATTGATCTGGCCAATGCTTTCTTCTCAATACCGGTTCATAAGGACCACCAGAAGCAATTTGCTTTCAGCTGGCAAGGCCAACAGTATACCTTTACTGTCTTACCTCAGGGGTATGTTAACTCTCCAGCGTTGTGCCATAACTTAGTTAGAAGGGATCTTGATCGCCTGACTCTTCCACAAAATATCACACTGGTCCACTATATTGATGATGTTATGTTGATTGGACCCAGTGAACAGGAGGTAGCAGCTAGCCTAGACTTGTTGGTAAAGCATATGCGCATGAGAGGATGGGAAATAAATCCAACTAAAATTCAAGGGCCATCTACCTCGGTGAAGTTTCTAGGAGTTCAGTGGTGTGGAGCATGCAGAGACATTCCTTCTAAGGTAAAGAATAAGTTGTTGCACCTGGCCCCTCCCTCCACCAAGAAAGAAGCACAACGTCTGGTGGGTCTTTTTGGATTCTGGAGGCAGCACATTCCTCATCTGGGTGTGTTACTACGACCCATATATCAGGTGACTCGTAAGGCAGCAAACTTTGAGTGGGGCTTGGAACAGGAAAAGGCTCTTCAACAGGTCCAGGCTGCGGTGCAGGCTGCTCTGCCCCTAGGGCCATATGATCCAGCAGACCCAATGGTGCTTGAGGTATCAGTGGCAGATAGAGATGCTGTCTGGAGTCTGTGGCAGGCTCCCATAGGGGAATCACAGCGGAGGCCCTTGGGATTTTGGAGCAAGGCTCTACCTTCATCTGCAAACAACTATTCTCCTTTTGAGAGACAGCTCTTAGCCTGCTATTGGGCCTTAGTGGAAACTGAACGTTTGACAATGGGCCACCAAGTCACCATGCGACCTGAGCTGCCCATCATGAGCTGGGTGTTATCTGACCCACCAGACCATAAAGTAGGACGTGCACAGCAACAGTCCATTGTCAAATGGAAGTGGTACATACGGGACAGGGCCCGGGCAGGCCCTGAGGGCACAAGCAAGCTACATGAAGAAGTTGCCCAAATGCCTATGGTTCCCACTCCTGTTACAATGTCTCCTGGGCTTAAGCATGCACCTATGGCTTCATGGGGTTTGCCCTATGATCAGTTGACTGAGGAAGAGAAGACTAGGGCCTGGTTTACTGATGGTTCTGCACGCTATGCAGGCACCACCCAGAGGTGGACAGCTGCAGCATTACAGCCAATTTCTGAAACAACCCTAAAGGACACTGGTGAAGGAAAGTCTTCACAGTGGGCAGAACTTCGGGCAGTGCACATGGTTGTGCATTTTGCCTGCAAGGAGAAATGGCCAGAGGTTCGATTATATACTGATTCATGGGCTGTAGCCAATGGTTTGGCTGGATGGTCAGGGACTTGGAAGGAGCATGACTGGAAAATTGGTGAGAAAGACATTTGGGGAAGAAGTATGTGGATAGAGCTCTCTGAATGGTCAAAGGATGTGAAGATACTTGTGTCTCATGTAAATGCTCATCAAAAGGTGATCTCAGCAGAGGATGAGTTTAATAATCAAGTAGATCGGATGACTCGTTCTGTGGATAGTCAGCCTCTTTCTCCAGCTATCCCTGTTGTTGCTCAATGGGCCCATGAACAAAGTGGTCATGGTGGCAGAGATGGAGGTTATGCATGGGCTCAACAGCATGGACTCCCACTCACTAAGGCTGATCTGGCTACAGCTGCTGCCGAGTGCCAGATTTGCCAACAGCAGAGACCAACATTGAGCCCCCGATATGGTGCTATTCCCCGGGGTGACCAGCCAGCAACCTGGTGGCAGGTTGACTACATTGGACCACTTCCATCATGGAGGGGACAGCGTTTTGTTCTTACAGGAATAGATACTTATTCTGGTTATGGATTTGCCTTTCCTGCACGTAATGCTTCTGCCAAAACTACCATCCAGGGACTTACGGAATGCCTTATCCACCGTCATGGTATTCCTCACAGCATTGCTTCTGATCAAGGAACTCACTTCACAGCCAAAGAAGTGCGACTGTGGGCCCATGGTCATGGTATCCACTGGTCTTACCATGTTCCCCACCACCCAGAAGCAGCTGGCTTGATAGAACGATGGAATGGCCTCTTGAAGACACAGTTACAGCGCCAATTAGGTAGCAATACCCTGGAGGGCTGGGGCAAGGTTCTCCAGCAAGCAGTATATGCTTTGAATCAGCGTCCACTATATGGTACTGTTTCTCCTATAGCCAGAATTCATGGGTCCAGGAACCAAGGGGTGGAAGTGGGAATGATTCCACTCACTATCACCCCTAGTGACCCAGTAGGAAAATTTTTGCTTCCTGTACCCACGACCTTGCATTCTGCTGGTCTAGATGTTTTGGCTCCAATGGGGGGAGTGCTTTTCCCAGGAGATACAGCAAACATTCCATTGAACTGGAAGCTAAGACTTCCCCCTGGCCACTTTGGGCTACTACTGCTTTTAAGCCAACAGGCCAGGAAGGAAAAACATTAATAGGAGGATTGATTGATCCAGATTACCAGTGGTAAATTGGACTTTTCCTCCATAATGGGGGCAAGGAAGATTATGTCTGGAAGGCAGGAGATGCTGTAGGGCACATTCTAGTGCTACCATGTCCTATGATTAAGGTCAATGGAAAACTCCAACAACCCAAACCAGACCAGACACTAAATAGCCCAGACCCTTCAGGGATGAAGGTATGGGTCACTCCTCCAGGGAAAGAGCCAAGACCTGCAGAGGTGCTTGCTGATGGTGGAGGAAATACAGAATGGGTCATAGAATAAGGTAGTGATGCCGGGCGTGGTGGCACATGCCTTTAATCCTAGCATTTGTGAGGCAGAGGCAGGTGGATCTTTGTGAGTTCAAGGCCGGCCTGGTCTACAGAGTGAGTTCCAGGACAGTTGGGGCTACAGGGAGACCCTGTCTTGAAAAGACCAAAGAAAAAAAGAAGAAGGTATTCATAAATATCAGCTGAGGCCACAGGACCAGTTGCAGAAACGTGGATTATAATAGATATTAACTTTTGTCCTATTTGGTTAAGAATGTGCTTGCTAATATATATATAATATATATATATATGTGCATATGTATATTAAGCAGATACTTGTGTTGTTCCCTTTTGAATGTGCAACTGGGATATGTGTTAAGTGTTGTCATATTTAGGTTATTAGATACTGAAGGACTAAGTTCATCTCAAGGACATTACCACCTACTCTAAGATATAATGCTTTGCTATTGCACATGAGATACTTATAACATGTTAGGTGGAATTATGACCCTGCCATTGTTTGCAATTAACATTAAAGCATAACATCAGGAGAGACTATTTATTGGGTGTCAAGTTGACTTGTCATGGTTAATCCTGGGTGTCAACTTGACTGGACTAAGGAACAAATAAGAGAAAAGGGTCTTCTGATTGGACCACCTCAACCCGGATGGCCCACCCCAAATGTGGGTGTTACCTTCTGCCGGCAGGCAGTATTTAAGGCCACGGCAGCGGGAGCTGGTCCCTTTTNTTTTTTTTTTTTTTTTTGGTCTTTTTGAGACAGGGTCTTCCTGTAGCCCCAGCTGTCCTAGAACTCACTCTGTAGATCAGGCTGGCCTTGAACTCACAAAGATCTGCCTGCCTTTGCCTCCCAAGTGCTAGGATTAAAGGTGCCAGTTGGGTGGTGGCTTTTTATTTTTTATTATTATTTTTTAATTTATTTTTTATTTTATTTTTTGTAATAATGTCAGCAGCTTGTTTTTATTGGTTCCATTGTCAATAGATTAACAGCTAATAGGCAGAAAAGTGATCAGTGTTTCTGAGTCGCAGACACACTGAAACTGCTTTGGCCTTAACATCTTACTTCTGGCTGGTCTCTGTATCATAATGAAGATATAGACCTGTGTTGTGACTCAGGAAAGAGATAAAAAAAATAAATGTTGTTCAGAAGGCTCATAGGAACGTACAAGCATCATGACTCCTATCATTGCCCAGTACAATGTTAACAACTGATTACTCTTCAAAATTCTCATAATCTCCCCTATATCATTTTCTTCCTTTTATAATCTGGGGGATTTTATTATCTTAGACGATATAAGTAACCAAGAAAATCTCTAAACTATACATATTTACAGAAAGTCAATACAAAAACTTGGGGCTTGAGAGATGGCCTAGCGGTTGAGGGTGTCAACTGCTCTTGCAGAGGACCCAGGTTCAATCCCTGGCACCCACATGGTGGCTGAGGGCCGTCTTTAACTCCAGTTCCAGGGGAATCTGACACCCTCTTCTGACCTCTGCAGCATTGCATGATACTGATGCATAAACCTACTATCTGAAAGATAGTACATTCATATGCATATGAAAATAAATAAAATTAAATTAAAAAAATTTTAAAAAACAACAAAAACTTAAAAGAATAGGAATGTATGTTGCCAAAAGCCCCATTTTATTGCCACCAGAATCTATTTTTTTCTTTTCGATTATGTATATGAAATGACTTTTATCACTAGTATTTTGTTTAACCAGGAATATCGCTTTGCAATTAGAAAGAAATTTTTGTAGTCATTGCTCTTACTGGAAAGTCTTATGAAATTATAGAGAAAGTAACTGGAAAATAATAAAAGACACACATATGTAATCATAATAAACACTACACAGCTCAAGAGAAATATTGATAACTTTTTAAAGACTCTGAGCATAGAGAAAAAAAGAAACAATGTAGAGTCTAGAGTCAAATTATGTGGTACTTGGGAGGCAGAGGCAGGCGGATCTTTGTGAGTTCAAGTCCAGCCTGGTCTACAGAGTGAGTTCCAGGACAGCTGGGGCTACAGGGAGACCCTGTCTCGAAAAGACAAAAAAAAAAAAAAAGAAAAGAAAAAAAGACAAATTATGTACAAAAGTGACTTGCCCCAGGTAGTGGCACAGGACTTTAATTCCAGCACTCAAGATGAAGAGGCAGGTGAATCTCTGTGAGTTCATGGCCAGCCTGGTCTACATAGTGAGTTCCAGGCCAACTGGGGCTAAGTAGAGACCCTGTCTCAGACCAAAAAAAAAATTGACTTGCATTTTTTTTATTGATAACCTATTAGTTATTCTGATTTCTTCATGAACTTTATTTTAAGGTTCAAAAGTGCTGTGTTTACATTCTTTTCTAATCGGAACTATAATAGTATCTTAACTACATGCTCAGTGTTTTCTGAAGCACTCAAAAATCTCCTGAATAAAGAAAAATAGAACATGCTAGAACATGGGTATTTTTGCTTTGTTTTGATTTGATATTTTATGAGACATAGTCTTGCTATGTGGCCCAGGCTATCCTTGAACTGAAGATCCTTGTGTCTTTACCTCCTAAGTACTGGAATTGTAGATATATGCCACCAACACACAGCTGTAACACTATTTTTAAGGCAGAACGATTAACTGATTCAAATTATTGTGTTAAAAATAATTTATGAGGCTGGAGAGATAGCCTAGCGGTTAAGAGCACTGACTGCTCTTGCAGAGAACCCGGGTTCGATCCCCAGCACCCAAATGGTGGCTAAGAACCATCTATAACTCCAATTCCAGGAGAACTCCAGTTCCAGGGGAATCCAAGACCCTCTTCTGACCTCCGCAGCATTGCACGACACGGGTGCACAAACCTACATGCAGACAGTACATTCATACACATACAAAAATAAAAAATTTTTAAAAATTAAAAAAAATAATTTATAGTAGTTTGCCAATCCTGTGTCTATTATCATTTTCAGTTTTCCCACTTTTTAAATCTGATAACACTAGAGAAAGATATTTGTTATTAAGCAATAGTTGTTTCATATAAAATTTTTTATTTTATTATTTTATATGAAGGACAAATCTATAGAGTGTTAAAATTACAGTGATTTTTTAAATAAAATATTTTTAATTTATTTTTCGAATTTTGTGTGTATGTAAGTATACCTGTGTCCTGCAGGAGGTCGATTATTTCTTTCCTGTCACTAAGGTTTTGGTTTAGTGCGTTCTGCTTGTGACTGTGAGAAGATGAGTGGGAAGAGGAGGTGGAGGGAGATGGCAGGATGGCTGAGCTCTGGGGGGAAAAGTCAAGTGCCTACTGCCTATATTTATTTACACATCTTTGGCACTGTCCTGTCTGGTGACGGCCACTGCCATGGGTGGTGGCTTTTTAAAAAAAAATTTTTTTTTTAAATTTTATTTATTTCTGTATGTGTATGAATGTACTGCCTGCATGCAAGTCTGTGCACCCATGTCGTGCAATGCCACTGAGGTCAGAAGAGGGTGTAGGATTCCCCTGGAGCTGGAGTTCTCCTGGAATTGGAGTTTCAGAGGGTTCTTGGCCACCATGTGGGTGCTGGGGATCGAACCCGGGTCCTCTGTAAGAGCAGTCAGTGCTCTTAACCACTAGGCCATCTCTCCAGCCCTGGGTGGTGGCTTTTTAAACAGTGGTTTTAAATGCACACCAAGACAAATAACTCACAATATTGCCTGGGATCAAACAAGCCAGCCCTCACTAACATTCCTAATTAGGAATGTAAATGCTATTGTTTCTTATATTTTTCTTTTTATTACCACCCTCTATGCACTAACATTGGTTCCAGGTGGACTTGTTTCATAATTATTTACAAACACCACCATGGTCCATTGGAGATATATAAACAAGCTGTTAAGAAGAAAACGAACATCCCAAGAATGATTTCAAATAAACTAAACACAGCGACTTCCCCCAGGGAGTCCCAGAGCCCTGCCCATGGTGGCTGCTGGCCCATCTCCTCCCTGACTGAGCACAGTTCCTGTCCCCTCCTCCTCCTACAGGACACAACTGTCTGCACAGCTTCACCTGGCAAGTTCCCTGCCTCCACACAGCTCCATGGGTCTCTGGAAACAGAGTACATGGTTCTATGGACCACTGTGTGACCCCGAATTCCCTCAGGCTGATAGTCCACTCCTAAAAACCACAGATGAAGTGTCACACTGGATCACACTCCAGTTCAAAACCAATCCATTAGGATCATGATATAAAAATACACCAAAACAAAGATGTAAGTTTAATTTTTCTGAGTTGTATTCAGCATCAACTTTTCACTTACAATTCAGTTCTCAGGGAAAAACCTTCTTATTTAATTATTGATGTATTTAGATACAGGCATGTACTGATTCTTTAAGCAATGCCAGGAAAACTGTTATGACCCAGATGTATATGCAGCCTTTCCCTCAAAAGTGCCCATGATGGAGCTGGAGAGATGTCTCAGCACCACATCAGGTGGCTCCTAACTGCCAATAAGACCAGCTCCAGGAGATCTTACATGCTCCACTGGCCTGCACAGGCACTGTATTCACATGCACATGCTTCCCTCCAGGTATAGTAGTACTAGTAGTAGTAAGAGGTCCGGGTGTGAATCGGCAGTAAGACCCTGTGGTCACCATGGGGGTCTTTTTCCTCTATACCTGGCATTCAATGTGTCCAGCCCAAGGATCACTGGCCCTGCCAGGGTAAGCAAACAGGACAAGAGGGTGGTGGGGGAGGGGAATATAAAATGAAACAGAGCTCAGAGATGACAGGGCATCCTAGACACAAATGCTTCCTGCTCTCCTCTACAAAACCCAAGGCATTGAATCCAGTCCTCCATCTGGCTGAAGCATCCGGCCCACACCCTGTGCTCCAGCTGTCTATGTTGTCATAGTAACACGAGATCTTGGGGATGAGAAATGGAAAGGTTTGGGTTCAAAGTGATGTGTTTGTGTATCAGTTAAATTGATAAGGGGTCAATTGTGTTGGATAACTTCAATTGTCAACTTGCTATAGCTGGGTAGAGGGAGCTTCGATTGAGTAATGTCTGCATTGGACTGGCCTGTGGCCATGTCTTTGGGGACATTTTCTTGATTGCTAAGTGATGTAGGAGGGCCCAGTCCACTGTAGATAGTGCCACCCCCAGGAAGGTGATTCTGTATTATATAAGAAAATGGGCTGAGGGCTGGAGAGATGGCCTAGTGGTTAAGAGCTCCAACTGCTCTTGCAGAGGACCTGGGTTCGATCCCCAGCACCCACATGGTGGCTGAGAACTGTCTGTAACTCTAATTCCAGGAGAACTCCAGTTCCAGGGGAATCCGACACCCTCTTCCGACCTCTGCAGCATTGCATGACATGGGTGCACAAACCTACATGCAGAGAGTACATTCATATAAATTAATTAATTAATTAAAAAAAAAGAAAACAGGCTGAGTAGGCTGACTAGATGTCAGTAGATGAACTTGCACTAAGAAATGGCCAAGAAGATTAATTAGGCACAACAGCCCTTAACACAAATAACAGAATGTATTAATTGGGGAAGGGGGTGAAGGAGGGAGGGATGTGGGGGGTGTCAATGGGGTAGGGGATATGAAAATCATTAAGACTTTCTGAGATATGTATGAAATATACAAAATTCAATTAAAAATTTTATGCAAATCAAAGAAAGCAAGCAGCCTGGGCACAGGCCAGCAAACCAGTAAGCAGTATTCTGCCATGTTCTGTGCTTCAACTCCTGCCTCCAAGTTCAAGTCCTGAGTTCCTACCATGGTCTCCCTCAGCGATGAAGCATGACCTGCGAGTTGTAACATAAAATAAGTCCTATCCTCAGCAGGTTGACTGTGAGAACCACAGAGTCCAGGAAGCATGCAGGAGGAGTATCCCTGCATAAAGAAGGGCCTGACAGGCCACTTCAGGAAGCTCTGAAGGTGAAGCCTATTTGGCAGTGGAGACCCCAAGAAGAACTTAGAGATTCTTTTATTTTATTATTATTTTTATTTTTTTTTTGTGTGTGTGTCTGTATTTGGGTACATGTGTGTGGTGTTTAAGTGCCTGCAGAAGCCACAATTGTCAGATTCCTCAAGACCTGGAGTCACAATCAGGGGTGACCTTCCCCATGTGGTTTCTGGGAATTAAACTCAGGTCAAGAAAAGGACATACAGTTCAGTGCTGAGCCATCTTTCCACCTCAATTTAATTTACTTTCCTTTTTTTACCTAAATTTATTTATATATATTTTTTAACAAATCTAGACCCGTGTTCCCGCCGATTCCCCCACCCTGCAAGAGCTCATGCATTCTGCCAAACATGCTTTTCATCTCTTTCTCAGTCTTTCTCAATATTCTCCATGATGAAGTTGACTATTTTGAGCAGAAGTTCACTGTTTCAGTCAGTTCTTTGATGCAGTCCTTTCTGTTGTTGTTGTTGTTGTTGTTGTTGTTTCCAATATGCATAATGAACAACTGCTTTGGACAAAAGCTCAGGGGGCCCTACACAAGAAATACTTACAACTAGGTAATTGGCACTAGCATCAACAGATGAGAGATACCATTCGTCGTTTGTTTTTCTGGGACTGTGTTACTTCACTCAGCATGATGTCCTCTGCTCCAGCCATTTTCCTGCAAAGCTCCTGATGTCATCTTTCTTTACAGCTGCATAGAACTCCATTGTGTAGATATACCACATTTTCTCTATCCACTCGTTAGTTGAGGGGCATGTGGGTTGGTTCCAGCTCCTTGCTATTGTGAAGAGAGCTGCGATAAACATGGCCGTGCATGTATCTCTGTGATGGCGTGAGTCTTGAGGGTACATGCCCAGGAGTGGTATGGCTGGGTCAGGTGGCAAGTTCATTCCAAGTCTTCCAAGGGTTCTCCACACTGCTTTCCATACTGGCTGTATGAGTTTACATTCCCACCAACAGTGGATGAGTGTTCCCTTTTCCCCACAACCTCTCCAGCACTTGGTATCATTTGTTTTCTTGATCCTAGCTAGTCTTATTGGAGTAAGATGATATCTTAAAGTGGTTTTGACTTGCATTTCCTTAATGATTAGTGATGTTGAACACTTCTTGAGGTGTTTCTCAGACAATTCTAATTCCTCACTTGTGAAGTCTCTGTTCAGTTCTTTGCTCCATCTACTGAGTGGGTCATTTGTTTTATTTTTTCTTTGTTTTTTGAGTAGTTTATATATTCTGGAAATCAATGCTTTGTCAGATGTATCTGCAGTGAAGGTTTCCTCTCAGTCTGTGAGATTTCTCTTCACTTCCTTGATTGTTTCTTTTGATGTACAGAAGCCTTTGAGTTTAATGAGGTCCCATTTGTCAATTGTCGACATTAATTCTTGCACAGCTGTTGTCTGATTTAGGAAGTCTTTTCCTATGCCTATGTCTTGCAGTCTGCTGCCAACTTTTTCTTCTATTTCTTTCAGAGTTTGGGGTTTCACGTTGAGGTCTTTGATCCATCTGGAGTTCACTTTTGTACAGGGCGAGAGGTAGGGGTTTAATTTCATTCTTCTATAAGTGGTGATCCAGTTTTGCCAACACCACTTGCTGAAGATGCTGTCTTTTCTCCGTTGTGGCTTCTTGGCCCCCTTGTCAAATATAAGATGGCTGAAATTGTATGTACTCAGATTTGGATCTTCAGAACTTAGAGATTCTACACCATGACACATCTGTCAATGAAAGGAAATATTTTCCAATTATATAAGAAGGCAAAGTTTGGTAGTTTCATTGAACAATATGATGTTTGTAGTTGGTGACAATGTATTCATTTTTTTTAAAGGCATGCACCGCAACTCCCAGCCTAAATATGTTTCTTAGATGGCATGTGGGTGCTGGAAGTCAAACCCAGGTCCTCTCCCATTGCAATCAGTGCTCTTAAATGCTGAGCCATCTCTCTAGACCCTGACAATGTTTTTTGTTTTGTTTTGTTTTTTGTTATTTTGAGTCAGGATCTCCCTATAGCCCCAGCTGGCCTGGAACACACTCTGGACACCAGGCTGGCCTTGAACTCACAGAGATCCACCTGCATCTTGCCTCCTGAGTGCTAGGATTAAAAGCATGCATCACCATGCCCAGCTTAAAGGCAGTTCTTAGCTGCCATGTGGGTGCTAGGAATTGAACCCAGTTCCTCTGGAAGAGCGGTTGTTATTCTTAACTGTTCAGCCATCTCTCCAGCCCAACAATGCATTTTTAAAATTTTTTTATTTATTTTTCTCTATGTGTATGAATGTACTGTCTGCATGCAGGTCTGTGCACCCGTGTTGTGCAATGCTGTGGAGGTCAGAAGAGGGTGTCGGATTCCCCTGGAACTGGAGTTCTCCTGGCATTGGAGTTTCAGATGGTTCTCAGCTGCCATGTGGGTGATGGGGTTTGAACCCAGGTCCTCTGCAATAGCAGTTGGTGCTCTTAACCACTAGGCATCTCTCCAGCCCCTGACAATGTATTTTTAAAGCCACTGAAAAGAGACTGGACAAGTGCTTTCAGAAACTCCTGCAAAGATAAGCACATGAGGAAACTCAACTGATTAAGTCGACAGTATACAGATATTTCAAAATGTCGTATTACATATGACAAATAGATATGATTTTTATTGGACAATGAATGAAAAGAACTAACCCCTCCCCCCCCAAAAAAAAAGAAAGAAAAAAAAAACTAAGGTATCACACAGGGATAAATTTTGAGAAAGGAAACCACTCTCCTGTGACAATCACTGGAATAAAGCACAATTAGCCTTGTTCTTACAGTAATTGTTCTCATTTAAAAAGAGTTGTGCCCAAAATGACATCTCCAGAGAAAATAGACTGTTTTGCTTCTCACCCACTTGTGCCCCTTTCCCAAAGCAGAGGGAACAACTTGAGGAAGAGGAGGCGTGGTAGAATGTAAGGGCTGCTGTTCTAGTTTGTCTTCCATTGCTGTGACAAAACACTCTGACCAACACCAACTTGGGGAGGAAAGGGTTTATTCAGCTTACATCCCCTGGGTCACAGTTCATCACTCAGGGAGCCCAAGGCAGGAACTCAGGGCAGGAACCTGGAGGCACGAGCTGAAGCACAGGCCATGGAGGAATGCTGTTCACTGGCTTGCTTTCTGGCTCATGCCCAGCCCACCTTCTTATACAGTACACAACAACCTGCCCAGGGTGGCACCACCCATTGTGGGCTGGGCCCTCCCCCACTGCTCAACCATCAAGATAATACCCCAAAGATGTGGCCACAGGCCAATCCAATGGAGCCAATTCCCCAGTTGAGGCTCCCTCAACCCAGGTGTGTCAAGTTGACACTAAAGCTATCCAGCACAGCTGTGGAGAGATTAGGGTTAATCGTGAGACTACAGCAATATAGACTGGACTCCTATCTGGTCAACATGCTTGTGCATACAAGCTTCTCCAACTGGACTATGGGAACCTTGGGTTGTTCAAAATTTGGACATAGATACTTGCAAATTGGTTTTACATGAATTCATTGCTTATGCTTAATAATCTGGCTCACTTTAAAAAAATGCACCAATTACCTAATTGTATGGCAAACTGAGCAACATCAATGTTATCTGAAAACAACTGTGCTATATTATATTGTAGAATTCCTTAAAAAATAAACAAGTAAAGGGAAAAATTGGAATGAATGAATGAATAAATAAATGAATAAATAAATAAATGAGTTGTGCCAGATATCTCAGCACTTCAGGCACTTGTCATGAAAGCTTGGCCGCCTGGTTTCCATCCCTGAAACCCATGAAGTAAAAGGAAAGAACTAAGTCCAGAAAGTTGTTATTTGTCCTCCACATGCACACTGTGGCAGGGACACAATAACAATTAATTAATCCAGAATAAAAGGGCCGGTCAGATGGCTTAGTCAGAAAGGCAGCTGCCACCAAGAATGATGATCTGAGTTCAATTCTCAAGACCTACATGGTGGGTGGAGAGAACTGGTATCTACAAGCTGTCCTCTGACCTCAATATGGGCACTGTGCCCTTTGCTCAGAAGACTCTTCCTTCAGTAAAAGAATCTTTCAGGGTGGTTACTGAAACCATTTGGCCTCTGGTTGCAATTTAGTGTTTGGCATTTTTTATTTTCTCCATGAAGGAAAATCAGCCTGAGTAATGGCTGAAGGCACTGCCCACCCACCCACCCTACCTCCCCACTCCAGGAGGGAGACACATCTATTTCAGAACATATGGTCCTTAGCAAAAGACATCTATTTCTTATTATCCTTCTTCTAGATGTGGCTCCTTATCAAACCCTGTATGAGAACTCCCCATCCTCCTTCCCTGATCCAAGGAAAGAGCACAGCACCCAAGAAAGCATACGCCACCTTGTGGGAATTAGGGAAGCCCCAACCCCCTTTCTGGGACTTTCTGGACCTACCTAAATATCCTGGACCTTCCCCAACACCAATGCCCACCTTCCATTCCCAAAGATAGGCTTCTGACCCTCTGTGATCTGCATCTATTGAAGGTCAGATTCTATTTCTACTTCTTTATCACATCACCTTGTGTCCCAAAGTCTAACATTCACCATGTTTTTAATGCAATCAGTGCAGCTTGCCCAAACCACCAGTATCATGCTCTATTTATACCACCATAAAGATTGTAACTTGTTCTTCCAAATATTTGTTTTCAATGTGCTTGATTTTCACCAAATTACCAAAATTTGAATAATTCCCCCAGCCCCACCCCCACAGTTTACTCTTCTCCTTTCCACTGGCATTTTGTAACAGCTGTGATTTCCTCTAACCAGAATAGAGCACTGATTTTTAAATTCTCATTTCTTTTTAAAAAACTTTTTAAATTTTTTAATATTTTTATTTATTTTTTATGTGTATGAATGTACTGTCTGCAGGTAGGTTTGTGCACCCATGTCATGCAATGCCACGGAGGTCAGAAGAGGGTATCAGATTCCCCTGGAACTGGAGTTAAAGACGGTTCTCAGCCGCCATATGGGTGCTGGGGATTGAACCTGGGTCCTCTGCAAGAGCAGTTGGTGCTCTTAGCCGCTAGGCCATCACTCCAGCCAAAATTCTCATTTCTAATGTTCTGTTTCTGAAACTCTGGAATCTCATTTTGTGTAGTCTATGCCCTGCTGATGTGCTGCCAGATACAGGTCACCAGATGATTTCAAAGCATAAGTGATTTTACCACAGGGACTCAGAGTCTTATTAATCTTTGGAAGGGCCAAGGCTCTTTAGCATGACCTTGAGAACTTGGTGGAAATTTCCCCTAGTCCCAGAGTGTACAGGATCTTCCTTATTACATATGCAATGCACTTGTGGAAATTATTTAAATATGAGGTAAGACGATATTTTAATCAGCATAACAGTAGCATTTGGTCACCTACCTCATGGCCTGTACGATTCTCTCTGGGGGATAAGAGGGATGGAGGCTCCCTTCCTGGGACCTTATCCTCCCAGGGGATCACACAACAACCTTTCTCTCAGTCAGCACTGGGCAGGTTTAGGTCAGTGTCTTTCAAATCACAGCAAAAGAAAGTAAAGAAGACAGGACTCTAGCAGCCAGCACAGTCTAAATCAATGGACCAAGCTGATTGATCAATCCAGGGAGGTCTTAGTGGCATAAAGAACAATCCACCTGAGCAGACAATGCTGAATATTTGGTCACACTAGTGAAAGCAGATCATCCTCAGGTCAGCACTTTAGGAACAAAAGCTATTGATAAAAATCATACTTCAGGGGCTGGAGAGATGGTTCAGTGGTTGCTCTTGTAGAGAACCAGGATTCAAATTCCACCACCCAAATGTCAACTAAAAACTATCCATAATACCAATTACAGGCGAGATAATGCCCTCTTCAGGACTCCAGAGACATTGGACGCATACAATCATAAATATTAGTATAAACAAACAAACAAATACATAGTCATAACCACAAACAAAAAACAAAAACAAACAAAAAGAAACAACTCACAATCCAACAAGGCATGAGATAGTTTTTAGTTACTCTTCTCACTTCTGCAGCAAAATATAGGGAAGAAAATGGTTGATGCTGGCTTACATTTTCAGGGAATGCATTCCACCACTCTAGGCAAGTTATAGTGGTTCAAGGTTAGTCACAGGCATGTTTACCTCAATAACTCCACCCACAAAGATCTAAATGCATTATAAAAAAAAATTAAGAGCCAGTGGAATGGATGGACTGTTGTAAACAATTTTCCTAAATTGACACAGTCATTCCTCATTGTATGTTTTTCTTCTAGTCTTTCAAATCATTGATTATGTCTAAAGGTTTTCCCACATGGTTTACATTGGGTTTCTCTCCAGTATGAAATTTTCATGTACTTCCAGGTTATTGTACAGTGTAAAGGCTTTGCCAAATTGTTTATATACATCGGGTTTCTCTCCAGTATGTTTTTCTTGCCTCTGAAGATGAGTGTTACATCTAAAGGCTTTACCACATTGTTTACATTCATTCGGTATGTATGAATTTTTCTCCAGTATGTATTTTTTCATGTCTTTGATGACCACTGTTCCATCTAAAAGTTTTACCATACTTTTTACATTCATATGGTTCTTCTCCAGAATGCTTTCTTTCATGGACCAGTAGAGAATTAGGAAATGTAAAGGCCTTGCCATATTGTTTACATTCATATGGTTTTTCTCCACTATGAAGGTTTTCATGCAACTTAAGATAATGGTGCAATCTGAAGGCTTTACCGCATTGTTTACATTCATATGAATTCTCTCCAGTATGTGTTTATTCATGATGTTAAAGGTCATGTTTATCTGGAAAGGCTTTACCACACACACTATTTACATTCATATGGTTTTTATCCAGTATGTGTTTTCTCATGACGTTGAAGGTCCCATTTATCAGTATAGGCTATACCACATTGTTTACATTCATAGGGTTTTATTTCTCTATGAATTCTTTCATGTCGTTGAAGGTTACTTCAGTGTCTAAAGGCTTTTCCACATTGTTTACAGGCATAACCTTTCACTTCAATATGCACTCTTTCATGATTTTTAAGATAACCATTGCATATAAATGCTTTACCACACTGTTCACATTCATAGGGATTTTTCTCAAGTATGAATTCTTTCATGACTTTGAAGAAGACTACTAGATATAAAGGCTTTACCACACTGTTCACATTCATAGGGGTTTTCTCTAGTATGAATTATTTCATGATTTTGAAGTAGACTACTAGATCTAAAGGCTTTACCACAGTTTACATTCATAGAGTTTTCCTCCAGTATGAATTCTTTCATGATTTTGAAGACTACTAATGGATCTAAAGGCTTTACCACACTGTTTACATTCATAGGGTTTTTCTCCAGTATGAATTCTTTCATGTCTTTGACAGTTACCCCACTGTGTAAAGGCTTTTCCACATTGTTTACAGGCATAAGGTTTCCCTCCAGTATGCACTCTTTCATGACTTTTAAGATACCTACTACATATAAATGCTTTACCACAGTGTTTACATTCACAGGGTTTTTCTCAAGTATGAATTCTTTCATGACTTTGAAGAAGACTACTAGAACTAAAGGCTTTACCACACTGTTTACATTCATAGGGTTTTTCTCCAGTATGTACTTTTTCATGTTTTTAAGATACCTATTACATATAAATGCTTTACAACATTGTTCACATTCATAGGGTTTTTCTCCAGTATGAATTCTTTCATGACGTTGAAGACAACTACTAGATCTAAAGGCTTTACCACACTGTTTACAGTCATAGGGGTTTTCTCCAGTATGAATTCTTTCATCACTTTGAAGAGTATTAGATATAAAGGCTTTACCACACTGTTTACATTCATAGGGGTTTTCTTCAGTATGAATTCTTTCATGACTTTGAAGAGGACTATTAGATCTAAAGGCTTTACCACACAGTTTACATTCATAGGGTTTTTCTCCAGTATGAATTCTTTCATGTACTTAAAAAAATTTTTTTTTAATTTTTATTTATTTCTGTATGTGTATCAATGTACTGTCTGCATGCAGGTCTGTGCACCCGTGTCGTGCAATGCCGCGGAGGTCAGAAGAGGGTCTCAGATTCCCCTGGAGCTGGAGTTCTCCTGGAATTGGAGTTTCAGACGGCTCTCGGCCGCCATGTGGGTGCTGGGATTGAACCCGGGTCCTCGAACCCAGGTCCTCTACAAAAAAAGCCAGTGCTCTTAAACACTAGGCCCTCTCTCCAGCCCCTCTTTCATGTACTTTTAGTTTACTGGATCGTGTAAAGGCTTTTCCACATCTTTCTTTTTATCTTTTTTTTAAATTAGTTTTTATTGATGCTTTGTGCATTCATACATTTTTTCCAATTAAATTCAGTTCAGGCTTATTTCCCTTTCCCTCCCCCCCCCCACCCCCACCATCCCAGATCATGCATTCTCCATAAACTGTTCCTGCATCTTTCTCTAGTTTTTTTTTTTTTCCATTTTTAGCTATAATTGATAAACCATGCGTAACAAGCACCTTTCATGAAAACCTACTGCAGGCTGTTGTGCCCCAAAACCTACAGCCCCACCACAGTGGGGGTGAAGGTTTGTTGCTCAATCAAGTTGATCAACTGGAGTGTCCAGACTCCATTGCTGTAGTCACCATTCACCCCAATCACAGCCCTTACATTTACCACGCCCCCCCCCCCCCCCCACTCTTCCGCAGGTTGTTCCCCTCGGCTTAGAAAAGGGTTCCCTCCCTTCCCCCCCCTTCCCCGGCACGGTGGATGAGAAGTAGAACAGTCCACTCTCTCTGAGCTGTTGACTTGGACCTGGTAATTCTGGCTGTTTCCTTTCATGGGCTGACAGTTTGTCCAGAAAAAACTTTCGATCCTACTAATGAAGAACAAGCACTTAGCTCTCTAGGTATTTAAGCAGCACTGCTCGTTATGGTAGGTTACTTTAGGATAGACACATATGTTTGGGCTTGTTAATCCATGAATAACAATTTTCCCCCCTGTTAAATATGACAGGGTCTTCCTGTGGCTTATAACATATCCCAACCTGTAGGCGGCTGTAAGTTTGTGGCCTCAGCCATGGGTTATTTCTCCCAGGGGGGAGCCCATAGCCACTTAGATTTGGGATATGCAGGCACATGGCGGCCTCTGCTGCACAGTATTTACAGGCAGGTGAGGTGTACCTGGTGGTGATGGGGAGTCTTGCTTGACTCAGGGCGACCATATTTGCTTTATTGTTTAGTGGCCTTTGGCTAACAATCTCTGGCATTCAGAGGCCATCTGTACACTTGCATGTGTGGTTTCTCAATACATCCCTCCCATGTTAAAACGTCAGGTCTTCGGCAGCCGGGTCTTATTGCCTCTCCTCTTGTAGGTATCCCAACCTAGAGGCAAGGAGCCCATACCTTTTGTGGGGCCTTGGATCCCCTGGCCACATCCACCTGGTAGAACAATCCATTGCTGATGTCAGAGTCCTGTATTTAATATATTTGCCTGAGTGCATAGCCTAGGACTTTAGTATTCCATTTGGTTCTGAAAAAGAGAGTATCCCTTCCAAGTTCATGTTGTCTAGTAAGTCAATTAAAGAAAAGCAGTTTTACGGTTTTATAAGAGCTTACCTCTACAATAGTTGTCTCCCCATTCCAGTTGGGGAACGACCTCATCATCGTCATATTTCTTCTCGTTCTGGGGGGGAGAAGGCAAGAATCCCTAGAAAGTCTCTCATATCAGAACCTTTGTGGCACCTAGAAGGTAAGTTTCATTAGGACTCATTATAACTAGTTGTTACATGTAGGATCCACAGAGGGGTTCGATGTTTATGGCAATCTGAGGCTTTTCTTCCTTTGAATGTTCAGACAGGTCAGCCTTTCCGTTGCCACTTTTTGGTACATCCTACTCAATGCAAACCTGTATCTTTTCTTTCTCAGCCGTTAAGTTGGTGACATTTACTGGACCATGTAAAGGCTTTTCCACATTCTATACATTCATATGGTTTTTCTCCAGTATGTGTTTTTTCATGATCTTGAAGGTCACTGTTATCTCTAAATGCTTTACCACATTGCTTACATTCATAGAGTTTTATTCCACTATGAATTCTTTCATGTCTTTGAAGGTGATAGCACTGTGTAAAGGCTTTTCCACATTGTTTACAGGCATAAGGTTTCACTCCAGTACGTGCTTTTTCATGTTTTTGAAGGTAACCCTTCTGTATAAATGCTTTTCCACATTGTTTACATGTATAAGGTTTCTCTTCAGCATGCATTTTTTTCAGGACTTTGAAGACGATTAGATCTAAAGGCTTTACCACACTGTTTACATTCATAGGGTTTTTCTCCACTATGAATAATTCCATATACTTTTAGTGTACTAGACAGTACAAAGGCTTTAACGTACTCTTTACGTTCATATGGATTTTCTCCAATACGAATTTTTTCATGCAGTTCAAGGGAACTGTCTTCTACAAAGGTTTTACCACACTGTTTACCATCATAGGATATCTCCCTAGTATGATTTTTTTCTTGTACTTTAAGGTGACTACGATTACAGTCATAGGGGTTTTCAGGATGATGAATTCTTTCATGACCTTGAAGAGAATTGGAAGAACTCAGACCATTCAAACATGTATTACACTGATACTGCTTTCTCATGGATTGAGTTCCTCCTGATGCTTGAAGTGAACTGCCATAAGCTGAGGCCTTTCTATATTCTTTGTTCCTTCTGAGAGCATCACTAGAAATTTTCATGATCAAATTGACATTTGGTATCCAAGTGCAAGTTTCTCCATCCTGAAAATCTTCTTTACACTCACAGAGTGTCTCAATCATGAAACTTCTATAAAAATGACAAATATATTACTAAAAGTTGATGTACAAGTATTTACTACCAAGTGTTCAGCATATACTGTTCTGACAATTTGATAAAGAATATGTTTTCTGGCAGATGTGAATGACTGGAAACTAAATAGATTGATAATTCTACAATATGATTCCCACATGGCTATCATAAAAAAGGTGATATTTGATAATTTGACTTCCTAGTACAGTTTGCATGTGAAATGCCCTGCAAACACTAAATAGGATTCTTAAATTGAGGTACATTTTACATTTCCTAATGATATAAAAAGTTGTGCTTATTGTTTATTTACTCGTATATGCTCAAATAAAAATACCTTAAATGACAGGCTGGAGAGATGTTCAGGTGTTCAGCACAGTTGCCAGTTTTCAGAGGACCAGATTTTCGTTGGGAGCCACCAAGACAGGTACCTCATAAGCTCTTCTAATTCCAATTCTATGAGCTGAGCAACTTCTGACTGTGTGGTACATATGCACTCCAGCTTGTGAACACACACACACACACACATGCACACGCACACACACACACACACACAGATGCACAGAGACACACAAATCTTTAAACAAATATAAATATTCTTTTTTTTCTTTTTGGTATTTTCTTTTTTTTTAATTTTATTTCTGTATGTGTATGAATGTACTGTCTGCATGCAAGTTTGTGCACCCGTGTTGTGCAATGCCGCGGAGTTCAGAAGAGGGTCTCGGATTCCCCTGGAACTGGAGTTCTCCTGGAATTGGAGCTTCAGACAGCTCTCGGCCGCCATGTGGGTGCTGGGGATCGAACCCGGGTCCTCTGTAAGAGCAGTCGGTGCTCTTAACTGCTAGGCCATCTCTCCAGCCCTCTTTTTGGTATTTTCAAGACAGGGTTTCCCTGTAACCCCAGCTGTAGTGGAACTCGCTCTGTAAACCAGGCTGGCCTTGAACTCTCAAAGATCCGCCTGCCTCTGCCTCCTGAGTGCTAGGATTAAAGGTGTGCGCCACGACGCCCGGCTCAAATATAAATATTCTTAAAATTCCTTCAAACTAACTTTCCTTCTACTAGTATTAAATTACCTTAGATTTTTTCTGGAACTTTTATAATGGTCTTTAATCTCATCTTCACAACTGTTTCCTAAAATGTAGGCAAAGAAAATTTTGAAGAATTAGAAATTAGGGAAAAATTAAATTTCTAGCTTTAGCATATACGACCCATGCCTGAGTTACACACCACATTCTTCACTTTCAATATTCCAAATCACAGAAGAGCATCAACGGTAAGGAACACTTGTTTCTTAGTATAGTAAGGGAAGGGAAGATGACACTCTTACCTATAGAAGTGAAGTTCCTGCAGGTTTCCAGCATCACATCTCTGTAGAGTTTCTTCTGAGAAGGATGCAGCAAAGCCCACTCTTCCTGGGCGAAGCTCAGGGCAACATCCTCAACTGTCACAGTTTCCTAAACATTCCATAGACTCTACTGGTAATACGTTCATATAATTCTGTGCTATGCACAGATTCTGTTCCACAACACAGAAGTTCTAATACAAGCTAAGGGTGTTTCTGAAAGGAAAGATCACTAGAGGGACACTCCTCTCACTACTGGGTACAAGGTGGAAGATGTGCTGCTGCTCTGCCCCAATTGTCTATCTACAAGGAATATTTACTACCTGTCTTAAGAAAACCTAATCAGGCAATGTACAGAGCAGAGGTAAATTAACATGAAAGAGCCTTCTTTTCCTTAGAAAACCCTGCCACGAGAGCAATCATTACTCTTTATCACTGACCCATCTCTCCAGTCACTGAAGAACAATTTTAGTTAAATAATAAAGAGGATACACAGTAAATATTTGAATATCATAAAACAATACTTTGTTTTTTAAGTCAGGTCCAATGAAAATAAGGTAAGAATAAAGAGGGAATGTGCTTCAGAAAGAACTCTTCTGTAAATAAGATGAAAAACATAATCTCTACCTCTAATCAACAGAAAGATCACAGAGGGATTATTTTCAGCACACCAGATAAAATGCTAAAGAAAACCTCAATTTGAGTTTGAAGAAATACCTCACTTGTAATGGGCTCATCANGTCTTGGGGTTCATTGTGTTGTTGATCTCTCAAGTATTGATTTAGCTGCACCGTGTTACGATCATGTCACATTGTGCCTCTATGTTGCTGGTTGTTTTTTATCTAGGCAACAGGCTTGTTAGAGCTTAACTTGCGCTCTTGAGGATTGCTGATTTAAAGTGCCGCCATGGATTTTGCTGCTGCTTGTTTTATTGCAATTGTCATTCAAGTTCCAGGAATGTTTTTGAATATTCTTTCTTTGAATTTCTTTCCTGTGACGCACTCATTATTCAGCGCGAGAGAAGGGGTGTTGTCGTTATTAGTCTAGATGTGTTCCTGTAGGTTGTAGGGTTTATTCTGGGTTTGATTTATCTTGAAGGTTTATTGCCTGTTGTCTGATGTAAGACCAACTGCGCATGGAGGATTATCTCCAATCTGTTTTAATATTTGCTTGGAGTTTTTTGCTGTGTCCGCAGTATAGGTTCTAACTTTGGGAGGAGAATGCTCCATAGAGGTGCTGAGTAGAATGTATGTTCTTTGGTGTTTGGTTGAAATATTCAATAGATGTCGTGAGGTCGACATATCTGTGTATTGTGCTCATTTAGTTCCAGAATGTTTCTCTGTTTATCCTTTGTCCTGTTGATCTGATCCCTAGGGGACGTAATGGGGGTATTGCAAGTCCCCATACTATTAGTGTGGCCTGGGGTTTAATCTGTGCCTTGACATCCTGGAGAAGTTGTCTTTATAAAGTTTGGCGCACTGGTGTTTGGATGCATTATAAATTTATGATTGTGAAATCTTCATCATTAATGTTCCTTTAATAAAGATATAATGGCCATCTTTGTGCCTCTTTGATTTCTTTTGTTTTGAAGTCTATTTTGTCATGAGTATATAACAGCCACACCTGCTTTCTTTTTGGGTACCGTTTGCCTTGGCAATACCTTCTTCCATCCCTTCACCTTACAGGCTTTGGTGGCCATATCTTTGAAATTGAGATGGGTTTCCTTGTAGGCAGCAATACTAGACTGGGTCTTATGTTCTTCCCTAATCCATTCATCGCCAGTCCTATGCCTTGTTGAAAATTGCGGGCAGGTTAGCTCCCGGAATTAATATATTAGTGTAGTACGGTTCATACATTGAAAAGATGGAACTGGCTGCCTTCCTTTCACCTTTATTATCCGTCTTGGACTAATCCTAGCCTCTTGATTATGCTCTTAATGGTTTTTGTTTTCAATTAGTTTCTTTTTCCTTAGCGGTGTTTGACGGATTGTTGCTCCTGACTCTTCTGTCTTTTGAATTGTTTTAAGTATTTTATGAAGAGTTTGGTTTTCCAGACATGTATTCCATCATCTTGTTTATGTCATGGAAGATTTTTCTCTCTCCTTCAAACTATGTCGATATCATATGTGGTATTAAGGGATTCAGGGTTGGCATCTAGTGTCCCTTAACACTGGGAATGCTTTGCTCCAATGTTCTTCTTGCTTTCATTCGGTTTGAGGCGAGAAAGTCCGATTGTGCATTGCTGATGGGTTTCCGCTTGTGTAGAGGTGACTTGTTTTTCTTTTGCTAGCTGCATCAGATTTTGTTCCTGTTGTTTTTGGGCATCTAGCATTTTTTAACTATGATGTGGTGTGGGTTTGTTTCTTTTCTGATCTTTCTACTTGGGGCCTAAAAATGTGCTTCTTCGTATTTGTATGGGGCTTCTGTCTGATTTTTAGTTTGGGGAAAATTTTCATCTATTATTCTGATTAAGTCTGATAAATACTATTTTCTTGAGATTCTTCTCCTTCCTCTATGTCCATGATGTGTAGGTTTGATCCTTTTGTCCATAAGTGTGCCCATATAGTTTCGCCGTGGGTTGTGTCCACTTTTGTGGTATTTGTTAAAAATTTCTTCATAATCTTTAGATATATGAGCTTTGTTGAATTGGCTCTGTGGTTATCTTTCAGATCTGGAAATACTTCTTTGTACTCGTGCTTTCGCCTCCATACTAAACTTCCTGCGAGGCTTCCTTTCCCTGTTCTTTCTTCTTGATTGAGATAGAGTGTTACTAAATTCCTGTTATTCGTTTCATCACTGTGTTTTCTTTCAGTACTTTCCATTTCACGCCTTTGTTGAACTTCTCCAAATCTCTGTCTTGGTGCTGTTCTGTCAATCTCCTTCTTGGTGTGTCCTATACTTGCGTTGGTATGAGCTTTCTCTTTTCAGTGGTTTCCTACTGTGCTTTCAGGAGTTTTTGTTATTTTTTCTCCCTCCTAGTTCTTCTGTGGAGTTTTTGTCAGTCTGTTCCGGTTAGTTCCTTCCGGTTTTGTCATTTTATCCCTCTAGATCCTTTTTTGAGTTTTTTATTCTCCATACTCTTTAAGTTTGTGTATTCCTTCATTTTTTTTTCTCCCTCTAGTTCTCTTCTGGGAGGTTTGTCAATCTGTTCCGTAATTAGTTCTGTCTGATGTTTGTCATTGTATCCCTCAAGGTTCTTTTTGAGTTTTTCAATTCTCTCTCTCTCTTTTTTTTTTTTTTTTTTTTTTTTTTTTTTTTTTTTTTTTTTTTTTTTTTCTTTGAATATGTTTGCAATTTTTCCCCTAAGATCTGTTCCTTAGGGTCCTCCTCCAAGGGGTTCCCAATGTAGCTATCTCCTATTCTGGTTTGGTAGCCGCGCTTGGTGCAGAGGATTTTCCTGTGCCTTGCTCCCTCAAATGTCTGTTCCCGCTTCGATCGTGTCCCTAGGCAATGTGGGCGCTTCACTCGCTGGGTCTGCGGATCACAATACCAGTTTAGTCGACTAGTGTTTTAGGGGAATGGCTTTTGCGTTTCCCTCCTTCAGATCTTGTTTTTGGCCGCGCCCCCCCTTCCTCCTCCGTTGTTTATGGAGTATTGATTGTCTAGTTTTCAGTTTTGTACACCACTCTTCTCTTCTTGTTCTAAATGTTCTCCAAAAAAAAGTCCAAAACTTGGATTCTCACCAATCTCGAGGGGGGGGGATCTGGGCAGCTGGACCTGAGCCCGCCACCACGGCTGGCAGCCTGCCCACATGTGCAGAGCACTGGCCTGACCCAGCTGGCCCACCCGGCACCGAAAAAGAAATTTTTTTATTTTCAATTCTATGTGTATCGGTGTGGGTACATTGGACCATTTGTCTTCTCTACATAATAGTTGGACTCGTCATTGAATTTTTGTTTTTTTTTCTAAGTTGTTCACAAGTATGTTGCTTGTGTAATTACTCCTATTGAGACTGCATGGCTGGAGTTTAACTTCTCAGCTTGCGTCAAGAGCTCTGGGCTTTGACTAAGAGCTGCTAAAATTTTTTGTTTCATCTTTTGTGAGGACAGGGGTCTCCCTTCAGCATTCACCGGTGAACGTCAAGCTACGTGTACGAAAGATGGCCTGAACTATCGCAGAAGAGGTCTGCCTTGTCTCTGCCTCCCCAGTGGCTGGGATTTTTTAAGCTCAAAGCTGATTTTTATCTTCTTTTTAAGAATTTTTTTTTTTTTTTTTTTTTGTTGGTCTTTTTGAGACGGGGTCTCCCTCTGTAAGCTCTGGCTATCCTGGAACTCAGCTCTGTTGCACCAGGCTGGCGCGCTCGAACTCAGGCAGAGATCCACCTGCCTCTGCCTCCCCAAGTGCTAGGATAAAGGCGTGCACCACGACGCCCAGCAGGAATGTGAATTCTTCATGGTCTATCCTTTGAAAGTCTCTAATGAATTATTAATAGTCAATAGAGCAAGGGTGTTGGTCAAGTTATGTTTATCTATTAAAAAATTAATTTTGCTTAGACTGATAACTTTTTTCATTTTATTGTTTCACAGATCACTCTTGTAATACCGTTTTTTATAAAGCATAAGCTTATCATGCATTAATAATATAGCTCCCTGGGGCTGGAGAGTGGACTAGCCATTAGTCTAAAGAGTACTGGGCTGCGTAGGGCTTGGGAGAGGGATGGCCCTGGAGCGGATTGCAGCACAGCGGCTGACTGCTCTATTCGGTTATGTGTTATTCTCTTCTTTAGGGTGTATGGTCCCGGTCGCGCCGGTGCCTGCGTGGAGTGCCGGAGCGTACTGAGATCCATCCGGTTTCTGGGAGAGCTTCAAGTTCGCAGGGGAGCTCTGATAACGCCCTGCTTCTAACCCATGCAACGGCGTTGCATCGAACAACGGCGTCACAGGCCTTGCATGCCAGACAGTGCATTTAAGGCATACCAGAAAATAAATAAAAAAAATTTAAAGACAGCAGAAAAGAGTACTGGGTGGTTTTCCCAGATGAACCGCAGAGTTCTCGGTCCAGTGACCCACATTGTCAGCTGCAAACGTGGTGTTGTAACTCCAGTTCCATGGAGACCTGATCCCTAGTTGTTCTCTCTATTGCATATTGGCACACGATGTTCCTATTTGTGATATATACATGGGGCAAATTACATTGATACACATAAAAGTAAACTAAAAAAATAATCAATTTTATTCTCCTGATACCTGGCATGTGTATGAACGCTCATTTACTTGTGAAGGAGAGTGTGTTATGTAGCTAGCCCAAGGCTTGCTCTCACACCGAATTATAGCAATCGCCTGAGCCTTTGAATCTTCTTCCTGCTGTCTTAATGTCGCTGGAAGTTACCTAGGGTTAACATGTGCCGTGGAATAAACTTCTGTTAATTATTTTATTACTTTGTTTGTTATTTATTTAAGGGAATTCACAATATTAGAGAGCATCAGTTGTTATTCGTGAGAATCACATTAGACGTTCTCAGTTTGCATACAATTAGGTAATTGGTCTAGCATCCCACAGATGGAAGGGATATCCGTTCCATGTGACCTTTTCTTTCTGGAGGTTACTTGGTAGCTGAATACTCTCCATTCATAGCTGATAGTCTCTGTAGCCAGTGCCATACCTGATCAATCATGATGTCAGCTTCTTTACCACTGCATAGAACTCATTGTGTAATGTCCACATTCTCTAAATTCCACTCGATCATTTGTGGGGGCCACTTGGAGTTTGGTTCCAAGCTCGCTCTGCTAATTGTGGAAGAGGAGGCTGCAATAGAACATGGCTGTGCATGGTATCTCTGTGATAAGATGAGTCTTGTAGGGTGAACAGCTTCCAGGACGAGTGATTGAGTGGGTCATAGGATGGCACGGTTCCATGATCGGAAGTCTTCCAGGGTTTACATGCCACACGCTATTCCCATAGTGGCTGTATCGAGTTTGACAATTCCCACCAGCAGGTGGATGGAGTGTTCCCCATTTCCCCCACGAACCTCTCCCCAGGAGCTTGGTAATCCATTGTTTGTTTTCTTTGATCCTAGCGCAGTGCTTATTGGAGGTAAGATGAATATCTTAGAATGTGGTTTTGATTTGCAATTCCATAATTAATGGACTAGCGGATGGAGACACTCTTAAGATGTTTACTCACAGCCCAGTCTCTAATTTCCCGTCACTTGTGAAGTCTCTGGTTCAGCCGTCTTTAGCTCCATCTATTGAGTGGGTCATTTGTATTGTCTTCTCTTCTTTGTTTTTTATGAGTAGTTCTATATAGTGTTGCTAGAGAAATCAGTGCATTTGTCAGGATGTAATCTGTGGTGAAGCCTCCTCCCCACTCTGTGGGATTTCTCATATCTCTTTCTGAAGAATTGGTTTGTTCATTGCCCAGTGCTATAGTTCCAGCACAGAGATTCTCAGAATTGAAAAATTGATCTGAGATGGTTTGTGGGTGTGTGATGCTTTCATCTGACATGACAGGCATGTAGTGGAAGTGTCCGCATGTTTTTGTAGGTCAGAGGGTTGAGCCTGAGTGGATTGCATATGTTTACTTTCCTCCTTAATTTTCTTAATTTAGAATTTTTATAATTCTAATATCACCTCTCACATGATGGTAAGACATCATGTGTGGAGCGGGCTGCCATTTGTCAAATGATGCCTCAGAACAAACCTTGTGGCTCAATCATTTGTCTTCCTACGCTGTTTAGTGGTTTTATAGATTGTATCGAAAGATGCGCGCAATTTACCAGGCATGTGCTTTTACCCTCTGATCCTTCTGCTAACGCCGCCCTCCACGTTCATTATTGAAGCATGCTCTCGTCAGGGAACCAGAAGTTCACCATGTTCCCTTAGACTAAAACCCAGCCCGCTGTAGCGCATCTGTGTTCTCACATGCCTGCACCACCTGGGGATTCGGCGTGCATGTGTACTGGTGCGACCAGATTTTTTAGCTTACTCCGAAGGAATTCGCAGGATTGCTGATGATCGCTTATGCCTTATGAAACTATACTACAGGGCTATAGTCATAAAAACAGCCTGGTACTGGCACAAAAACAGACCTGTTGACCAATGGAACAAAACCGAAGATCCAAATCTGAGCACATACAATTTCAGCCATCTCATATTTGACAAGGGGGCCAAGAAACCACAATGGAGAAAAGACAGCATCTTCAGCAAGTGGTGTTGGCAAAACTGGATCACCACTTGTAGAAGAATGAAATTAAACCCCTACCTCTCACCCTGTACAAAAGTCAACTCCAGATGGATTAAAGACCTCAACGTGAAACCCCAAACTCTGAAGGTGATAGAAGAAAAAGTTGGCAGCAGACTACAAGACATAGGCGTAGGAAAAGACTTCCTAAATCAGACAGCAGCTGCACAAGAATTAAGGTCGACAATTGACAAATGGGACCTCATCAAACTCAAAAGCTTCTGTACATCAAAAGAAACAATCAAGGAAGTGAAGAGAAATCCCACAGAGTGGGAGGAAACCTTCACTGCAGATACATCTGACAAAGCATTGATTTCCAGAATATATAAACTACTCAAAAAACAAAGAAAAAAGAAAACAAACGACCCGCTCAATAGATGGAGCAAAGAACTGAACAGAGACTTCACAAGCGAGGAATTAGAGATGTCTGAGAAACACCTCAAGAACTGCTCAACATCACTAATCATTAAGGAAATGCAAATCAAAACCACTTTAAGATATCATCTTACTCCAGTAAGACTGGCTAGGATCAAGAAAACAAATGATACCAAGTGCTGGAGAGGTTGTGGGGAAAGGGGAACACTCATCCACTGCTGGTGGGAATGTAAACTCGTACAGCCACTATGGAAAGCAGTGTGGAGAACCCTTGGAAGACTTGGAATGAACTTGCCACCTGACCCAGCCATACCACTCCTGGGCATGTACCCACAAGACTCATCTTACCACAGAGATACATGCACAGCCATGTTTATTGCAGCTCTCTTCACAATAGCAAGGAGCTGGAACCAACCCAAGTGGCCCTCAAATGACGAGTGGATAGAGAAAATGTGGTACATCTACACAATGGAGTTCTATGCAGTGGTAAAGAAAGTTGACATCATGAGCTTTGCAGGTAAATGACTGGAGCTAGAAGATATCATGCTGAGTGAAGTAACACAGTCCCAGAAAAAGGATGAACGGTATCCCTCATCTGTGGGTGCTAGCACCAATTACCTAATTGTATGGCAAACTGAGCAACGTCAATGTGATCTGAAAACAACTGTGCTCTTATATTGTGAATCCCTTAAAAGATAATAAACAAATATAAAATAATAACAGAAGTTATTCCTATGGCACATGTATAACCCAGAACTCAGGAATAAGCAACAGGACAGAGATTCAAAGGCAGGGATTGCTATATTGTGTGAGAGCAGCCTGGGCTATGTAACACACTCTCTCAAGTAAATGACGTTCATAACACATGCCAGGTATAGGAATAAAATTATTATTTTTTAGTTTATTTTTATGTGTACATGTAATTTGCATCCATGTATATAAAAATAGAACATGTGTGCAATAGCATCAGAGAGAAAAATAGGGCATCAGGTTCCCTGGAACTGGAGTTACAAACATGTTTCGGCTACAATGTGGGTACTGGGAACGAACTTGGGTCATCTGGAAAAGCACCCAGTACTCTTTTCTTTGTTTAAATTTTTTTTTATTTATTTCTGTATGTGCATGAATGCACTGTCTGCATGCAAGCCTGTGCACCCGTGTCATGCAACGCCGCGCAGGTAAGAAGAGGGCGTCAGACTCCCCTGGAACTGAAGCTCTCCCAGAACCGGAGATTCAGACTGCTCCAGGCCGCCACGCAGGCACCGGGGACCGAACCCGGGTCCTCCAAAGAGCAGTCAGCGCTCTCAACCGCTAGGCCACCTCTCCAGCCCCACACCCAGTACTCTTAACTGCTGAGTCATCTCTCCAGCCCCAGGGAGCAATATTGTTAATGCATGGTAAACATATGCTTTATAAAAAACGATATTACAAGAGTGATCTGTGAAAGAATAAAATGAATAAAAGTTCATCAGTCTAAGCAAAAGTTAATTTTTTTAATAGATAAACATAATTGACAAACCCTTCGCTCTATTGACTATAATAATTCATAGAGACTTTCAGAGGATAGACCATTAAGAATTCACCATTCCTGCCGGGCGTCGTGGTGCACGCCTTTAATCCTAGCACTTGGGAGGCAGAGGCAGGTGGATCTCTGTGAGTTCGAGGCCAGCCTGGTCTACAGAGTGAGTTCCAGGATAGCCAGAGCTTACAGGGAGACCCTGTCTCAAAAAGACCAAAAAAATAAAAATAAATAAAAAAATAAAAACATGGACTTTTCATGAAGTGTTCCATTCAGCATGTTTTATATAATTGAAGTTAAANGCTACATTGTGTGAGGGCAGCCTGGGCTACGTAACACACTCTCTCAAGTAAATGACGTTCATAACACATGCCAGGTATAGGAATAAAATTATTATTTTTTAGTTTATGTAATTTGCATCCATGTATATAAAAATAGAACATGTGTGCAATAGCATCAGAGTGAAAAATAGGGCATCAGGTCCCCTGGAACTGGAGTTACAAACACGTTTCGGCTACAATGTGGGTACTGGGAACCGAACTTGGGTCATCTGGAAAAGCACCCAGTACTCTTAACTGCTGAGTCATCTCTCCAGCCCCAGGGAGCAATATTATTAATGCATGATAAATGTATGCTTTATAAAAAACGGTATTACAAGAGTGATCTGTGAAAGAATAAAATGAAAAAAAGTTCATCAGTCTAAGCAAAAGCGAATTTTTTTTAATAGATAAACATAATTGACAAACCCTTAGCTCTATTGACTATAATAATAATTCAGAGACTTTCAGAGGATAGACCATTAAGAATTCAGCATTCCTGCCGGGCGTCGTGGTGCACGCCTTTAATCCTAGCACTTGGGAGGCAGAGGCAGGTGGACCTCTGTGAGTTCGAGGCCAGCCTGGTCTACAGAGTGAGTTCCAGGATAGCCAGAGCTTAGAGGGAGACCCTGTCTCAAAAACACAAAAAAGAAAAAAAAAAAAGAATTCACCATTCCTAAGCTGGGTGTGGTGGTGTAGGCCTTTAATCCCACCACTGGGGAGGCAGAGACAGGCAGATCTCTGGAAGTTCAATGCCAGCCTGTTCTACATAGTGAGTTCCAGGTGAGCTGAAGGGAGACCCTGTCTGCAAAAAGATGAAAAAAAAATTTAGCAGCTCTTACAGTAAGAGCCTGAGTCTTGACAGCCCAAAGAAGTTAAACTCAGCCATGCAGTATCAATAGGATAATTACACAAGCAAATATCTGTGAAAAACTAAAAAAAAAAAATTCAATGAAGTCACATTATGTAGAGAAGAAAATGGTCCAGTGACCCACACATACACATAGAATGAAAATTAAAAAAAAATTTTTTTTGGTCTTTTGAAAATAAAATGTTAAAAAAAAATTTTTTTTATTAATTTTATTTATTTATGTATGTGTATGAATGTACTGTCTGCATGCAAGTCTGTGCACCCGTGTTGTGCAACGCCGCAGAGGTCAGAAGAGGGTCTCGGATTCCCCTGGAACTGGAGTTCTCCTGAAATTGGAGCTTCAGACGGTTCTCAGCCGCCATGTGGGTGCTGGGGATTGAACCTGGGTCCTCTGTAAGAGCGGTCGGCGCTCTTAACCGCTAGGCCATCTCTCCAGCCCATGAAAATAAAATGTTTTTTAAAAACGTATGCTGGGCTGGAGAGATGGTCTAGCGGTTAAGAGCGCCGACTGCTCTTACAGAGGACCCACGTTCGATTCCCCAGCACCCACATCGCGGCTGAGAACTATTTGAAACTCCAATTCCCGGAGAACTCCAGTTCCAGGGGAATCTGAGACCCTCTTCTGACCTCCGTGGCATTGCACGACATGGGTGCACAGACCTGCATGTAGACAGTACATTCATACACATACAAAAATAAATAAAATTAAAAAAAAAAATAAAAATAAAAACATATGCTGAGAAGGGGCTGGAGAGATGGCCTAGTGGTTAAGAGCGCCGACCGCTCTTACAGAGGACCTGGATTCGATCCCCAGCACCCACATGGCAGCCGAGAACCGTCTGAAACTCCAATTCCAGGAGAACTCCAGTTCCAGGGGAATCCGACACCCTCTTCTGACCTCCGCGGCACTGCACGACATGGGTGCACAAAAACTGCATGCAGACAGTACATTCATACACATACGGAAATAAATGTATTAAAAAAAAACATATGCTGAGAAAATAAATTCTAAAGATGCAATAGAAATGCTGGACATGGTGGTGCAGGCCTTTAATCCCAGCACTCAGGAAGCAGAGGTAGGCAGATCTCTGTGAGTTCAAGGCCAGCCTGGTCTACAAAGTGAGTTCCAGGACAGCTGGGGCTGCACGGAGACCCTGTCTTAAAACAACAAAAATAACAACAACAACAACAAGATGCAATAGAGTCTTGATAAACAACCAAAAAGAGACTAAGCTCAGACCCACCTGGCCCATTCTTGTCCCTCACCACATTGTGTAAATCCTAACCAAATGTTCATTCTGCTTCTAATCTCCCTCCAGCCCCAGAAATTGCTAGATTTAAGGTAATTGTGGTTTATGCCTTTAAAATACCTGGATCTGGGGGCTGGAGAGATGGCTCAGCAGTTAAGAGCGCCCACTGCTCTTGCCCAGGACCCGGGTTCAATTCCCAGGAACCACATGGAGGCTAAGAACCATCTTTAACTCCTGTTCCAGGGAAATCTTACAGCCTCTTCTGACCTCTGGGACATTGCAGATACGGGTGCACAAACCTACATGCAGACAGTACATTTGTACACTTAAAAAATAAAAATAAAAAAATTCCTGGATCTTAAAGTCTGCAAATAAATCATTTTTCCTTTTAAACTTTGAAGTTTTGTTAGGCTTGGTGGTGAATGCCTTTAATCCCACCACTTGGGAAGCAGAAGTAGGTTCAAGGCCAGCCTTATCTATATCGTGAGTTACAGGACAGCTGGGGCTTCAAGTAGACCATATGTCAAAGACAAAATAAAAAAAATTAATCAATTCATTTTGTCAGGAGGTCTGGACTCCATGACAGCACAGAATGCTTCTTTTTTTGGTCTCTTTGAAACTGGGTCATCTAGTGGCCCAACTAGCCTGGAACTTGCTATGTAGAGCAGGCTGTCCTGGAACTCACAGAAACTCACTTGCCTCTGCCTCCGAAGGGTTGAAATTAAAAGGGTGGCCACCGCACTCCACATCGACTGCTTCTTTACTGTCTGCAGACAGAGCAGCAGCAGCTGTAGCCATCAAGGTTTCTTTCAGCAGGAGAGAAAGCAAACGTGGAAAGTAAGGACACACTGCAGAGTGGAGGACGCCCAGACATGAGCGGCAGCAACAAGGGGCTTCCTAACTGTGCAGACTTGTCAGTGCTGCTCCACGTTTCTCCTCCCCTTGCCCGGACCTGGGTAAGGAGTGGTCCCTTCCTGGAATAGTCAGAGGCTTATTTTAAAAGCATTTTACTCTAAACCTAGCGTTGAATTAGTCCAAGGACCCTACCAACACGTGATCCTCAGGGAGGTGCTTCCTAGGGTCATGGAACCTGCCCAGACTGGCTGCTGTCTTCCCCCACCAGGTCCTTTCTCCTCCTCAGACAGCTTGTCCATGTCCTACCCAGCACCAAGCCCTCTTCCTTTCCTTCCCCAGGGTTCCCACCGTGACTTTCAGACTCCGATGTTCCTTTCCCCCTAACACTTGTTCACAGGCACCAAAAGCAAGATCAAGAGCTCTGGACAGTCACTGACGCTAAAGCCACCTGCACAGGTGGAGCCTCCAGCTCAGTGCCAGGCTTAGAAGGAGCTGCAGCAGGAAATGCCACAGGCAGCAGCAGCATAACATGGTCGCCTGGACCGCAAAGGGCGCCGGTCCCGCTGCCCGCTCGGCCCAGGGAGGGCCCAGACCAGCCCGCTCCGGTGGCTCCAGCGGCAGCGGCTCCCGTCTGAGGACAGCCAGCCCCACTCTGACCATGGCCAGCTTCGGGTTCCCGCGTTCCCCTTGGCTCCACGCAGCAGCTCAGGTCGCAGCACTGTAGCACTGTAGTGGAAGCAGCGCCTCGCTCTGCTGGGAGCTCAACCTACAGAAAAGAGCCCGCCTCCATTGCCCGCCAGCGCTCCTGATTGGACAGCATGGCCAGGAGCCCTGCTGGAGAGCGGTCTGCCTCTGCTGTCAGAGTGGGAGAAGGGAGTGAAGAAACAGAGCACAGTCCTTCCTGTCCTGGCTTTCCCGTCCACGTATCTGCATGGTTGAACTCAGGAGAGATTTGCATTTAAGCACACTTTCTCCTGTCCTAACAGAGCAGGTCCTGCTCTCTTGGTAAACTCAGTGGACACTTCCTGTTCTTCCTCCCAAGCATAGGATGGCTCATATCCACAATCAATTCACAATGGCCTCCTATGTCCTTGTCACCTAGCCAGAGAAAGGTACCCAGACCACCTTAGGTCATAGTATCGGAACTAGGAACCAACGTCCTGCAGAGATCTGGTTTTCCCACTCAGACATGCTAAGGCTTGTGTGAAAACCCAGGCCTGCTCTTTAACAAGCTAGTCTATGAAGCCAAGTCTCACAACTTGAAGAAACCAGGACCCTTCCTCCCTCTCCTGTTCCCCATCCCCCTTCCACTCCCACCCCCATCCCTAATCCCTGCACTTTCCCTGGGATTTCTAGAATCAGTTGGTGCTGTGGTTTCACAACTTCTAATTTATGTTCCTTCTCAGTATCTGGCTCCTCTGTTCTCCTCAGCACATAGGCTATCCCAGACTAAATCTGTGAAAGGATAGAAAAATTAGGTATTTTCAGCCGGGCGTGGTGGCGCACGCCTTTAATCCTAGCACTTGGGAGGCAGAGGCAGGCGGATCTTTGTGAGTTCAAGGCCAGCCTGGTCTACAGAGTGAATTCCAGGACAGCTGGGTCTACAGGAAGACCCTGTCTCGAAAAGAGAAAAAAAAAAAATTAGGTATTTTCTTTCTTTGGGGAATTTGTCTGAAGTCTCCTGTGATCCAACTGACCCACAGTGACCCCTATCTCTTGGCAGCAACCTCTCTCTTACTTTAAGCTAACCCCCTGAATGAAGTTCCTTTAATTTTTTTGTATGTATGTATGTACTGTCTGCATGTAGGTTTTTGCGCCCTTGTGGAATGCTGCATTTGGTGTCCAATTCCCCTGGAACTGGAGGTAAAGACATTTTTCAGCCACCTCATGGGTACTGGTGATCGAACCCGGGTCCCCTGCAAGAGCAGTCGTTGCTCTTAACCTAGGCCATCTCTCCAGCTCCCCTTTCCATGTTTTAAAGCCAGTCTTATATTTCCCTTAAGGCTCCATTCTTATTTTCTTCTAACATACATTGCACTGTTCCTTCCTAATGCTGTTCCACCTCAAGACTTGATCATTGTCTGAAGGCCCATTCTCCTTCCTGAAGGGCAATTTTGTGCTGTGTTTTCACAAACTCATAACCACACCTCTTCTCATTTTCTTCTAAACCTAATACTCAGGCTGGACATCTTAATCCAAACAAATAACACATGAGAAGCTATTTGTTCTGCACATGTGTAACCCCAGAACTCAGGGGACTAAGCAACAGGACCTAGATTCAATCAGTCATTGCTATAATGTTTGAGGGCAGCCTGGGCTACATAACACCCTGTCTCAAATAAGTGAAGTTCATAACACATGCCAGGTATAGGAACAAAATTATTATTTTTTAGTTTGTTTTTATGTGTACATATGATATGCATCCATGTATATAAAAATAAAACATCAGAGAGAAAAATAGGAATCAGGTCCCCTGGAACTGGAGTTACAAACAGGTGTTGGATTCAATATGGGTACTGGGAACCAAGCCTGGGTCATCTGGAAAGGCACCTAGTGCTCTGAACTGCTCAGTCATCTCTCCAGCCCCAGGGAACAACATTATTGATGCACTATTAAAGTATACTTTATAAAAATGAGATTATAAAAGTGATCTGTGAAAGAGTAAAATGAAAATAAGTTCATCAGTCTAAATAAACAAAAGCTATTTTTTTAGATAAAGATAATTGACAAATCATTGGCTCTGTTGACTATAATAATTCATGGAGATATTGGAGGATAAACCATTAAGAATTCACCACATGTAAGCTGGGTGTGGTGGTACAGACCTTTAATCCCAGCACTGGGGAGGCAGAGGCAGGCAGATCTCTGGGAGTTCAAGGCCAGCCTGGTCTACATAGTGAGTTCCAGGCCAGTTGGGACTAGAGGGAGACCCTACCTCCAAAAAGATGAACAAAATATTTACAAGCTTTTACATTCAGAGCCTGAGTCCTGGCACCTTTACTTTTCATGATCAGTAAGGAATCTAATTGACATAAAAAATAGATTATAGTTTAATATACGTATAATGAAATTTTCTATTAGAAATTATAATAACTTAATCATCATGTCATCTTTAAGTAGAATTCTCCACAAAAGTTTGGTGATGTATTCAGACCTATTGCAATGGGCATAAACTTTCTGGTTTTGTTCTTTCTTTTCATTTCCTTCTTTCTTTTCCTGTTTTTGAAAAACATCCAGTCATTTTACCTTAATGACCTGCTGACAGGATGTGGCTTTGTACAACACACTATCTCAGCATAAAAGGCAGGAAAAAAATACACATAGGCAAGAATCTTAATATGTGGACTCAGTTTCTGCAACAGACATTCAGCCCCATTAAGAACTGGGGTAACTGGCACTGTACAGATGACTCAGTGGTTAAGAGCAATTGCTGTTCTTGTACAGGTTCAGTGGACATCACCCAGACTGCAGGTCATAAACATCTGTAACTCCAGTTGCAGAGATTAGGATGCCCTCTTCTGGCTTCTGCCGGCACTGCAGAATATTTGCAGGGAAAACGTCCACAGGCATAACATAAAAAGGAATAAATCCTTAAAATAGTTTTAAAAAGAAATGGGGGAGCTGAGAATCAGCCAATTTTTACTGAAGGATCAAGTGGAAGAAAGACAAGAGTGAGGATGTCCCAGAGCATGTGCATATTACTTTCTAGAAATAAGTCTCAAACCAATAAATTAAAAACATGACAAAAACAGAAGCTTGAAAGATAGAGAAGCAGTTAAGAGCCCATTCTGCTCTCAAAGAGATGACCCCAGGCCAATCTGATCTGGAAATTCTTCAGTTGCCTCTTCCCAGGTGATTCTAGGTGTGTGTCAAGGTGACAGCTGAATCTAACTAAATACCACAGGTGAGAAGAGGTATGTGGGCAGACATTTCCAAGCATGCAAACCCTTTTGGATTAGTTACATTTCTCATGGTTGTGACCAAAAAGCTGAGCAGCAGAATGATTGTATGATAGGGTTTATTTTAGCTTACAGTTTGGAGATAGAGCCCATTATTGTGTGGAAGTCAAAGTGGAAGGAACAGATAGCAGCTGGTGTCATTCTGTCCATAGTAGAGAGCAGAGAAGACAGAACTGTGACCAAGTAAAGACAGCTGAAGGCTTCTTCTAGGTAACACCAATCTTCAACCTAGGCTTCACTGCATGGTCTCCCCTACTCTGAAGGGTAAATTTTCAAATCTTGAACTTAAGGAAAATTTTTCATTCAATCCACAAGAGTCTAAACGTGTACTCTCATAGGTTCATGGCCATGTCCTAATGTAACTGCATGCTTTACAGCTGCAAAAGTTGTCTGGGGATGGTGGCACATGCCTTTAATCCCATCACTCAGGATGCAGAGGCAAAAAATGTAGTTCCAGAGGAAAATAGAGACTTAGGCAACAATTGGGATATTTTGATAAAGAGTCTGGCAGCAGTTTGCCCGCAGCCCAAATGCTTGCCTGATGCTAAGTTGAAAAGCAATGGATTAATGTCTTTGGTGGATGATATTTCAAGACAGCCTAAGGTAGAAATGGTGGCTTGTCTTTTAATGGTGAATATTGTGCAGATCTACAGTGAAGAAGAGCAAATGGGGCAGAAGGAAATGCAGACTGTACAGTTTGGATCTGATAACTGCACTAGGAAGATTAAAGGTGGGGCCAAGGCATGTGAAGGAGAGGCTCCCTTTCATAAGGAGACTAAAGTGATTAAGGAGAGGCCTGGAGATTTACAAGTAAACAAAAGAATCAGTACTTTCAGGGCAAGACCACACACAGCTAATCCTCCAGCTTTTGAAAGGAGAATACTGAAGGCGGTTTTTTACTGCTCCAAGTCCAGGGCAGAGAAAAATTGCAAATGTGGTTAAAGTAGGAGAGATTCCATCCCAAACTTGAAGCCAGATTTGGCAATTTCATTCATGTGGTGCTGGCTTTAGAGGCATGAAGTTTGCAAGAGTGAAGGGGTCATCAGTTCTTCCTCCACAGTTTCAGAGAGCTTCCACAGTCAGGCAGAGTGCAGCACGGGTGTCTCTGCATAAAGTAGTTCCTGATAGGCCACTGCATAAAGCTGTGAATGTGAAGTCTGGTTGGCAACAGAGACCCCAAGAAGACATTCGAGATGCCAGACCTGTGAGATATTTGCCAAGGAGAACTGCATCCAGGGAGTGGTCCCAGCCTAAGAAAGAGATGTATGTTACAAACAAAGCTGGAAGAGCTGAGCCATCTAAGCCATTTGGAGGTCAAGTCCCAGAAGTTGCACATGGAGCTACTGGACTTGGAGTTTGCCCTGCAGGTTTTCGGTCTTGTTTTGGTCCAGTATTTCCTCACTATGCCTCTATTCTTCCCTTTTGGAATGGGAATGTGTATTTGATTCCACTGTATGTTGGCAGATTGTAATTTGCCTTTTGATTTTACAGGAGCTTAGAGTTAGGAGATTGGCCTGAGTCTCAGAAGAGACTTTGGACTGTGGACTTTTAAATGGCATTGAAACTGGTGGAGACTATGGGGACTTTTGGTGTTGGACTGAATGCATTTTGCATTTTATATGGTCAGGAGCCTATGGGGGCCAGGAAGTAGAATGTGGTGGTTTGAATGAGTGTCCCCCATAGGCTCTAGGTATTCAGACGTTTGTCTCCAGTTGGTGGCGCTGTTTTTAGAGGTCTTGACGTGTGTGGCCATGCTGGAGGAAGTGTGTCACTGGGGGCAGGCTTAGTGAGTTTAACAAGCCTCGTGGTCTCCAGTTGCTCTCTCTCTGCTTCCTGTGCTCTTTGTGAGATGTGACTCTTGGCTTCCTGCTCCAGATCCAGCTGCCATGCCTCCTGCCACAATGGACTCTAATTCCTTGGAACCTTTTGAGGTATAATTTTAGTTCCCAGAGATTTGCCTTCTGAGTACACTACTTTCAGTGATCACATAGTTCTTTTGTCCTCTCATTGAAGATTAACTGTGGAAGTATGCCCCATGCCACCAAGTTGCAAGACATATTAACTCTTCGTGGAGTGGTTTCCTACAAACAGCTAATGCTGCTCCACCTCAAGAGCGCATCACTGTCTGAAGCCCCTTTCTCCTACTATCAAACTCCTGAAGAGTAATTTTGTGTTATCTGTTTTCAGGAACTAATAACCATGCTTCTCCCCATTTTCTTCTCTATTTAACCAATTGTTCACCCATTCACAGTTGGGCTGGATATTTTTATCCATAGAAATAACATATGTGTTATAAGAGTAACTCCTGTGCTGCCTGTGGCATTTCCTGCTGCAGCTGCTTCTCTGCCAGGCACTGATAGGGAGGCTTAGCCTGTGAGAGGGGCTTCAATGTAGGTCACTGCCCACAGAGCCTGATCATACTTTTGGGGGATGTGGACAAGTGTTATGGGAAAAGGAACAGCAGAGTCAAAGTCAAGGTGGGAATACTGGGGAAGGAAAGGAAGAGGCCTTGGTGCTGGGTAGGAGATGGGCAAGCTGTCTAAGGAGGAGGAAGGGGGATGGGGAGACAGCAGCCAATCTGGGCAGATTCCGTGAACCTAGGAAGGGCTTCCCTAGTCCTTGCACGTTTTACAGCTCTCTTCATGTTCCTGCATCTAATTTAATGCTGGGTTTAGAGTAAAATGTTTTTAAAATAAGCCTCTGACTATTCCAGGAAGGGACAACTCCTTACCCAGGTCCGGGCAAGGGGAGGAGAAACGTGGAGCAGCACTGACAAGTCTGCACAGTAGGAAGCCCCTCCTTGCTCCCCCTCATGTCTGGGCGCCCTCTGCTCTGCAGTGTGTCCTTACTTTCCACGTTTGCTTTCTCTCCTGCTGAAATAAACCTTGATGGCTACAGCTGCGCTGCTCTGTCTGCAGACAGTAAAGAAGCAGTCTATGTGGAGTGTGGTGGCCACCCTTTTAATCCCAGCCCTTGGGAGGCAGAGGCACATGAATTTTCTTTTGTCTTTGACATAGGGTCTCCTTGTAGCCCTAGCTGGAACTCACTATATAGATAGGCTGGCTTTGAACCTACCTCTGCTTCCCAAGTGGAGGGATTAAAGGCAGTCACCACCAAGCCTGATAAAATTTCAAAATTTAAAAGGAAAAATGATTTATTGGCAGACTTTAAGATCCATGTATTTTTTTTATTTATTTTTTTCCCTTTTATGTGCATTGATTTTATGCTCAATTTATTCCCTTGCCATAAGTTTTTGTTTCTTCAGTTTTTTCTGTGGTATCTTTTTCTTTTGGGCAACCTCCTCTTCAGGTTTAGGAACAATTTGTTCTTTCAGTGAGGGTCATTTTAATATGGTATGGGGAGCTCTTGTATGGGTTAATCTGACCATGAGCTCTCTTAACTTCTGTGGCACATCTTGTATGATTTGTTCATCTGGATATGCTCAATGACTAGGGAGTCTACATATAAACCTTTAAGTTCAGCATTACTCTCTGCATGTTTAAGCATGTGCAGCAAAAATTCAGCGCTCTTTTTGGGCCACCAACCTTGTGTCCAGCCCCACTGTTTGGCCTGGGCACATCTACCAACTCCACCATTGTACTGCCAGAATGGAACACACTGCTTCTTTAAAGTGAAGTCTTTCAGATACTTGGTGGCTTTTCAGATATGCATACCCCTGATGGCCTGGGCAGTTTCACAGGTGTTCTTAAAGTGAACACAAAGATTTGAACCCCTTGATTTGCATGATTTTGTAGGGTTTTCTGGATCAAGAGAATAGCGAACCATTTTCGCAGGTAACCTTAGGCCACTTACAGGAAGAGTAATTTGTTTTTTATGTGTATGAATGTACTGTCTGAATGTAGGTTTGTGCTCCCGTATCCAACAATGCCGTGGAGATCAGAAGAGGGTGTCAGACTTCCCTGGAACTGGACTTAAAGACAGTTCTTGGGCTGGAGAGATGGCCTAGCGGTTGAGAGCACCGATTGCTCTTGCAGAGGACCCGGGTTCGATCCCCAGCACCCACATGGTGGCTGAGAACTGTCTTTAACTCCAGTTCCAGGGGAATTTGACACCCTCTTCTGGACTCTGCAGCATTGTATGACACGGGTGCACAGACCTACATGCAGACAGTACATTCATACACATAAAAAATAAATAAAAATAAAAAATCATTAAAAAAAAGAGTTCTTAGCCACCATGTGGGTGCTAGGAATCGAACCCGGGTCCTCTGCAAGAGCAGTCAGAGCTCTTAACTGCTGAGCCATCTCTCCAGCCCTCAAGATCCAGGTATTTTTTTTTTTTTTAGGTCCAGGGCTTTTTTTTTTTTTTTTCCTTGTTTCTTATTTTTAATCTTTTTTGAAACAGGGTCTCCCTATAGCCCCAGCTGTCCTGGAATTCACTCTGTAGACCAGGCTGGCCTTGAATTCACAAAGATCTGCCTGCCTCTGCCTCCCAACTGCAAGGATTAAAGTCATGGCCACCACACCCTGCTTTAAATCCAGGTATTTTTAAGGCATAAACCACAATTACCTTAAATCTAGCAATTTCTTGCTACATGCGGCTTTATCACAGGGTTTTCATTTATTTTTTTGTCTTTGAGACAGGGTCTCCCTGCAGCCCCAGCTGTCCTGGAACTCATTTTGTAGACCAGGCTGTGCTCGAACTCACATAGATCCACCTGTGTCTGCCTCCCAAATGCTGGGATTAAAGACTACCATGCTTGGGCAAGGTTTTTTTTTTTTTTTTTTTAACCTAACAACAGATCTTAGGTTCTCTTTAGCTAGAGGGAGATTAGAAGCAGAATGAACATTTGGTTAGGATTCACACAATGTGGAGAGGGGCAAGAATGGGCCAGGTGGGTCTGAGCTTAGCCTCTCTTTTTGGTTGTTTATCAAGACTCTATTGCATCTTGTTGGTATTGTTGTTGTAGTTTTAAGACAGAGTCTCCCTGCAGTCTGGTCCCAGCTGTCCTGGAATTCACTTTGTAGACCAGGCTGGACTTGAACTCACAGAGATCCACCTACCTCTGCTTCCTGAGTGCTGGGATTAAAGGCGTGCACCACCATGTCCAGCCTTTCTATTGCATCTTTTTTTTTTTTGAGACAGGGTCTCCCTTTAGTCCCAGCTGGCATGGAGCTCACTCTGTATACCAGGTTGAACTTGAACTTGCAGAGATCTGCCTGCCTCTGCCTCCCAAGTGCTAGGATTAAAGGCGTGTGCCACCAGGCCAGGCTTCTATTGCATCTTTAGAATTTATTTTCTCAGCATGTGTTTTTTGTTTTGTTTTGTTTTGTTTTGTTTTTGTCTTTTGGAAACAGGGTCTCCCTATAGCCACAGGTGGCCTGGAACTCACTCTGTAGACCAGGCTGGCCTTGAACTCACAGAGATTGGCCTGCCTCTATCTTCTGAGTGCTGGGATTAAAGGTGTGTGCACCATGCCTGGCTTAAAGACAGTTCTTAGCCACCACATGGGTGCTGGTATTTGAACCTGGGTCCTCTGGAAGAGCAGTTGGTGCTCTTAACTGCTGAGCCATCTCTCCAGCCCCCCCTCAGCATGTGTTTTTAAAAAACATTTTATTTTCAAAAAAAATTTTTTTATTTTCATTCTATATGTATGTGGGTCATTGGACCATTTTCTTCTCTACAAAATGAGACTTCATTGAATTTCTTTTTAGTTCACAGATATTTGCTTGTGTAATTATCCTATTGAGACTGCATGGCTGAGTGTGACTTGTTAGGACTGTCAAGACTCAGGCTCTGACTCTAAAAGCTGCTAAATTTTTTTTTCATCTTTTTGGTGACAGTGTCTCTCTCCAGCTGGCCTGGAACTTACTATGTAGACTAGGCTGGCCTTGAACTCCAGAGATCTGCCTGCCTCTGCCTCCCCAGTGCTAGGATTAGAGGCCTGCACCACTACATCCAGCTTAAAAGTGATAAATTCTTAATGGTCTATCTTCTGTAAGTCTCCATGAATTATTATAGTCAGTAGAGCCAAGGGTTTGTCAATTATATTTATCTTAAAAAAATTATCTTTTTCTTAGACTGATGAAATTTTTTTCATTTTACTCTTTCACAGATTACTCTTGTAGTATTTTTTTTTTTGTCTTTTGGAGACAGGGTTTCCCTGTAGCCCCAGCTGTCCTGGAACTTACTCTGTAGACCAGGCTGGCCTTGAACTCACAAAGATCCACGTGCCTCTGCCTCCAGAGTGCTAGGATTAAAGGCATGCACTACCACGCCCGGCTGAAATATCATTTTTATAAAACATACCATTATCATGCATTAATAATATTGCTCCCTGGGGCTGGAGAGATGACTCAGCAGTTACGAGCACAGGGTGCTTTTCCAGATGACCCAGGTTCGGTTCCCAGTGCCCACACTGCAGCCAAAACCTGTTTCTAACTCTAGTTCTTTTTTTTTTTTAATTTTATTTATTTCTGTATGTGTATGAATGTACTGTCTGCATGCAGGTTTGTGCACCCATGTTGTGCAATGCCGCGGAGGTCAGAAGAGGGTGTCAGATTCCCCTGGAACTGGAGTTCTCCTGGAATTGGAGTTTCAGATGGTTCTCAGCCACCATGTGGGTGCTGGGGATCGAACCCGGGTCCTCTGTAAGAGCGGTCGGTGCTCTTAACCGCTAGGCCATCTCTCCAGCCTGTAACTCTAGTTCTATGGGACCTGATGCCCTGTTTTTCTCTCTGATGCTATTACACACATGTTCTATTTTTATGTACATGGATGCAAATCACATGTACACATAAAAATAAACTAAAAATTTTCAGGTTGTGAGATCCAGAAGCCCATTGGAATGCAGAGACATCTAAGACCAGAGGTCCCAGAACCTGCTTTACCAGGCCAGCCTTTGGTTATGCTAAAGCAGGCCACCACTGATTACTCAGGAATCTTCTGCCTTGCCTTCCGAGCCACCCCACCCTCACTGAATCCCACTCCCACCTTCTCCCTTAAATTCCCAACCAAGCCGCCATTCTGGGCTTGGCTCCTTCTTTCCCCTGAGCCTAGCCCCAGCTACCCTGAATTAAACTTTGCTCTGAAGAACTTAGACCTTGTGGCCTTTCATTCCGGGGGGAGCGTGCCATAACCTTACAAAAATTAGTAGTTTTATTCCTATACCTGGCATTTGTTATGAACTTCATTTACTTGAGAGAGTGTGTTATGTAGCCCAGGCTGCCCTCACACAATATAGCAATCCCTGACTTTGAATCTCTGTCCTGCTGCTTATTCCCGAGTTCTGGGTTGCACATGTGCAGTAGGAATAGCGTCTCCTGTTATTTCTTTGGATTAAAATGCCCAGCCTGAGTGTTAGGGGGTGATCAGTCTGTTAGGTATGGAAGAAAATGCAATGAGGCATGGCTATGAGTTTGTGAAAACACAACACAAAATTGCCCTTCAGGAAGGAGAATGGGCCTTCAGACAATGATCAAGTCTTGAGGTGGGACAGCATTAGGAAGGAACAGTGCAATGTATGCTAGAAGCAAATAAGAATGGAGCCTTAAGGGAAGTACAAGACTGGCTTTAAAACATGGAAAGGAACTTAATTGAGGGGGTTAAAGTGAGAGAGAAGTTGCTGCCAAGAGACAGGGAGGTCACTGTGGGTCAGTTGGCTCAGAGGAGACTTCAGAGAAATTCCCCAAACAAAGAAAATATCTAATGTTTTAACCCCTTCTCGGATTTAGTCTGGGATAGCCTATGTGCTGAAGAGAACAGAGGAGCCAGATACTGAGAAGGACCATAAATAAGAAGTTGTGAAACCACAGGACCAACTGATTCTGTCCCTGAAAACTGGAGGATTAGGGATGGGGTGGGAGGGGGAGGAGAATAGTGAATAGGAGAGGGAGGAAGGGTCTTGGTTTCTTCAGGTTGTGAGATCTGGCTTCATAGACTAGCTTGTTAAAGAGCAGGCCTGGGGGTTGGAGGGATGGCCTAGAGGTTAAGAGCACCGACTGCTCTTGCAGAGAACCAGGGGGTGGGGGGGTGAGAACCGTCTGTAACTCCAATTCCAGGGGGACTCCAGTTCATTGGACACCCTCTTCTGAGGCATTGCACAACACGGGTGCACAGACCTACATGCAGACAATACTTTCATACACATAAAAAAAAAAAAAGAGCAGGCCTGGGTTCTCGAACAAGCCTTAGCGTGTCTGAGTGGGAAAACCAGATCTCTTCAGAACGTGGGTCCCTAGTTCCAATACTATGATCTAGGGTGGGCTGGGTACCATAGTGAATTGACTGTGGATATGAGCCATCCTATGCCTGGGAGGAAGAACAGGAAGTGCCCACTGAGTTTACCAAGAGAGCAGGACCTGCTCTGTTAGGACAGGAGTAAGTGTGCTTAAATGCAAATCTCTTCTGAGTTGAGCCAGGCAGATACCTGGACAGGAAAGCCAAGATAGGATGGACTGTGCTGCATTACTTCCCTTCTTTGTAACTCAGGCACCAGAGGAGGCCCTCTCCAAGCTGGACTTCTGGCCATGCTGTCCAATCAGGAGCACTGGAGGGCGATGGAAGTGGGCTCTTTCCGAGGTGTCCAATCAGGTTCTGCTCTGCAGGTTGAGCTCCCAGCAGAGCAAGGAGTCCCATGAGTGGCAGTGCTGGAGTGCTGGGACCTGAGCTGCTGCCTGGTGCCCAGGAGAGCACGGGAACACTTAGCTGGCCATGTTGAGTTTGGGGCCGCCTGTCCCTAGCAGAGAGCAGCACTGCTGGAACCACTGGAGCAGGCTCAGCTGGGAGGGGGGTGGGGGTGGGCATCTGATGCGGTCCTGCTGACCCCGTTCCAGGAGCGGCCACCTGTGTGTGGTATTTCCTGGTGCAGCTGCTTCTGGGGCTGTCACTGAGCTGGAGGCTCAGCCTGCCCAGGTGGCTCCAGAGCTCCTGGTCTTGCTTTTGGTGCCTGTGAACAAGTGTTAGGGGGAAAGAACAGCAGAGTCAAAGTCAAGGTGGGAACCCTGGGGAAGGAAAGGAAGAGGACTGGTGCTGGGTAGGAGATGGACAAGCTGTCTAAGGAGGAGAAAGGACCTGGTGGGGGAAGACAGCAGCCAGTCTGGGCAGGTTCCATGACCCTAGGAAGCGCCTCCCTGAGGATCACGTGTTGGTAGGGTCCTTGGACTAATTCAACGCTAGGTTTAGAGTAAAATGTTTTTAAAATAAGCCTCTGACTATTCCAGGAAGGGACCACTCCTTACCCGGGTGAGGACAAGGGAGGAGAAACGTGGAGCAGCACTGACAAGTCTGCACAGTTAGGAAGCCCCTTGTTGCTGCCCCTCATGTCTGGGCACCCTCCACTCTGCAGTGCGTCCTTACTTTCCACGTTTGCTTTCTCTCCTGCTGAAATAAACCTTGATGGCTACAGCTGCTGCTGCTCTGTCTGCAGACAGTAAAGAAGCAGTCTATGTGGAGTGTGGTGGCCACCCTTTTAATCCCAGCCCTTGGGAGGCAGAGGCAAGTGGATTTCTGTGAGTTCAAGGACAACCTGCTCTACATACCAATTTCCAGGCTAGTTTGTCCACTAGGTGACCCTGTTTGAAAGAGACAAAAAAAAAAAAAAAGAAAAGGAAAAGAAGCATTCTGTGCTGTTGTTATGGAGTGGAGATCACCAGACAAAATGAATTGATTAATCAAATAATTTTGTCTTTTTGCGATAGGAGCTCCCTGTAGCCCCAGCTGCTCTACAACTCATTATATAGACAAGTGTGTCCTGAACCTACCTCTGCTTTCCAAGTGCTGGGATTAAAGGCATGCACCACCAAGCCTGGCAAAACTTCAAAATTTAAAAGGAAAAATGATTTATTCTTGAGTGAATGCCATGACAGCAGACTTCCAATTGAACCACTGACAGGCTGACTTTAAGATCCTGGTATTTTAGTTATGTATTTATTTATTTTTGTTCTTTTGTGAGACAGGGTCTCCCTGTACCTCTGGCTGTCCTGGAAATCACTCTGTAGACCAGGCTGTGCTGGGAGCCAAAGCTGTCAGACATACATGCTCGTAGAAAATTACTAACTTGCTTATCTCATGAGTTTACCAGCGCAACTTACTTATCTCAGGAGTTTAGGAGCGAACTTACTTACCTCAGGAATTTACAAGCCAGCTTACTTACCTCAGGAATTTATAAGTGCACCTTGCTTATCTCAGAAATTTATGAGTGCCAAGATCTGTGAGTGCCTGGCACTTCTCCAAATGTACCCTCTCCCTGAACTGTGCCTGCCCCCTTTCCCCGCCACAAATTTCCCACTCTCTTGTCTATACAAACCCTGCACCTAATAAAAACAATGAGACCTCGATCAGATTATAGACCTGGTCTTCTCCTTGTGTTTGTTTTTTTGTCTCTTAATTCAGGTTATTCTCTCCCCGGACCCTAGCTGAAAACCCTGCCGGTCAGGGTGAATACAAATGGCGCCCAGCGTGTGGGGCTTGGGGTATGAGAGCTGACCTGAATGCCACTCACAATAGAGAGGGCCCTTCACTGAATCGCCCCCCCATCTGGTGAGTGAATATTCACATGGTGATCACTGCAGGAGTAACCCGCCTGTAATACAGATCACAAGAGGTGAGAAGAGCTGCGCATTATGCAGTTGGTTTTTCATTGGATCACCACCCATTAGGTGAGACAGATCCGCATTGTGACCACTGCAGGCACCTGCTTGTAATACAGGTCATGAAAAAAAAAGGGACAAAAACTCAGTAAATGGAAAATTGTTTACATACAGGGTCAGTGAACACTCAAAACACAAGGACAGGGTTAAGAAACAGAATTCAGGAAAAGTTCCTCGAGAAAGAAGGAACTGGAAAGTTCAGTAAAATATTCTTCGAGAAAGAAGGAACTACGGGGCTCAGTAAAAGTCCCTCAGGAAAGAAGGATCTATGGGACAGACATTGGACAAACATGGTTTATTTTTAAGGGATCTTGAGGAGTCACTCGGGATGCGAGGAATTAGAGTTAGGAGAAAGAACCTTAGGAAATTCTTTGCCTTCATTCCATGCCGAATCTAAAGAGCCCACCCAGGCAACTGGGCCTCGGACAAACCCCCCCCCCTGCTGCTTTGGCTGCATTATGGCTGTTCTGAGCTCAGCATTCGCTGGGGGCTCTGTCCCCAACACCCCAGGCACCGCCTGTCAGTCCCCGAACAGATCCATTTCCTTTGCCCTATAAAGCAGCTTCCCCTTTTTGCGCTCCAGCGCTCAACACTCAATCTGACTTAGAAAAAATAACTAGACAAGCCACTGTTCCCTTATTTCAGTAACCCGATCCCATTCCAAAACCACCGAGAAAGATTTTAACAAGGCTACACCTCTAAACTCTGATGAGGAAGAGATGGAGGCGGAGGGTGGGACAGAGGCGGAGGAAACAAGGGAGTCAGAGGTCATGGGAGAAGAGGGATATGAGAAAATTCTAATTGCTAAAATTCAATGGTACCACGGTCTTAAATTTAAACACATAAAAGAATTTAAAAATGCTGTCTCTTCCTATGTTCCTGTTGCCCCTTTTACTATTTCATTATTAAAATCTCTCAGTAAAGACTGACTTACAGTTAATGATTGGAACTTGTTGACTAAAGCTACTTTAACAAGAGGAGACTTTCTCCTATAAAAAGCTGACTATACTAAAAGATGCCAGGACGCTGCCTGCCGTAATTTGGCCGCTGCTGGCCCCTCTAAAGCCTTGACTTTAGACAAATTATTGGGCAACTGTCCTCGTGACACAAATGAAAACCAGACGAAATTTTCTTCTATATTACTTACACAAATTCAACACATTGCCCTTAAGGCTTGGAAGAGACTCCCCTCTCCCCTGTGCAGGCAGACATGCACACAAAGGGCCCATGCTGCAAGCTCCAAGCAGCTAGAGCTGGTACTGCTCCACTCCCCTGGAAATACAAAATCCATCATAATAAGATGCCAGGCAGTTGGCCCTCCTTGACAGGATTGATAGTTAAGGTGGAACAGACATTTAGTGAATCAATCCAACATTTGGTGGCTTTGAGTACAAAAGTGTTTGTTTGTTTGTTTTTATTTTTATTTTATTATTTTTTTTTATTTTTCTATGTGTATGAATGTACTGTCTGGATGTAGGTTTGTGCACCCATGTTGTGCAATGCCGCGGAGGTAAGAAGAGGGTCTCTGATTCCCCTGGAACTGGAGTTCTCCTGGAACTGGAGTTACAGACAGTTCTCAGCCACCATGTGGGTGCTGGGGATCGAACCTGGGTCCTCTGCAAGAGCAGTTGGTGCTCTTAACTGCTAGGCTATCTCTCCAGCCCGAGTACAAAAGTGTTTTAATGGAGTTAACTAAAAATTGTCTTAAACTCTAAATGATTGTGTGTAAATGTAACAATACAAAATTAATAGTTCCACAGCCCTGCACAGCCAAGGTGTGCATTAGATCATAAAACTAAAAACTTTCTATACCTTGACATCAAGTCATTATATAAGATTTAAAAAAAGGAAAAAGGAAATCTCTCATTATATTAAGTCATATGTCTATGCAAGCTCTCTGTGTTTTAACTGTTCTCTCATGTGTCTGAGATTTGTGTCATGTGTGTTCTTCTGTGTTGGTTTCTGTTAAAAGTGGCCACTTCAAAGTTCTTTCATTCTATATTTTGCACATAAATTAAGTTTACTTTTGGCATGCCACTTAAACTTTTTCAAAGGCCTAATTTGAACCCGGGTTCCTAAGTTCCTACAAAAAATTCTAAACTGGTTTTCTAAAGGTTTTATTTGTTATCTGTTAAGACTGGATTTGATCTCCAAATTAAACTGTTTTAAAGTTGCAGGTATTCTAACTTCAGTTTCCTTTCAAGCTGTTTTACAACAAAGTATGTGAGTTTATTCAATACAACCACTAGGATAAAAATCTCTTACATAAATGTATAGATAAATTGCATATCTATGTGGGTGATACTGTTAACAGCTCTGTAACAACATGTTAGAAATCTATCAGACCATTGATGGACAGTATATGGTGTTTTCTCCAATGTGTGTATATCTATATATGATAACAATGTATGTCTGTGCCTCTGTTCAGTACAACTTTTATAAATTGCCATCACCAAAACTAAGTTCTAAAAACCTTGTGTATAAGTGTGAGTATAAATTACTGATCACATTTATAGACTCTATTTTTTTTTTAGACTCTATTTTACATTTAAAGTAAAACATACCTTTTGTTTCCTTGGATGCATTGCAGATCTAGTCTTTAATTTCTTGTATGTTTATTGTGACTTCCTGTTGGTACATTAGCTTCTATAACTCTGCTATATGTTTGTTATACTTGACACCTGTTACTTTTAACATTTTTAAGAAAAATTAGGTTTCATTTCTAGGGACCACATGAGAACAGTCAAAATGAAACCAATTCTGGTGAGCTTGATAGATTGTTGTTAATTATTATTAGTAATTGTTATTGACAGTTATAGTTATTGTTATTGGATATAATTATTAATAAAAATTGATAAAAATACAGTCAGATGGCAAATTGTTCATTGTTGGCTATTATTATTGACAATTATTAATGATAATTATTACTGATTACTGTGACTAATAATGGTTAATAGTAATTATTGATAATAATAATTAATAATGGTTATAGTTGTTATAATTATAATTATTTTTCTTCCAAAGTCCTTAATAGTAAGACAACATGGATCATTCCAAGACTTCAAACAACTTTGGCCTGTCTACATTAATATGGATTTTTTTCTCTTACAGGTCAACCTAACAAATCTTTCTTATGTATGTATGTGTGTGTATGTATGTGCATGCACACGTGTGTACGGATGAGTGTACTTTTTGTGTTCTAAGTATATTATGTTAACAGACATGATAATATAAAAACATTGCCTCTAAGTTGGAACTGGCCCTTCCATCTTAAGATGCAAATTTATATTAAACAGCCAAAACATAGTTCAATTTCAACAAAGGTTATGGGTTATCTATCAAAAAATTTAAAATAATGAATCTACACTGGTTACACTCTTTCAACATCTAAAACAAAGATGCAACCAGGTTTTCAGTGTATTAAAGTGTTAATAAGTTTTTGGATATTTGAAAATAAAAAATAAAAGGTGTATAAAAAAATTAATCAAGATGGTAATGATGGTAACAACTTCTCATGGGACATATCTAGCCAATCTTTAATTAACTGATGGACATAAGAACTGTAAAAAAATTTTATTAAGAGCTAGATATTAAAAAATCTTTAAAGTAAGTTTTCATGCCAGGCCTAGAAAAAGCCAAGAACTTGGAAAAATACAGCTATTATAATCTACCTTGTAAGGTTTACAGTTTAAAATGGTAATACATTTAAACTAATTGGAAAAATAAGATGTTAATTGTTTTATTTGTAATCTGTATTGAATTTCCAACAATGGCTTTGGGGTTAAGGCACACAAATGGTCTCTGTATTTTCCTGTGTTATACAGTATCACCTTATAACATTTTTCCTTTACTTGTAGGATAATTTAAAGAAATTAAGTCTGAGTTCACTTCCCAAATAAGCATACAGTCAATGATAAACTGATTTGATGAAAACTTACACCTTGGTTCCTGTTTATGGGTATTTGTAATACAATTTAGTCATCTATTGATCAAAAAAGAGGGAGGTGGTATAATATTCCCTCTATATTCCAAACTTTTTGATAAATTTTTAATTTTAAAATCTTGAAACTAACAATGGAAGGAGATTTGTATGTTCTCACAGGTAAAAACACCAACCTAAATGCCTGAAAATACACAATCTTTGACTGCAAGATGGACTGAGAAATGCCAGCAGAGAGGCTGACCCATCTGAACATTAAAGAAAAAGAAACCTCAGATTGCCTGAGTCACAGACACTGAACATCTCTCTAAATTCTATTTGGGATAACTGTTTATAATGTGATCTAATGAAGTTTACCTTCCAGATGCTGAGAAACCTTTCTACCTCTCACCTTTATATAAAAAAGAAAAATATGATGGTAATAAAGTCATTCCCCAACTGTAAATTAGAACCAACTGCTATAATGGTAAATGCTTATAAAACAGGTATAACTACCTTCTTTAATTGATTGATAGACATAAAAACTGTACAAAGATAATACTCTATCTAGAGCCAAATATAAATGTAATTTATAAGTGGTACAATTGAGCACAATATGTTAATACAGGAAAGCCCTGATGGCAACAATGGATTGTTCTGCCAAGGAGATGTTGGCTGGGGGATCCAAGCCCCCCAAATTATAAAGGCCCTTGCCTATAAAAAATGGGATATCTGCAAGGAGAAAGGTGGTAAGTCCCTGTTGTCGAAGACCTGGTGTAAGCATGAAAAAATATTTTGAGACATCACTTGCTAATGTGCAGTTGGCCGCTGAAATGCCAGAGAGCATTACCAAAGGCCACTAATGTGATAAAGCAAAATATTGGTCTCCTTGAATCAAGCAAGACTCCTGTGTCAGTATCAGCTACACCTCAACTGCCTGGAGATACTGTGCAACAGTGGCAGCCATGTGTCTATACATATCCCAAATCTAATTGGCTATTAGCTCTCTCCTTGGAGGAATAATTCATGGCTGATGCCATAAGCTTATGTCCTCTAGTGGTTAGGAGATTATATGAGCCACAATAAAAACTTGTCATCTTTTATAGAAAAACCACAGCTTGTGGATTAACATACCATCCAAACATCTGTGTCTATGCTCACAGCTTAGCTTGCCATAATAATATTGTTTAAATGCCTGTACATCTAATTGCTTGTGCTTTGTTAATAGGATTAAAAAGGTACCCTGGATAAGCTGTCAACCCATGAAGGGAAACAACCTGACTAGAGTCAAAAATGACATCTCCAGAGAAAACACTGCTTTGCTTCTCACCCACCTGTGCCCCTCTCCCAAAGCCTAGGGAACAACTTGCAGAAGAGGAGCCGTAGTAGAATGTAAGGGCTGCGGAGAGACTGGGGTGAATTGTGAGACTACAAAAATGTGGACTGGACTCTTAATTGATCAACATGCTTGTGCATACAAGCTTCTCCAATTGGACTATGGGAACCTTGGGTAGTTCAAAATATGAACATAGATACTTGCAAATTGGTTTTACATGAATGTTACATTCATTGCTTATACTTGACAATCAGCTTACTTCATGGTTGGGATTCTTGGATATTAATTGCCCTTAGTGTAAAAATAAATTTACAGCCCAATTGGTTAAAGCCCACCCCTACAAGTGGGGCTCCCCCTCTTTTGTATAAAAGAAGGGAGGAGATGCTGGGAGCCAAAGCTGTCAGACATACATGCTTCCAGAAAATTACTAACTTGCTTATCTCATGAGTTTACCAGCACACCTTACTTATCTCAGGAGTTTAGGAGCCAGCTTACTTACCTCAGGAATTTATGAGTGCACCTTGCTTATCTCAGAAATTTATGTGTGCCAAGATCTGTGAGTGCCTGGCACTTCTCCAAATGTACCCTCTCCCTGAACTGTGCCTGCCCCCTTTCCCACCACAAATTTCCCGCTCCCTTGTCTATATAAACTCTGCACCTAATAAAAACAATGAGACCTCGATCAGATTATAGACCTGGTCTTCTCCTTGTGTTTGGTTTTTGTCTCTTAATTCAGGTTATTCTCTCCCCAGACCCTAGCTGAAAACCCTGCCAGTCAGGGTGAATACAGGCTGGCCTTGAACTCACAGAGATCCACTTGCCTCTGCCTTCCAAGTGATAGGATTAAAGGTGTGGGCCACCATGACCAGCAAGATCCCAGTATTTTTTTTTTTTCACGTAAATTTATTTTTATTTTTTTAACAAATCTAGACCGGTGTTCCCGCTCATTCCCCCACCCCGCCAGAGCTCATGCATTTTGCCAAACATGCTTTTAATCTCTTTCTCAGTCTTTCTCAATATTCTCCATGAGGAAGTTGACTGTTTTGAGCAGAAGTTCACTGTTTCAGTCAGTAAGATCCCAGTATTTTGAAGACATAAACCATAATTTCCTTAAATCTAGGAATTTCTTGCTACAAGAGGCTTTACCAGCGGTTTTTTCATTTGTTTGTTGGTTTGTCTTTTTTGAGACTAAACTCCCTGAAGCCCCTTTTGTCCTGGAACTCACATTATAGACTAGGCTCTCCTGGAACTCACAGAGATCCATTTGTAATCTGCCTCCTGAGTGTTGGGATTAAAGGTGTGTACCATCATGCACCTGCCAAGGATTTTTTCTTTGTTTAAGCTAACAAGTGATCAGGTGTTCTCTTTAGCTAGATGGGGATTAGAAGCAGAATGAACAGTTGGTTAGGATTCACACAATGTGGAGAGGGGCAAGAATGGGCCAAGTGGGTCTGAGCTTAGCCTCTCTTTCTGGTTGTTTATCAAGACTCAACTGATGAAGGGTGGGCAAGGTCCAGGATCCTGATGTCCTATGGTATGTGCCCTTAGGCTAAGACTGACTCCTGGGCTGGAGAGATGGCCTAGGGGTTAGGAGCGCTGACGCTCTTGCAGAGGACCCGGGTTCGATCCCCAGCACCCACATGGTGGCCTAGAACCGTCTGAAACTCCAATTCCAGGAGAACTCCAGTTCCAGGGGAATCCGACACCCTCTTCTGACCTCCGTGGCATTGCACGACATGGGTGCACAAACTTGCATGCAGACAGTACATTCATACACATACAGAAATAAATAAAAATAAAAATTAAAAAANTCCCGCTCCCTTGTCTATATAAACCCTGCACCTAATAAAAACAATGAGACCTCGATCAGATTACAGACCTGGTCTTCTCCTTGTGTTTGTATTTTTGTCTCTTAATTCAGGTTATTCTCTCCCCGCACCCTAGCTAAAAACCCTGCCGGTCAGGGTGAATACATATCCTATTTATTATTTGACTAAAATTGTTCTTCAGTGACTGGAGAGATAGCTCAGTGATAAAGAGTAATGATTGCTCTTGCAGAGCACCCTGGTTCTACTCCCAGCACTTGCCTGTATGGCAGCTAACCATCATCAGTAGTAACTCTAGGGCCAGGGAATTCCTCTTCTGTCTCTGAGTGCATTCCACTTACATGCATGCAAAATAAATATAGTAAAACTGTGCTTGAGTAAACTGCATTCAGCAGCATGTACACTGTTCCTTTGGAAAGCACATAGAATGGGCTCATTTCCCCACTTAAGACGTTTTGATAGCTGGGCGTGGTGGCGTATGCCTTTAATCCTAGTACTTGGGAGGCAGAGGCAGGTGGATCTTTGTGAGTTCAAGGCCAGCCTGGTCTACAGGGTGAGTTCCAGGACAGCTGGGGCTACATGGAGACCCTGTCTCAAAAGGAAAAAAAAAAAAAAAAAAAGAAGAAGAAGTTTTGATGGCATGTGTGAATTTGTGCCCAGCAAGGAACCTCATTTCTCCAGTCTCTTATTTTGGGTATCCCTTCTCCCTCTCTTTCACTCCATAGAAATGGACCTTGTACCTTGATTGTAATTAGAGGTTAGAACATAACTTGGTTATGCTATTTCCAAACATCTTTGAGTATTTATTTGTATTGTAGGTGACTTTTAAGATTGACCTGATCCCCTGGGTTAATGACCATAAAAAGCTGAGGATTGTCTTGGCCTGTGTTTATTCTGGTAATCATTATGGGCTTGAGAGTCTTTCCCAGGGCCAGCATTGATGATGAGCCTATAAGGACAGGGTTCTTTTAATGTCAGAGAGATCAATAACTGCAGGAATGTTGAGTGCTGATTTAGGAGGTCCAGAGTCTGGGTCATTCCAGTGGTCTAATGCAATGGATTTTTACTGGCTTCTCCTTTTTTTAAAATTTTTTAACTTTTAAAAAAATTTTTATTTTGAGTCATATTTGCAGCTGCCCTGGAATTCACTGTGTAGACCAGACTGGCCTTGAACTCACAGAGATCTTCTTGCCTCTGGTGTGCAAGTATGAAAGATGTGTGTTACCATGCCAGGCATCCTCCGGTCCTCTAAAGGACTACTTTCTGGTTGCTGAGCTATGTGAACAGCTATTCATGGTTCCCCACCCAGAAAGGCTCAATGCTTTCTTGCAAGATATAAACCAAAATATATCCTTCACTAAATTTTCTTAGGTGTTTGGTCACAGCAAGGAGAAAAATGACTGCTTTCTGGTACTTTGAATAACCACTATAATCATGGACCCTCTAAAAGTAGCTTTTGTCTGTTCCTGCATGTAGAATTATTAGTTTTGGTAACATTGGATAGATAGATGATAAATAGATAGATAGATAGATATAGATAATAGATACATAACTAGATACATAACTAGGTACATGTGTATCCTATTTATTATTTGACTAAAATTGATTTTCAGTGACTGGAGAGATCTCTCAGTGATAACTAGTAGTGATTGCTCTTGCAGAGCACCCTGCTTCTATTCCCAGCACCTGTATGGCAGCTAACAATCATCAGTAACTCCAGGTCCGTCTTCTGTCTCTGAGTGCATTCAACTTACGTGCATGCAAACTAAAAATAGTAAAATTAGGCTTGAGTAAACTGCTTACAGCAGCATATACACTGTTTCTTTGGAAAGCACATAGAATGGGATCATTTCCCCACTTAAGAAGTTGTGACATGGGCTATGGGTATAGTGCAGCCATTAAAGGCTGAGGCTAAGTACTGCAAAAAAAAAAAAGTTGTGACAGTATGTGTGAATTTGTACCCAGCATGGAACCTCATTACACCAATGTCTCTTATTATTTAAGGTGATATAGACTGATCCTCTAGAATATCTATGAGTTTTGACTAGATTGAAGGACTTTCAGGATGAGATCCATTCATAATGTATAGTAGAGTTTGTATAAATCATTTACGCTAGGTGATTTATCATTTATGGTCATTTAATCTGTGTCATGTGTTAATTTTCTCACACCATCAAAACTTAAACATTATGTGCTGCAATTCCTAAGGACAAGAAGGCTCCTTCATGCTAATTTAGCTCTCTGTACATTACTTGATCAAGCTTTCTTAAGACAGGTAGTAAATATGCTTTGTAGATAGAAGGTTGGGGCAGAGCAGGAGCACATCTGCCACCTTGTGCCCAGTAATGAGCGGAATGTCCCTCTAGTGATCTTTCCTATCAGAACTGCCCATAGTTTGCATTAGAACTTCGGTGCTGTGGAACAGAATCTGTGCATAGCACAGAATTATAAGAACGTTTACCAGTGGAGTCTATGGAATGTTTAGGAGTCTGTGACACTTGAGGATGTTGCCCTGAGCTTCGCCCAGGAAGAATGGGCTTTGCTGGATCCTTCTCAGAAGAAACTCTACAGAGATGTGATGCTGGGAACCTGCAGGAACTTCACTTTTATAGATAAGCGTGTCATCTTCCCTTCCCTTGCTATACTAAGAAACAAGTGATCCTTATAATTGATGCTCTTCTGTGATTTGGAATATTGAAAGGGAAGAATGTGGTGTGTAACTCAGGCATGGCGCATATTCACTAAAGCTAGAAATGTAAGTTTTCCCTAATTTCTAATTCTTCAAAATTTTCTTTGACTACATTTTAGGAAACAGTTGTGAAGATGAGAAGATTAAAGACCATTATAAAAGTTTTGGAAAAAATCTAAGGTAACTTGATACTAGTAGAAAGACACTTTGTTTGAAGGAATTTTAAGAATATTTGTATTTGTTTAAAGATTTGTGTGAGTGTGTGTGTCTGTGTGTGTGTGTGTGTGTGTGTCTGTGTGTGTTCACAAACTGGGGTGCATATGTACCACTCAGTCAGAAGAAGTTGCTCAGCTCATAGAGTTGGAATTAGAAGAGCTTATAAGCTGTCTTGGGTGCTCACAACAAAAGTCTGGTCCTCTGAAAACTGACAACTGTGCTTAACACCTGAACATGTCTCCAGCCTGTCATTTAAGTTATTTTTATTTGAGCATATATGAGTAAATAAACAATAAGCACAACTTTTTATATCATTAGGAAACGTAAAATGTACCTTAATTTTAGAATCCTATTTACTGTTTGCAGGGCATTTCACATGCCTGTACTAGCAAGTCAAATTATCAAATGACACCTGTTTCATGATAGCCATGTGGGAATCATATTGTAGAATTATCAGTCTATTTAGTTTCCAGTCATTCACATCTGGCAGAAAACATGTTCTTTTATTTTTTTATTATTTTTTTATTTTTATTTTTTGGTATGTGTATGGATGTACCGTCTGCATGTAGGTTTGTGCACCCATGTTGTGCAACGCTGTGGAGGTCAGAAGAGGGTGTCGGATTCCCCTGGAACTGGAGTTCTCCTGGAATTGGAGTTACAGACGGTTCTTAGCCACCATGTGGGTGCTGGAGATTGAACCTGGGTCCTCTGCAAGAGCAGTTGGTGCTCTTAACCATTAGGCTATCTTTCCAGCCCAGAAAACATATTCTTTACCAAATTGTCAGAACAATATATGGTGTACACTTGGTAGTAAATACTAGCACAACTTTTACTCATACACTTGTCATTTTTATAGAAGGTTCATGATTGAGACACTCTATGAACACAAAGAAGATTTTCAGGATGGAGAAACTTGCACTTGGATACCAATTTGATCATGAAAATTTCTAGTGATGCTCTCAGAAGATACAAAGAATATAGAAAGGCCTCAGGTTATGGCAGTTCACTTCAAGCATTGGGAGAAACTCAAGCCATGAGAAAGCAATATCAGTGTAATATATGTTTGAAAGGTCTGAGTTCTTCCAGTTCTCTTTAAGGTCATGAAAGAATTCATCATCCTGAAAACCCCTATGAATGTAATTATAGTCACCATAAAGTAGAAGAAAAAGAGGACCTGGGTTCAATCCCCAGCACCCACATGGTGGCCAAGAACCGTCTGAAACTCCAATTCCAGGAGAACTCCTGTTCCAGGGGAATCCGAAACCCTCTTCTGACCTCTGCGGCATTGCACGACACGGGTGCACAGGCCTGCATGCAGACACTACATTCATACACATACAGATGTAATAAAAATTAAAAAAATTTAAAAAAAATGCCAGAGGAAAGGAGAACAGTAACTGTGTGTGGGGGTGGGGTGGGGGAACTATTCAAATTATTTTTGGTAATTTGGTGAAAATCAAGCACATTGAAAACAAATATTTGGAAGAACAAGCTACAATCTTCATGATGGTATAGAGTGTGATACTGGTGGTTTCGGCAAGCTGCACTGATTGCATTAAAAATGTGGTGGTCTACAATGTGAGTTCCAGGACAGCTGGGGATACAGGGAGACCCTGTCTCAAAAAGACAAAAAAAAAAAAGGATAAATTAAAAACGTGGTGAATGTTAGACTTTGGGACACAAGGTGATGTGATAAAGAAGTAGAAATAGAATCTGACCTTCAATAGATGCAGATCACAAAGGGTCAGAAGCCTATTTTGGGGAATGGAGGTTGGACATTGGGGTTGGGGAAGGTCCAGGATATATAGGTAGGTCCAGAAAGTCCCAGAAAGGGGGTTGTGTCTTCCCTGATTTGCAGAAGGTGGGGTATGCCTTCTTGTGTGCTGTGCTCTTTCCTCAGAGGAGGATGGGGAGTTCTCATACAGGGTTTGATAAGAAACCACATCTAGAAGAAGGATAATAAGGAATGAGATGTCTTTTGATAGGGGCCATACCTTCTGAAATAGATTTGTCTCCTTCCTGGAGTGGGGAAGCAGGGTGGGTGGGTGGTCAGTGCCATGAGCCATTTCTCAGCCTGATTCTCCTTCAGGGAGAAAATATATGCCAAATATTAAATTCCAAGCAGAAGCCAAATGGATTCAGTAACCATCTTAAAGATTATTTTACTGAAGCAAGAGTTTTCTGAGCAAATGGCACAGTGCCCATATTGAGGTCAGGGCAGCTTGTGGATACCACTTTTCTCCATTCACCAGGTGGTTCTTGGGAATTGAGCTCAGATCATCATTCTTTGTGGCAGGTGCCTTTCTGACTAAGCCATCTGACCGGCCCTTTTATTCTCTATTATTGTATGCCTGCCACAGTGTGCATGTGGAGGTCAAATGACAACTTTCTGGACTTATTTCCTTCCTTTTACCTCATGGGTTTCAGGGATGAAAAACAGGTGGCCTAGCTTTCATGCCCAAAGTGCTGAGACATCTGGCACAACTCTTTTTAAATGAGAACAATTACCATAAGAACAAGCCTAATTGTGCTTTTTTCCAGTGATTGTTTCAGAAGAGCAGTTTCCTTCCTCGAAGTTTACCCCTGTGTGATACCTTAGTTGTTTTTTCTTTTTTTGGGGGGGGGGTAGTTAATTGTTTTCTTCATCCATTGACCAATAAAAGTCATATCTATTTGTCTTATAATATGACATTTTGAAATATCTGTACACTGTGGATTTAATCAGTTGAGATGATTCATAGATGTATTTCCTCATGTGCTTATCTTTGGGGGAGTTGCTGAGAGCATTTGTTCAGTCTATTTTCAGTGGCTTTAAAAATACATTGTCTGGCTGGAGAGATAGCTCAGCAGTTAAGAATGCCAACTGCTCTTCCAGAGGGCCTGGGTTCAATTCCCAGCACCTATGTGGTGGTTAAGAACCACCTTTAAGCCAGGTGTGGTGTTGCATGCTTTTAATCCTAGCTCAAGAGGCAGATGGATTTCTGTGAGTTGAAGGCCAGCCCATTTTCCAGAGTGAGTTCCAGGCCATCCAGGGCTATAGGGTGATCCTGACTCAAAATATAAAAAAAAAAAAAAGAAAGGAAAATTTGTCAGGGGCTGGAGAGATGGCTGAGCAGTTAAGAGCACTGACACCTGGTTTTGACTTCCAGCACCCACATGGCGGCTAAGAACTGTCTTTAAGCTGGGTGTGGTGGCACATGCCTTGAAAAAAATATACATTGTCACCAACTACAAAGATCATATTGTTGAATGAAACTACCAAACTCTGCCTTCTTAATGTAACTGGAATAGAAAGTTTTCTCTTTTTTTAATTATTTATTTATTTTTGTATGTGTATGAATGTACTGTCTGCATATAGGTTTGTGCACCTGTGTTGGGCAATGCCGAGGAGGTCAGAATATGGTGTCAGATTCCTGTGCAACTGGAGTTAAAGACGGTTCTCAGCCTCCTTATGGATGCTGAGGATTGAACCCGTGTCCTCTGCAAGAGCAATCGCCGCTCTTAAACATTTGGCCATCTTTCCAGCCCCCCCTAGAAAATTTTCTATTAAGGAAAAAAAAATTTCCTTTCATTGACAGATGTGTCATGGTGTAGAATCTCTAAGTTCTTCTTGGGGTCTCCTCTGCCAAACAGGCTTCACCTTCAGAGCTTCCTGAAGTGGCCTGTCAGGCCCTTCTTTATGCAGGGATGCTCCTCCTGCATGCTTCCTGGACTCTGTGGTTCTCACAGTCAACCTGGTGAGGATAGGATTTATTCTATGTTACAACTCGCAGGTTCATCACTGAGGGAGACCATGGTAGGAACTCGGGACTGGAACTTGGAGGCAGGAGTTGAAGCACAGAACATGGCAGAATACTGCTTACTGGTTTGCTGGCCTGTGCCCAGGCTGCTTGCTTTCTTTGGTTTGCATAAAAATTTTAATTGAATTTTGTATATTTCATCCCTAACATCTCAGAAAGTCTTAATGATTTTCATATCCCCTTCCCCATTGACACCCCCCACATCCCTCTCTCCCTCACCCTCTTCCCCAATTAATATATTCTGTTATTTGTATTAAGGGCTATTGTACCAAATTAATCTCCTTGGCCATTTCTCAGTGCAAGTTATTCCACTGAGGTCTAGTCAGCCTATTCAGCCTGTTTTCTTATATAATACAGAATCACCTTCCCAGGGTGGCACTATCTACAGTGGCCTGGGCCCTCCTACATCACTTAGCAATCAAGAAAATGCTCCCAAAGACATGGCCACAGGCCAGTCCAATGAAGGCATTACTCAATTGAAGCTCCCTCTACCCAGCTATAGCAAGTTGACAATTGAAGTTATCCAACACAATTGACCCCTTATCAACTGATACACAAACACATCACTTTGAACCCAAATCTTTCCATTTCTCATCCCCAAGATCTCATGTTAATATGACAACATAGACAGCTAGAGCACAGGGTGTGGGCCGGGCGCTTCAGCCAGATGGAGGATTGGATTCAATGCCTTAGGTTTTGTAGAGGCGAACAGGAAGCATTTGTGTCTAGGATGCCCTGTCATCTCTGAGCTCTGTTTCATTTTATATTCCCCTCCCCACCACCCTCTCCTTGCCCTGTTTGCTTACCCTGGCAGGGCCAGTGATCCTTGGGCTGGACACATTGAACCCCAGGTATAGAGGAAAAAGACCCCCATGGTGACCACAGGACCTAACTGCCAATTCACACCCGGACCTCTTACTACTACTAGTACTACTATACCTGGAGGGAAGCATGCACATGTGAATACAGTGCCTGTGCAGGCCAGTGGAGTGTGTAAGATCTCCTGGAGCTGGTCTTGTTGGCAGTTAGGAGCCACCTGATGTGGTGCTGAGACATCTCTCCAGCTCCATCATGGGCCCCTTTTGAGGGAAAGGCTGCATATACATCTGGGTCATAACAGTTTTCCTGGCATTGCTTAAAGAATCAGTACATGCCTGTGTCTAAATACATGGACAAATAAATAGTTAAGAAGGTTCCCCCCTAAAAACAAAACAATTGTAAGTGAAAAATTGATGCTGACTACAAGTCTGAGAAGTTAAACTTAAGTCTTTGTTCTGGTGTATGTTTATATCGTAACCCTAATGGATTGGTTTTGAACTGGAGTGTGATCCAGTGTGACACTTCATCTGTGGTTTTTAGGAGTGGACTGTGAATTTTATCTCTAGCAGCCTGATGGAATTTGGGGTCGCACAGTGGTCCATAGAACCATGTACTCTCTTTTCAGAGACCCGTGGAGTTGTGTGGAGGCAGGGAACTTGCCAGGTGAAGCTGTGTAGACAGTTGTGTCCTGTGGGAGGAGGAGGGGACAGGAACTCTGCTCAGTCAGGGAGGAGATGGGCCAGCAGCCACCCTGGGCAGGGCCTGGGGACTCCCTGGGGGAAGTCACTGTGTTTAGTTTATTTGAAATCATTTCTGGGATGTTCATTTTGTTCTTTTTTTTGTTGTTGTTGTTTTTTTTTTTTTTTTTTTTTGGTCTTTTTGAGACAGGGTCTCCCTGTAGCCCCAACTGTGCTGGAACTCACTTTGTAGACCAGGCTGGCCTTGAACTCACACAGATCTGCCTGCCTCTGCCTCCCAAGTGCTAGGATTAAAGGCATGCACCACCACGCCCAGCCATTTTGTTCTTAACAGCTTGTTTATATATCTCCAGTGGACCTAGGTCACATGGTGGTGTTTGAAAACAGTCTGTGAAACAAGTCCACCCAGAACCCCTTAGTGCATAGGGGGTGGTAATAACAATGAAAATATAGAAACAATAGCATTTATATTAGGAATGTTAGTGAGGGCTGGCTTGTTTGATCCCAGGCAATATTGTGAGTTATTTGTCCTAGTGTGCATTTAAAGCCACTGTTTAAAAAGCCAGCATCCAGGGCAGCGGCTGTCACCAGACAGGACAGTGCCAAAGATGTCTGAATAAAGATAGGCACACCAATTGCTCTTACAGAGGACCCAGGTTTGATTCCCAGCACCCACATGGTGGCTAAGAGCCATTTTTAACTCCAATCCCAGGGGAATCTGATACTCTTTCCTGACCTCCATGGCATTGCATGACACGGGTGTACCAACCTACATGCTGACAGTACATTCATACACATCAGAAAATAGTAAATAAAAAATAAAAAAATAAAGATAGGCAGTAGGCACTTGACTTTCACTCCCAGAGCTCAGCCATCCTGCCCTCTCCCTCCACCTCATCTCCCCACTCATCTTCTCACAGTCACAAGCAAAAGGCACTTAACCAAAACCTTAGTGACAGAAAAGAAATAGTCTCACATAGTGGGGGGCGAGGTAACATCAGTCTACACCTTGATTTTGTTTATTTTCTCTCTTTTTTTTTGAGACAGGGTCTCCCTTTAGCCCCAGCTGGCCTGGCACTAGGCCTGTAGACTAGGCTGGACTTGAACTCACAGATATCCACCTGCTGAGTGCTGGGATTAAAGGAATGCACCACTATTCCTGGCTTAAATAGGGTTCTTAGCTGCTATGTGAGTGCTGGGAATCGAACCTGGGTCCTCTGTAAGATCAGTCAGTGCTCTTAACTGCTATGGCATCTGTCCATCCCCATTTTTGTCTATTTTCATGTTTTGTTGTATTTTGTACATGTAACACAGTCCCAGAAAAACAAATGACAAATGGTATCCCTCATCTGTGGATGCTAGCACCAATTACCTAATTGTATGGCAAACCGAGCTATGTTAATGTGATCTGAAAACAACTGTGCTCTTATATTGTAGAATCCCTTAAAATGTAAATAAGTTAATAAAAATTAAAAAAGAATAAAAAGGTGATAGTCCGTGGTGGCCCAGATTTGTAGTCCAGCAACTTGAAGTTCTCCCAGCTCCTGGTTGATTTCTGCCAGGATCTAAGCAGTGAATTTGGTGATCTTACTATGGACACAGGCCATTTTTACAACTTCTTTCTGCATATGTGTAACACGTGTAGGAACAGGGAGCAGGAAGGCTGATGTCACAGACACAGCATAGGATCAAGCAGCTGAAAATTGCCATTGCAGCCTGATGGGAGAGAGGGAAAAAGCCTGCAGTTAGTAGTGCTGGGGCAGCTTGTCCAAGTGCATATGCCTCAGCATATCAGCTAGGTAAAGCCTGTCAGGTGTGGTTAAGACTAGTGTTATAATAAGATGGTGTGAGGTGTCACCTGAAGAGGGATGGGGGAGAAGAGGCTCAAACTAGCTGGCCTCCTATGTAGATGGGGATGAGCAGGATGATTAATGCGGATGGGTCCGAGAGAGAACACACCAGACTGGGAGCTCGTCAAAGCGAGGACTCACTTTATTGAGTCAGCAGCGGCTTATATATGCTTGGTGGGAGGGGTGGAGAAAAGAAGGTGGGAGAGGAGATACATAGAGTAGGGGATAGCTTTGGGCCAGTAGTAACTTGCCACATCAGTCATAGGCTTTTTCAGGTCTGGCTATGCTGAGTCACTCCTATGCCGGTTTTGATTCCCAGCACAAGCATGGTGGCTAAGAATGGTCATTAAGCTGGGCGTGTTTGCACATGCCTTTAATCCTAGCACTCTGGAGGCAGAGGCAGGCAGATCTCTGTGAGTTCAAGGCCAGCCTGGTCTACAGAGTGAGTTACAGGCCAGCTGTGGCTATAGGGAGACCCTATAAGCAAAAAAAGTAAGTGGTATTTGTTTCAAGCCTGAAAGATGAGGAAGTAGGAACTGGATTATGGGGGCAGAACTTGGGGTCAGTTGATGAGCCTAGGAAGCAATGACAGCTTGAAAAGAATGCAGAGGGAATGAAGAAAGGGTTTTCCAGTCAGGAGAGCAGGGCTGGAATTTGCCTAATTTCTGAGACAGCTCCCAAGAGACACTGGATGCTTCTGCTCTTCCCAGTGGCATCAAGAGCAGGATTGTGCCATAGTTGCTTCCATTTAGCCACTGGCTCATGTAGGCATCCCAAGTAAAGCAGTGGTAAACTGTGTGCTCTGGAGCCATACTGTGACCATGTGAACTGGATTCTCTTAGCACAACACAGGAGAGGAGATTGCTTGGCCATAGGTAAGGTATATATTTTAAAACATATATTATCTATTGTGATCTTAAGACTTTCAATTTGTCATAAGTCCAAGTAGCAATCTGTGGAACTTCTAAGTGCCTAAGAATTGGTGACAGTGATACAATGAATAAAATTTAAGTTTACAAAATAGATGATAATACTTTAGAGCTTCAATGCTCCTTCTTTACATTTGACGCAAATAATTATGATAAAATGTCATGAAATTTAGAAAAGGCATCATATTCTCTGGAACTGGAGTTACAGACGATTATGACCTGCAGTCTGGGCAATGTCAATTGAACCTGTGCAAGAACAGCAATTGCTCCTAACCACTGAGTCATCTCTACAGCACCAGTTATCACAGTTCTTAGTGGGACTGAATGCCCGTTGCAGTTACTGAGTTCACATATTAAGATTCTTGTCTCTGTGTATTTTTGTTCCTGCCTTTTCTTCGTGAGATAGTGGGTTATGCAAAGTCACATCCAAACAGCAGCTCATCAAGGTAAAATGACTGGCTGTTTTTTGTAAAACAGGAAAAGAAAGAATGCAAAGTCTAAAGGAAAGGGAAAAAAAGAATAGAAGAAAACCAGAAAGCTTATGCACATTGCAATAGGTCTGAATACATCACCAAATATTTGTGGAGGATTCTACTTAAAGATGATATGATGATTAATGTATTAAAACTTCTAACAGCAAAATTCATTAAACTTCATTAAAATATATTCTTTATGTCAATTAGATTCTTTTGTGTTCATGAAAATTTAAGGTGCTTTTTAAAATCTGTTCATAAGGGGGGCAGGGTTGCTCATACCTTTAATCCTAGCACTTGAGAGACAGAAGCAAGTGATTCTCTGTGAGTTCAAGGCCAGCCGGGTCTACATATTGAGTTCCAGGACAGCCAGAGATACAGGGAGACCCTGTCTCAAATGAACCAAAAAAAAAAATCTGTTCATAGTTCCAGGGGTGGTGACACACATCTTTAAACCCAGTACTCAGGAGGCAGAGGCAGGAGGATCTCTGGGAGTTCAAGGCAGCCTGGTCTACAGAGAGAGTTCCAGGCCAACTGGGGCTACAGGGAGACCTTGTCTACAAAACAAAACAGAATAAAAACATCCATGACAAAAATCTATTGATAGAAAAACAAAACAGAAACAGCATTGTTGGGCATGTCTTTAATCCCTGCACTTGAGAGGCAGAGGAATGCAGATCTCTGTGAATTTTTTAAATATTTATTTATTTATTTATATGAATGTACTGTCTGCATGTAGGTCTGTGCACCCGTGTCATACAATGCCCCGGAGGTCAGAAGAGAGTGTTGGTTTCCCCTGGAACTGGAGTTTTCCTGGAATTGGATTTACAGATGGTTTTTGGCTGCCATGTGGTCTCTGGGGATGAACCCCAGTCCTCTGTAAGAGCAGTGGGTACTCTTAACCGCTAGGCCATCTCTCCAGGCCTCCCTGTGAATTTGATGCCAGCCTGGTCTACATAGTGAGTTTCAGTCCAAACAGGGTTACATAATGAGACTCTATCTCAAAGGAAGTCTGTAGATACTAAACTCTAAATAAATGTATTGATTTATTTCAGTGTGAGTGCAGGTGCATAAGCATGCCTATGTGCCAGGACCCACATGTGGAGGTTGGAGGTGGTTCTAGTTTGCTTCCAAATGCTTTGATGACACACTGTGACCAATAACAGCTTGGAGAGGAAAGGGTTTATTTGACTGAGATCTCCCAGGTCACAATTCATCAGTGAGGGAGTGCAAGGTCACAACTCAGGGCAGTAACTTGGGGGCAGAAGCTGAAGCACTGGCCATGGAGAAAGGCTGCTTACTGGCTTGGTCCACTGGCCCATGCTCAGCCTGCTTTTTATACAGCACAGAACAAGCTGTCCAGGGGTGGCACCACCCACAGTGGGCTGAGCCCTTCCACATCACTCAACAATGAAGAAGATGCCCCCTACACATGGATACAGCCCAGTAAATGGGAGGCCAGTCTTGAATTGAGACTCTGCAACCCAGGTGTGTCAAGTTGACAATTAAAGCGATCAAGCACAGAGGAGAACACACAGGACTCAGTTCTTTCCAGAATGTGGGTTTGGGGCATCAAAGTCAAGTCATCAGTCTTGTTGACAATCGTCTTGCCCTGCTGCATGATCTCACCAGCCCATCACATTCTTTTAAGTGACCTTTCAATAATTCTTATTATAATGTGATTTTAGCACATTAATATTCTATGTAGAACTGTGCATCTCAACTTTGTATATTATGCAAATTTCCTCATTAATCTAAATCTCATGCATTCAAGGCTTGGGAAGGTCCTCTACCTGGCTGACCTCACCAAACTAGAACTGTTTCCAGGGTAATATTGATGTTTCAGTGGAACATGCCTGTGACAAGCACTTATTTTTAAAACTAATTTTCAAGAAAAAAATTTTTAATTTATTTTATTTATTTTTTATGTGTATGAATGTACTGTCTGCATGTAGGTTTGTGCACCCGTGTCGTGCAATGCCACAGAGGTCAGAGGAAGGCATTGGATTCCCCTGGAACTTGAGTTAAAGACGGTTCTCAGCCACCATGTGTGTGCTGGGGATTGAACCCGGGTCGTCTGCAAGAGCAGTTGGTGCTCTTAACCACTAGGCCATCTCTCCAGCCCTCAAGAAAATATTTTTGTACAGGTTATATTTTATTATGGTTTTAAAACTCTTGAACTTTTATGTGGACATTTTGCAGAAACATAATTTGATTTTTATTTAGGTATTATTTTATCTATGAATTTGGCCTGCATGTATGTGCATTCATGTAATGTAATGCCTGTGAGGGCCAGAAAGGGCATCAGACACCCTTGAAAGGGGAGTTATTAGCTGCCACATGAATGCTAGGCACTGAATCCTGGTCCTCTGCAAAAGTAGCCAGTGTTCTTAACCACTGAGCCAGGCACAGAAGTATAAGTTTTTTTGTCTTTTTTGAGACAGGGTCTCCCTGTGTCCCCAGCTAGCCTAGACCTTGCTGTATAGTCCAGGCCAGAAGCCTAAGTTATAGCAGCAGCAGCAGCAGCAGCAGCAGCAGCAGTAGCAGCAGCAGCATTTGAGTTTTCCTGTAGCTGCTAGGAATGGCACCAACAGGAAAGATGGTCAAATTGTCAATAGACTGTAGCTGGGTAAGAGCCATTCCTTGTAATCTTCTTAAATCAATGAACTAAAGTGAGGAGAGAACTCAGTCAGCTCTCATGCATTGTCCTCTAGTAGGAAGATGGAAAAGAGAAAGACAGAGGGATAAGAGAGAAGAGAGGAGAGAGGGAAGAGAAGGGAGAGGAGAGGAGAGAGAGAAGAGAGAAAGGAGAGAAATGGTGAGAGCTCAAGAGAGAGCCTCAGAAAAAAACTTCTGGGAAAAGAAGCTTTGACTAAAAACGAAGTCACATTGAGCATGGTGGTGCTAAGTCAAATCAATTCATGGTTACCTGGAAAAATTGAGCATCTTCCGACCTTGGCTCACATGTTTCATACTGTTGATATTTGTTTCAGAAAAATATATATATATTAGGATTTTTCACACCTAATCCAGTAGTTGATCACAAATGCCTCAACTGTGATTGCGAAACATGCGTCTTGCATAAGGGCTTGGCTATTAAGTAGCAATTATTTAATTCATATTTCATTGCTGTGACAAAATAGTTGAGAAAAGCAAGCTAGAGAAGGATTTAGTTGAGGTCATAATTGAGGGCATAGACTACTGTGGTGGTGAGAGAGGCTCTACACATGCTATTCGGAGCAGCAGGCAGCCAGTCAGGTCTTCTCCAGTGAGAAATCAGGGACAGACAAATGCTGCTGCTCAGTGTGTTCTCTCCACTCAAGTCAGGCCAGGAGCCAGCCCAGGTCAGTTAATCATCCCTGGAAATGCCCTTAACAACTGCTCCTCACAGGGACTGCCAAGCCATAAATACCTCTTGCTCTCCACTTAAAACGTAAATAAAAGGTCATTGGACCATTTTCTTTCTACAAGATGTGACTTCATTGAATGTTTTTTTTCCCCCACAGATATTTGCCTGTGTAATTATCCTATTGAGACTGCATGGTGGAGTGTGACTTGTTAGGGCTGTCACAGCTCAAGATCTGACAGTAAGAGCTGCTAATTTTTTTCCATCTTTTTGGAGACAGATTCTCCCTCCAGCTTGGCTGGAACTCACTATGTAGACCAGGCTGACCTTGAACTCCCAGAGATCTGTCTGCCTCTGCCTCTGCAGTGTTGGGATTAAAGGCCTGCACCACCACACCCAGCTTAAGAATGGTAAATTCATTTTAAAATATTTTTATTTTTAAAAAGTTGAGATCTTAATTTATTATTATTATTATTATTATTATTATTTTATGTATATGATTATACTGTCTGCATGTAGGTCAGTGCACCCATGTAGTGCAACACCATGGAAGTCAGAAGAGGGTATCGGATTTCTCTGGAACTGGAGGTAAAGAAGGTTCTAAGCCACCATGTGGGTGCTGGGAATTGAGCCCTGGTCCTCTGTAAGAGCAGTCAGCACTATTAACTGCAGACTCTTCTCTCCAGCTCCAAGAGTGATAAATTCTTAATGGTCTATCCTCGAATGTCTCCATTAATTATTATAGTCAATAGAGCCAAGGGTTTGTCAATTGTGTTTATCTTTAAAAAATTAACAGCAGAGTCAAAGTCAAGGTGGGAACCCTGGGGAAGGAAAGGAAGAGAGCTTTGTGCTGGGTAGGAGATGGACAAGCTGTCTAAGGAGGAGAAAGGGGGAAGACAGCAGCCAGTCTGGGCAGGTTCCATGACCCTAGGAAGCGCCTCCCTGAGGAACACGTGTTGGTAGGGTCCTTGGACTAATTCAACGCTAGGTTTAGAGTAAAATGTTTTTAAAATAAGCCTCTGACTATTCCAGGAAGGGACCACTCCTTACCCAGGTCTGGGCAAGGGGAGGAGAAACGTGGAGCAGCACTGACAAGTCTCCACAGTTAGGAAGCCTCTTGTTGCTGCCCCTCATGTCTGGGCGCCCTCCACTCTGCAGTGTGTCCTTACTTTCCACGTTTGCTTTCTCTCCTGCTGAAATAAACCTTGATGACTACAGCTGCTGCTGCTCTGTCTGCAGACAGTAAAGAAGCAGTCTATGTGGAGTGCGGTGGCCACCCTTTTAATCCCAGCCCTTGGGAGGCAGAGGCAAGTGGATTTTTGTGAGTTCAAGGACAACCTGCTCTCCCTAGCAAGTTCCAGGCTAGTTGGTCCACTAGATGACCCTATTTCAAAGGGACAAAAAAAAAAGAATTAAAAAAAAGCATTCTGTGCTGTTGTTATGGCGTCGAGACCACCCAAGGAGACCAGCAGAAAAAATTAATTGATTAATTAATCAAATGATTTTGTCTTTTTGAGATACGATCTCCCTGTTGCCCCAGCTACTCTAGAATTTACTAAGTAGACAAGGCTGTCCTTGAAACTACCTCTGCCTCCCAAGTGCTGGGATTAAAGGAATGTACCACCAAGTCTGGGAAAACTTCAAAATTTAAAAGGAAAAATGATTTGGGCTGGAGAGATGGCCTATCAGTTAAGAGTGCAGACTGCTCTTACAGAGGACCCGGGTTCTATCCCCAGTACCCACATGGTGGACTGAGAACCATCCTTAACTCCAGTTCCAAGGGAATCAGATACCGTCTTCTGACCTCCACGGCATTGCATGACACTGGTGCACAAACCTACATGCAGACAGTACATTCATACACATACAAAATAAATTAAATGAAAATAAATAAATAAAAATGGAAAAATGATTATTCTTGAGTGAATGCCATGACAACAGTCTTCCAGTTGAATCACTGACAGGCTGACTTTAAGATCCAGGTTGGGTTTTTTTTTTTAGTTTTTTTTTTTTTAGTTTTTTTTTTTTTTTAATCTCAGAAGCCAAATCCATATACGCTTTTTCTTCAGGTTATCAGCTTCTGGATATTGTTCATCATCGAGATCCAGGTATTTTTTAAAGGCATAAACCACAGTTACCTTAAATCTAGCAATTTCTTGATACATGAAGCTTTACCACAGGTTTTTTTCCTTTGTTTATTTGTCTTTTTGAGACAGGATCTCCGTGCAGCCCCTACTGTCCTGGAATTCACATTACAGACCAGGTTCTCCTGGAACTCACAGAGATCAACCTGCCTCTGCCTCCTGAGTACTGGGATTAAAGGCAAGTGATGCCACACCCAGCTTTATTATTATTATTTTTTTTTTAGCTAACAATGGATAATGGGTTCTGTTTAGCTAGAGGGGGATTAGAAGCAGAATGAACATTTGGTCATGATTTACACAATGTGCAGAGGGGCAAGAATGGGCCAAGTGGGTCTGAGCTTAACCTCTCTTTTTTGGTTATCAAGACTCAACTGATAAAGGGTGGGCCCTAGGTTCAGGATCCTGTTGTCCTATGGTATGTGTCCCTAGGCTAAGACTAACTCATAGGACCTTTTGAAATAACGGCCTGGTTGAAAGTAATTTAAAATGGAATTAATTTTGCTTCCACACAGAATTGAAAGCTCTTACAATGATCATACCTGCCTTCTGCCTGCTCTTTGTCCTGTAAGTTATGTTGAACTGCATCAAGTGATGTGAAACCTAAATGCAAAGCATTCCCTTTGTTCTTGGGATTGCTCAGGGGATTTCTTTTGTGAATGTCCTTTGAGGCTTGCTGTGTGAGCTTCCCTTGAAGCAGGTCTTTGGCCTCACACTGGGATCCCTTTACTCAGGTCTCTTTCTGTCTCTCACCTCTCCTCTGACTTATTCTTATTGTAAATGAAGTTGCTTACAAGTTGTAGGGTATTTTTTCTAAGATTCATTTTTTATATAGGTTGGCCTCTGTGTGTGTGTCTGTCTGTGTGTCTGTGTCTGTGTGTCTGTGTCTACTCATAAGGACAGTTGTCTACAGTGGTTAGAGGATAAGAGATCCCCTTGGAACTGCAGTTATATGTTGTGAGTGGCCTCATGTGGCTGGTGGGAATCAATGTCAGGTCATCTGTAAGTCCACCTGGTAAGCACTGAGCCATCTCTCCAGTCCCCTCTGCAGGGTTAAAGGGAAGCCTTTCCTTCTCCTTAAGGCCCCCACCATGGTGGCCTCACCCTGTATTGTAGCATTTGCTGTCTAATGTTCTTCCCACCTCTAGTCCCATCATAGTCCCAAAGGCCTGTGAGCTTATAAATCTCATTCCTGAAGGGAATCATGTCAGCTTTACTTTTCTTCACTGGCCACTGTTCCTCTACTATCTCTTCATTGTTAACATTCAACAGAGGCTCAGTGGGTTCTGAATCCTACAGCAAGAGGATGAAGTCGATCATTAATCCAGTTGACTGGTGGATTAGTTTTACCATCTACGTCTAACTTGGCTGATGAGGTAGGATAAGCATAAGATGCCAATCTGTGTTCATCCACAGGACCTGATGCCTGCTGTACCTCAGGAATAGTGTCAGGTGAGCAGAACACTTAAGTAATATTGTATAAGGGGCTTTCATATTATTAATATAAACTTGGATGCTGGGTGTGATGGAGGCTGGGGTGGATGTGTAGGTTCAGTTAGATGATAGGAGTTATTTCCACATGGGAAGTGGGGACCTGGGAAGTTCCAGCATGTGCCCACATCTAAGAAGAAAAGGAGTCATTGTAAAAAGGAGTGAGTTCAGATAGGAAAGAACTGGGGGAACCAAAAGCCCTGCAAAGAAGGGTTCATACTCTGGGAAGTGTTGTTGTCCAGCCAGGGCTGCTTCATTTTCTCATGACCAGTTGAACTCTGTGAGGTCTCTTAGTTCTCTCTCATTTGTTGGAGTGGGATGGAATTTGAGGAGCTTCCTGAGAATGATTTGTTCTTCCCAGTGCAATAGTTCCACAAAGAGATTCTCAGAGTTGATTGAATTGAGACAGTTCATGAGTGTGTATGCTTTCATCTGAATGCAGGCATGTGTGAAGGTGTCCACGTGTTTTTGTAGGTCAGGGGTTGACCTGGAGTGATTGCATATGTTACTTGCCTCATTATTTTCTTAATTTATATATTTTATTGATTTCTTTTTAAAAATTTTTTAAAGCATCTTTATATTTTAAAATATGTGCATTACAGACAAAAAGCACAAGAAGCCAAGAAAAAAATCATCCAGTCACATGCAGCTCAGTTGCATGTGTCCTTCTAGATCCTCCATGTGTACACACATTTATGTAATTGAGACTGGACAGTATGTATCATGCTTTCCTACACACTGTGAATATTCACTAATTCAAAAACCCCACACTACATGAGTATTTTGACAACCAAGAATATACCAGGCCATCTCAATCTGTCAGGGAAATTGTCCTGTCTTCCTTGGCAACAAAAATTTCACAGAAGACAAAAATGGCAGTAGGCCTGTAGATAGAAGTACTGGCAAAGTTACAATTAAGTCTGCACTCCCTTAATGCTCATTTTAAAAGGAAACATAAAGCAAGAGACTACAGTAAGCACAGCGTTCAATTAACTATTAGATCAATATAGTAAAATATTCACAAGTAGATGAATTAATGATTCCTGTGGTGTAACCAGAAGATACACATCAGCGGTTCACATGAACACGAGCCTGGACACATCTCTGCAGATCTCTTCCTATGAGCTTCCCTCTGGCCCTCCAGTGTCAGAACATGTCTTGACTGACACCATCCAGAGGTTAAAGAACAATCCTATGTGTCGAGCTGTCTTTTCTGTTGATGCTAACGAAGTCACAAGTTGGCTATGTCACCAGCTGTTCATTTTACTATGCACTCACTTTAGATCAGTTATGAAGCTTAGAATGTTGTGGATTGAACTTTGTGCATGATAAACACAAGTACTTTACAAAAAAAAACACACATATAGACAGACCCATGGTTATTACTGAAAACTTTCATCTAGATGTGGATAGAGTAGCAAAAATATCCCTTTCCTTTTCCATCCTCTTCGGGACTTTATCTGGTGTGTTGAAAATAATCCCTCTGTGATCTTTGTTTTTGTCTTGTAATTGGGTTAATTAGAGGTAGAGATGATGTTTTTCATCTTATTTAGAGAAGACAGAAAGTGCCTGATTGAAGGGTCCCCATGGGAACAGCCATTACCTATGGCTCATTGCTTTACTACAACAGGAAACCTGGCTTCTGTGGCCAGCATCTGATCAATCTTCTTTCATCTGAAGAGTGAAGAGAAGTAAAGAAGCTGAATTTGTGGTCCCTAAGAGTTTTGGATAGGTGATAAGTGCAGCAGGGGTCAATTAGAGATGATTCTGGTGGGGGGACTACTGTTAATTGAGTGCATTAAAATACAGTCTAGGCCAAACTGAATCCATGAAGGGTAAATCCTTGTGGGAAGTTACAGATTTCATAACTTAATGAATTAATATTTTTGCTACCTTAATATGCAAAAATTAAAGAAACGTATAAATTTTCTTCATATAGTTAAGAACTTTAGTTCTAGTAGCCATGTGACATAATTTTGCCTATACTTAGTGGGCATTTAAAAAAAAACAGAATGGGGCTAGAGAGATGGCCTAGCTGTTAAGAGCGCCGACTGCTCTTACAGAGGACCCGGGTTCGATCCCCAGCACCCGTATGGCGGCTGACAACCGTCTGAAACTCCAATTCCAGGAGAACTCCAATTCCAGGGGAATCCGACACCCTCTTCTGACATCTGCGGCATTACACAACACGGGTGCACAAACTTGCATGCAGACAGTACATTTATACATATAGCAAAATAAATAAAAATTTTTTTTTAAATTAAAAAAAAACAGAATTTTGCTGGACGTGGTGGATCACTCCTTTAATCTTGGCACTCAGGAGGCAGAGGCACGTGGATCTCTGTGAGTTCAAGGCCAGCCTGGTCTACATAGTGAGTTCCAGGACATCTGGGGCAATAGGGAGACCCCATCTTGAAAAGACCAAAAAAAAAAAAACCCCAAAAAACCCCCACAGAATTTTGGGGGCTATAGTGATAGCCTAGCAGTTAAGAGTGCCAACTGCTCTTGCAGAGGACCCAGGTTCGATCCCCAGCATCCACATGGTGGCTGAGAATCATCTTTAACTCCAGTTACAGGAGAATCCAACACCTTCTTTTGACCTTTGTGGCATTGCACGACATGGCTGCACCAACCTACATGTGGACAATACATTCATACACATAAAAATAAAATAAAAAAATAAAAAACCAAATTTTTTGGTCTTTTTGAGATGGTCTCCCTGTAGCTCCGGCTGTACTAGAACTTGCTCTGTAGACCAGGCTGGCCTTGAACTCACAAAGATCTGTCTGCCTCTGCCTCCCAAGTGCTAGGATTAAAAGTGTGCACCACCCTGCCCAGCATTAAAAGAAAAAACAAACAGAATTTTTTAAATGTAAAGTTTCTTTTTTTTTTTGGTCTTTTTGAGACAGGTTCTCCCTGTAGCCCCAGCTGTCCTGGAACTCACTCTGTAGGCCAGGCTGGCCTTGAACTCACAAAGATCCTCCTGCTTCTGCCTCCCAAGTGCTAGGATTAAAGGCATGTGCCACCATGCCCGGCCTAAAATGTAAAGTTTCTATTCATTGTGATTTTCAGAATATTTCTGCCATATCTTCATACCTGAATTGTTCAAGTTGAGAGTGCACAGAGACTCTGGAACACTCAGTGTCACATTCTCACACTGGCACACACACATTTCTCCTCACTAAGTAAAAACCTTAAATGAAATGAGGGGACTTCTATAACTAACAAGTTAACCTTCTTTGTGCCCAGAAAGAAGGGCTAGGGACAGCCAGGACACTCACTTTTCTCCCTCACTTGAGCCTTTCTCTAATGCCTTGGTCTCCAACACACACACACACACACACACACACACACACACACACCACCCCAAAGATGGCTGTGGCTCTCTCCCACTGGTCTCACTGCTTGGGGAGGATAACATGGAATTTGTTCTGGTGTTGAGGATGTATCTAAGAGGATTCCAAACCATATGAAAATCATCCTGCTTTCTAGAGGGTGCAGTGCAACCCTGCAGCATGGGAAGCACAATCGTTGATCGTGTATTCAGTTTTTTTTTCTCTTTTTTTTTTTTTTTTTTTGGTCTTTTTGAGACAGGTCTCCCTGTAGTCCCAGCTGTCTGGAACTCACTCTGTAGACCAGGCTGGCCTTGAACTCACAAAAGATCTGCCTGCCTCTGCCTCCCAAGTGCTAGGAATAAAGGCCTGCACCACCACACCTGGGCGTGTATTGTTTTTTTTGTTTGTTTGTTTGTTTGGTTTGGTTTTTGGTCTTTTTAATTTTATTTATTTTTGTATGCATATGAATGTAGTGTCTGCATGCGCAGAGGTCAGAAGAGGGTCTTGGATTCCCCTGGAACTGGAGTTCTCCTGGAATTGGAGTTACAGACGGTTCTTAGCTGCCATGTGGGTGCTGGGGATCGAAACCGGGTCCTCTGCAAGAGCAGTTGGTGCTCTTAACCACTAGGCTATCTCTCCAGCCCCATGTATTCAGTTTTTAGAAGTCCTGTCACATCAGAAGAATCAACAGCTTCTAGGAATGAAACCTGTCTCTTTGTAAGCTAGAGCCTGTTAAATTTTGGGAAACCATTTTGGTTTCCTTAACACTTCCTGTGCAGGGCTGCTTCCCCACAAACCCCATAGTCCCTTTCAGTGAGGAGAGATGGACACGCTCTGGAATGGATGGTGTCCTCACTTACCATCCATACAGGTGGCTCCAGTGGGCATGTTTTATACATGAAGCAATATAAGTACAAAATAATTATTTTTTCAGAATTTAATGTGTTTCATAAAACCTGTTGACAACTCCTTTGCTTGTCACCCATCTAAATTCTTTGGGTTTTGCTTGTGGGTTTTTTGTTTGTTTGTTTGTTTTGTTTTGTTTTCCTTTGTATCCAGAGGACTAAAGATTACCACAGACACATTCTTTGAAGTAACAAGTAGTATGTCACAGAAGGTGGTCGTGCTAGTGGTTTTTCTGTTAGTGAGTTGTTGAAGAATGTATGAAGATAGTCTGAATGTACAGTGTTGGAATCCTGCGTTAGTTCCAGTGGCTGTGTCTGTGTGAGGACTAACGTTTGAGAGGGAGTAGTGTCTAGTGTCATTAGTGCTCAGTGTTGGACACCAAACCTTCCTTTCCTTTTAAGTTTGGGGGGATAAGGGGTATGTATCAGCAGCAATCATGAACCAACCAATGGGATCTACTTCATGGTGACCAGATTGGCCTGACTGGACCATAGTGTGGCCACTTGGGTTCCGTAGAGGTGGCCTCTGTTTCCACCTTTTCTGGGAGTCTTGCTTCCTGCCTGAGAGGGCCTGGACATTCCTGTTTGGAGGCCTTTCTAGAGTGGGGGTCAGGGCCCAGTGGCTGTCACTGCTGAGGGAAATCCTCGCCTCTGGTAGATCCAGCCTTCCTGTTTTTCTGACATCCTAGTAAGAGCAGACCCTGCACAAAGTAGATATCAAAGTTACTACTGTGAGGAGATCAAATACTACATCGTGTCTGCATTTTGTCATTGATTTGAGTACATCCTTAGAAAAACTGAATGTATCAAAAACCCAGGAAATTTTTGGAAATTGTATGTTCTCCAGCAACTTTGTGTGAATTTTTATACAAGCACTGTTTTATGAATTATATAAAACATTATAAAAATTTTAAAAACTACTTTTTATGTTCATGAATTTTTCCTCCACATGTGTGTAAGTGCACATATGTGTCAAGTGCTCATGGAGGCCAGAGGAGGACATTGGATCCCCAGGGTCACAGGACTAGTGCTCATGAAGTTCTGGAGGAGGCCAGATGAACCCATGGTGAAATGGGTTGGGGTGGTTGTCAAGGGAATAGGCAAGTTCATTCATGAGATTGGCAAAGGATTGACTGGAAGAGTCAGAAAATTAAAACCTGCAGAAAGCAAGAAAAACAGCTGTCCTGAAGTAAGAAACAGCTCCCTTTTGGAAAGTGGGGGTCCTGGTGCTGGCAGTCCATTAAATAGGCATTGTGTCCGGGGTCTTGTATGGTTACTGGATTGTCCCTTTCCCTTTCTCCTTATTGACCCTGTTTGGATTTCCAGCCCCAGTTGGCTTTTCTTTCCTGCCAGTCGTCACAATATATCCTGGGAACCAGTGGTTGCCATCTTCAGAAACCTGCTATAACTTTCCTTTACTTCCTGTGTCCCTTCTCACTCTCTTTCCTTCCATAGAAATGGACCTTGTACCTTGATTGCTTGATTATGCCAGGTCCAAATATCTTTGAGTGGTCCTTTGTATTGTAGGTGACTTCTAAGATTGACCTGATCCCCTGGGATAATGGTAAGGAATGATCATAAAAAGCTGAGGTTTGCCAGGCATGGTGGTGCACGCCTTTGATCCTAGCACTTGTGAGGCAGAGGCAGGTGGATCTTTGTGTGTTCAAGGCCAGCCTGGTCTACAGAGTGAGTTCCAGGACAGCTGGGGCTACAGGAAGACCCTGTCTCGAAAAGACCAAAAATAAATAAATAAATAAAGCTGAAGATTGTCTTGGCCTGTGTTTATTCTGGTAATCATTATGGGCTTGAGTGTCTTTCCCAGGGACAGCATTGATGATGAGCCTATAAGGACAGGGTTCTTTTATTGTCAGAGAGATCGATAACTGCAGGAGTGTTGAGTGCCTGCTTTAGGAGGTCCAGTGTCTGGGTCATCCCAGTGATCTAGTGCAATGAATTTTTACCTGCTTCTCCTGTTTTTATGATTAATTAATTATTTTGTGTGTGTGTGTGAGAGAGAGAGAGAGAGAGATTTTGAGATGTACTCCTTTCTGCCCTGGAATTAGACCAAGGTGGCCTTGAGCTCACAGAGATCTGCCTCCCAAATGCAAGTGTTAAAGGTGTGGGGTACCATGCCAGGTGTCCTCTGCTCCTCTAATGGCCTACTTTCCGGTTGCTGTGGTATGTAAACGGCTAGTCATGGCTCTCCACCCAGAACATCTGAATTCTTTCTTGCAAGATATAAGCCAAAATATATCATTCATCTGTTATCCTTTTAAGTTTCTTCTTAGACTTTTGGTCACAGCAAGGAGAAAAATGGCTACTTTCTGGTATTTTAATATCCCCTATAATCATGGACCCTGTAGACATAAGTTTTGTGTGTTCTTGGGTAAAATTATTATTTTTCTAAGATAGATAGATAGATGGATAGATAGATTTATCAGTTTTGTTAATGTAGATCGATGCATGCATGCATACATACATACATACATACATACATACATACAATTATAGATGGATAGATGGATGAGTTCACTAGTCTGACCGTGAAGTCATGGTGATTCTCTTTCCTCAGCTTCCAGAGTGCTGAGATTACAAGTATGAGCTGCTGTGCCTGGGGTTTTAATTGATGTTTTGCAATTTCATTTTCCAGTTGTCATTTTTCTGTGCCTTTCTCCCCATTTTCTTTCTTTTAAATTTATTTATTATTTCTTATGTGTATGAATGTATTGTCTACATGTAGGTTTGTGCACCCCTGTCCTGCAATGCAGCGGAGGTCAGAAGAGGGTGTCAGATTCCCTGGAACTGGAGTTAAGGATGGTTCTTAGCCACCATGTGGGTGCTGAGAATGGAACCCAGGTTTTCTGCAAGAGCAGTTGGTGCTTTTAACAGCTGAGCCATCTCTCTGCCCCATCTCCTCATTTTCTAATGGAGAAGATTAAATGACTGAGGTTTCATCTCTTCATTTCTGTCATTAACATTCATTCCTGAATTTTCTTCCCAACACTGCTATGTTAGGGCTGTCAGGGTCTGAGCTGAGTGTTTCCAAGCTCTTGGCCTGTTACCAGAATGAAATAAATCCCACAGAGAATGCAAAGTAGGGAGGAAAGGAATCAAAAGCAAAGGAGCAAAAAAATAGGTTAGAGAGAAGTTCCCCATAAGAAAGCAGCAGGCCACATTAATCTGTGAGTAACAGTAAGTCATTAGAAGTTGGTTTAATTTGCTGTTTAGTTAGCAGAGTAACATTCCTGTAGTCACTGCAGTGTCCTGTGGCCTGCTAGCCAGTGGTTCATTTCTACACCTGACATCAGCATCAGAGATTGGCTCCATTTTGTGAAGTGGACTTCAAACCCAGTCAGAAAGTAGTTGGTTACTCCCATAAGACTGTGGCACAATTGTACCGCTGGGCATATCTTGCTAATGCTTGTAGCATACACCATTCGCGGCAGGTAAAGGTGATGTTCAGCTCCCTCTTCTGGTGACATACGTAGCACCTTGCAGCACTACTAACACCAGGCAGCACAGAGGAAGCATTGAAGTCAGTGGCAGCATGAGCTCCTTGTTTCTTCCACAACTTGTGTGTGCAGTGTCTTCAGCAGTAGGATCTTACTCTGAAGTTGTCATGGGTAACCAAGAGCAGGGGCAAGTGTCTGCGTTGTTTAATGGCTCATGGGACCCAGTCAGTAGATTCAAAGAGGGAGTCCCTACCCCCCTCCATTCTTTATTCTGTTTATATTACATATGCATATGGTTTTGGAAGTTTCTATCCTGGTGGGGTTCAAAATGACTATTTTTTGTTTGTTTGTTTGTTTTGTTTTTGGTATTTTTTAGACAGGGTCTCCCTGTAACCGAAGCTGGCCTGGAACTCCATTTGTAGACCAGGATGGCCATGAAGTTACTGAGATGCCTGCCTCTGCCCCTGAGTGCTGGGATTAAAGGCATGCACCACTGGGCGTGGTGGCACATGCCTTTAATCCTAGCACTTGGGAGGCAGAGACAGGCGGATCTTTGTGAGTTCAAGGCCAGCCTGGTCTACAAATCGAGTTCCTGGCCAGCTTGGGCTACAGGGAGACCCTGTCTCGAAAAGAGCAAAATAAATAAATAAATAAATAAATAAATAAATAAATAAACAAACAAATAAATAAAGTCATGCACCATCACAACTGGCCTGGATTTTGTTGTTGTTGTTTGTTTGTTTTTGTTTCTGTATTTAGTTTTGGTCTTTTATTTATTTATACTTATTTATTTTTTATTTATTTATTTAGTCTTTTTTTTTTTTTTGAGACAGGGTCTCCCTGTAGCTCTGGCTGTCCTTGAACTCACAGAGATCCACGTGCCTCTGCCTCCCAAGTGCTAGGATTAAAGGCGTGTGCCACCATGCCTGGCATTTATTTATTTCTGTATGTGTATCAATGTACTGTCTGCATGCAAGTTTATGCACCCGTGTCGTGCAATGCCGCAGAGGTCAGAAGAGGGTGTTGAATTCCCCTGGAACTGGAGTTCTCCTGGAATTGGAGTTTCAGACTGTTCTTGGCCGCCATGTGTGTGCTGGGGATCGAACCCAGGTCCTCTGTAAGAGCAGTCGGTGCTCTTAACTGCTAGGCCATCTCTCCAGCCCCCTGTTTTGGTCTTTTTGAGACAGGGTCTCTCTGTACATCCAGCTAGAACTCACTATGTAGACCAAGCTGGCCTTGAACTCACAACCATCCACCTGCATCAGCCTTAAAGACACACACCATCACACCTGGCACTGTTATTGTTTTTTGAAACAGGGTGTCCTTATACCTTCAGGTCTCTTGGAGTCATTCTGTAGACTAGGCTGGCTATAGTCTCACAGAGATCTTTTTTGTCTCCCTCCTGTCTAAGCCTTCCCAGTGCTTCCATTAAAGGCTTGCACCACCCTTTAATAAAATGCCTATATCCCTTTTACTAAAGAACCAAATGCCTATATCCCTTTTACTAAAGAACCAATGGTTAGTGTTCTACTTCCCTTTTCCATTACTGTGACAATACATTCTGACCAACACCAACTTGGGGAGGAAAGGGTTTATTCAGCTTAAGTCTTCTGGGTCACAGTTCATCACTCAGTGAGCCCAAGGTAGGAACTCAGGGCAGGAACCTAGAGGCAGGAGCTGAGGCACAGGCCATGGAGGAATGCTGCCCACTGGCTTGCTCCCCTGGGACATGCTCAGCCTGCTTTCTTATACTCCGCCTAACAACCTGTCCAGAGTGGCACCACCCAGAGTGGGCGGGGTTTTCCCATATAACTCAACAATCAAGACAATACTCCGGGGCTGGAGAGATGGCCTAGTGGTTAAGAGCACCGACCGCTCTTGCAGAGGACCCAGGTTCGATCCTCAGCACCCACATGGTGGTCGAGAACTGTCTGAAACTCCAATTCCAGGAGAACTCCAGTTCCAGGGGAATCCAACACCCTCTTCTGACGTCTGTGGCATTGCACGACATGGGTGCACAAACTTGCATGCAGACAGTACATTCATACACATACAGACTTGGCCACAGGCCACTCCAATGGAGGCAATTCCCCAACTAAGGTGTGTCAAGTTGACCCTAAAGCTATCCAGCAGGGTTAGTTACACTAAAGCTATCCAGCAGTTAGTTACTCTAAAGCTCTCCAGAAGAGTTAGTTACACTAAAGCTATCCAGCAGTTAGTTACACTAAAGCTATCCAGCAGAGTTAGTTACACTAAAGATATCCAGCAGTTAGTTACACTAAAGCTCTCCAGCACAGTTAGTTACACTAAAGCTATCCAGCAGAGTTAGTTACACTAAAGCTATCCAGCAGAGTTAGTTACACTAAAGCTCTCTAGCACAGTTAGTTACACTAAAGTTGTCCAGCTGAGTTAGTTACACTAAAGCTATCCAGCAGAGTTAGTTACACTAAAGCTATCCAGCAGAGTTAGTTGTCCCTACCCTACTCCCTCCTGTGCTCTGCCCTCCCATTCCCCATTCACTTTATCCTTTATTATTCTTTATTATTCTGCATTCCCATGGACCTGATCCTGACCCTAACCCTAACCTTAACCCTAACACTAACCTTAACCCTGACCCTAACACTTAACCTTGACCCTCACTCCTGACCCTGACCCCAACCAGGACCCTAACCCTAACTCTAACTCTATGCCTGTCCCTGCCCCTGCCCCTATCCCTAGCCCTAACTCTAACCCAACCCTGTTTAGAGTTGAGCTTGGCACATGGTGAATAATACAGAAGAGTTTCATTCTTTTATGAGAGAGAATATGAGGATTTTCTCTTTCTTGGTTTTGGTTACCTTACTCGGGTTCATTGTTTCGAGTTCCATCCATTTAACTATGAATTTCATATTTTGTTTTATCTAAAGAGCTCAGGAGTACTCCATCTGTAAATGTACCATACTTTCATTGACTTTTCATCACTTGGCAGACATCTAGAATGTTCCCATTTCCTGGCTCTTGTAAATAGAGCAGCAGTGTACATGGTTGAACAGTTATCTCTGTAGTAGCATACAGAGGCCTTGGGTAATGTATTTCTAGGTTTCTGAGGAAGCTCCGCTATAATTTCCATAGTGGCTGCACTGGTTTCCCTGCCACCAACACTGAAGAAGTGCTGCTCTTCCCTGTGTCCTTGCAGGCATTTGTCATCCTTCCTGTCTCAGATCTTAGCCATTCTGACTTGGGGGAGATGTTAATGTCAAAAGTCTTTGCATTTCCCTGATGGTTAACAGTGTTTAACAATTTCTAAACATTTCTCAGCCAGTTCTTTTTCATTGTTGGGAAATATTTATTCAATTCTTTGCCCCCATTTTGTGTGTGTGTGTGTGTGTGTGTGTGTGTTTGAGACAGGGTTTCCCCGTAGCTCCGGCTGTCTTCGAACTCGCTATGTAGACCAGGCTGGCTTTGAACTCACAAAGATCCACCTGCCTCTACCTCCCAAGTGCTAGGATTAAAGGCTTTTGCCACCATGCCCGGCTTCTTTGCCCCAATTTTTAATAGTTTTTTTTTATGTTTAGTTTTTTCATTTCTTTATATATTCTTGATGCGAACCCTGTGTCAGACATATAGCTGGTAAAGATTTTTTTTTTCCCATTCTGGAGGATCCTCTTCACTCGAATGATGATGTCTTTTGCCATACAGAAGCATTTGTCTTTCATGAGATCCCATTGTTAATTGTGGATTTAAAGCCTGTGGTATAGGAACCTTGTTCAGCAAGTCCTTTCCTGGATTATGAAGGGTATCAAGTCTTCTGTTGATGTCCTTGATGGATTTGGACTTAGGTTTGTGTAAGGTGAGATATAGGTATCTAAATTTATTGTTATATGTGTAGCAATCCTTTCAACTACCATAATTTCTTGAATGTATTGTCCTTTTTCCAGTGTGTGTTTTCAATGTGCTTGTAAAAAATTTAGTTCCTATAACTATGTGGACTCACAACTGGGTCCTCACTTCTATTCCATTGATCAGTGTGTCTGTTTTCCATGACCATCTGTTTTTGTTTTTGTTTTTTTGTTATTGATGCTTTGTGTATTTCATACATCATTATCCAATTCAGTTCAGGCATATTTCCCCTTCCCTTTCCCCCATCCCACCCCACCCCATCCCAGATCATGCATTCTACCATGACTGTCCTGCATCTTTCTCTCAGTTTTTTTTCCATTTTTTAGCAATAGGTGTTAATTTATGAGTACAAGCATCCTTCATGTTAAACCAATTTGCATGCAGTTGTGCCCAAACCCACACAGCCCCTTGGTCCCACCATCCAGCAGGGGGGGTTTTGTATGTTCAATCAAGTTGATCAAATGAGTGTCCAGGCTATATTGCTGTAGGTTCACTGTTCACCCCAATCACAGCCCTTACATTATACCATGCCCCCTCTTCTGCAGATTTTTCCCTAGGCTTAGACAAGGGGCACCAGTGGATGAGAAGCAAAACAGTCTACTTTCTCTGGAGCTGTGTGTCTGTTTTCCATGATCATCTGTTTATATTATTTGTGCTAGTACTATCTGTTTATGCTACGACCACCTATTTATGTGATTTGTTGAATTATTTGAGTTTAGGAATGGTAATGTCTCTAGCAGTTCTTCATTCCTGAGGACTGGGTTATTCTGGATTTGGGGAAGGTCTTTCAGGGGAGTGTTGTGTCCTTCCCAATTATATTTTAGAAAATTTGTTAAATTTCTGTGATTTTTGCCAGGTGTGGTGGTGCACTCCTTTGATCCCAGCACTTGGGAGACAGAGGTAGGCAGATCTCTGTGAGTTCAAGGCCAGCCAGGTCTACATAGTGAGTTCCAGGACAGCCAGAGCTACAGGGAGACCCTGTCTCAAAAAAACAAAAAAAATTTTTTTCTGTGATTTTTTAAAATTTTAATTGAGATTACATTGACTCAGTATACTGTTTTATGGTGGTCTGAAGAAGTGTATGCCCAGTTATACCAATTACACCTTGTCCTTGAGAGCTGGAGGTGGTATGGATGCAGTGGTTCATGGGTATTTCTTCTAAATTATATTATCTCATGGATGAAATAGACAGGTTTATAAAACTTAACGAGTAAACTCAGGAGGCTGGAGAGATGACTCAATAATTCAGAGTGTTGCTCATCTAGAGAACCAGAATTCAGCTTTCAGCAACCATGTCTGTGGCTATAACTGCTTGTAACCTCACTTCCAGAGAATCTGACTTCTCTTCTGGCCTGTTAGGGAACTAAGTATCCAATGAAAACGGCAGCTGTCCTGTGACAGCTCTTTCCGTTATGTCAAGGGAACTTGTCTCAACTCTCTAAGCAATGGAATCCAAATTACAATGGATTTCTGTCCATATAAGAGAACCCAGTTCAGTGTGGAGCTCCCTATTGGATCTGGATGATAAGCTGGACCAATCTGGAGGTGATGTCCACAAAGGCACTTGCTTTGTATTTGTCTTGTGGAAAAGTCTGCTGGGGCTGAGAAGGCCTAACCATGTGTGGGTCTCTCAGATTAGTGTCCATTTCTGGCCTGCTGCTGCCCTTCATGTCATTTTACTAAAACTGAAGTTCAAGATCATAACTTGTTTTAAGACTGCTTATGTTTTCCACTATTTGCATGCATTAGACTGCTGATGCTGGTGATGCGAATTGGAGTCTGAGCCGACTCAGGGTAAAAAAAAAAAAAAAGAAAAAAAAAAGATGCTTATGCTTGTTAAGCTCCGTTGGTCCTTAGGTTCAAAGATGAGGGCTTATGTCATGGTTCACTGAGTGACTGAGTGTCAGGCAGGGAAGTTGATGGCCTCTTTTTTTCTAAGATTTTAATTATTATTCTGAGTATAATGTGTATGGATATGAGAGTGTATGCGCCACAGTTGTCAGAGAAAGAACTTTTTCTTTTCTCTTTTTTGACCTTTCTTTTTTGTTATGGGCATCAAATTCAGGTCATCAACCTTATGTTATCAGCCCTTTACCCACTTAGCCAGCTCCCTGTATTCTGACTTAATTTTTTTAAAGTGTGGCAATTAACTTTAGCCTTTTGTCTTTACCTTATGATTTGGAAGGTGCTGAAGTGTGTTAGAGAAAATATCACTATGTTGTTCTTTGAGTTTAACAGTGGCTGGACACTTGCTGATGGATCCTAGTCAGTTTTTCCTTCAGTACCAAATTGTCTGGTTTGGCAATCTGTGAATTTTACCCTTAAGAGTATAAAATGAGCCAGGCAGGGTGGCGCACGCCTTTATTCCTAGCACTTGGGAGGCAGAGGCAGGTGGATCTTTGTGAGTTCAAGGACAGCCTGGTCTACAGGGTGAGTTCCAGGACACCTGGGGCTACAGGGAGACCCTGTCTTGAAAAGACCAAAAAAGAAAAGAAAAAAAGAGTATAAAATGAAATCATGGATTTTGGTGGTCCTACTTCCTGCCATTCCCTATTGCAATCCTTTTTCCCCCTTTTCTTCCTGACATGAGTGTTTTGCTCCAAAGCATTGGTGGACTTGGACTTCTGAGCTCATGTGAACCTTTGTCTCATTCTCTGACACAGCTGTGACTATACACACATGCCAACAAAACTGACTACACTGAGTTCTTTCTGAAGCACATTCCCTCTTTATACTTACCTTATTTGCATTGGACCTTACTTAAAAGGACAGTATTGTTTTATGATATTTAAATATTAACAGTGTGTCCTATAAATTATTTGACTAAAATTGTTCTTCAGTGAGTGGAGAGATGGCTCAGTAATAAAGAGTAATGATTGCTCTTGCAGTTCTGGTTCTACTCCCAGCACCTCCCTATATGGCAGCTAAGAATCATCAGTAACTCCAGGTCCAGGGAATTCCTCTTCTGTCTCTGAGTGCATTCCACTTACATGCATGCAAAATAAAAATAGTAAAACTGTGCTTGAGTAAACTGCGTACAGCAGCATGTACACTGTTTCTCTGGAAAGCACATAGAATGGGTTCATTTCCCCACTTAGGAAGTTGTGAGACCATGTGTGAATTTCTGCCCAGCACAGAACCTCATTACACCAGTCTCTTATTTTGGGGAGTGACATAGACTCATCCTCTAGTTAACTCTATGTCTTTTCATTAGATCAATGGAACTTCAGGATGAGATCCATTCCTACTGTACCATGGAGTTTATATAAATCATTTATGCTAGGTGATTTATCATTTATGCTCATGTAATCTGTGCCATATGTTAAATTTCCTCACACCATCAAAACTTAAACATTTAAACATTATATGCTCCAGTTTCTCTTTCAGGCTAATTTACCTCTGCTGTGTACATTAATTGATCAGACTTTCTTAATCCAGGGAGTAAATATGTCTTGTAGATAGACAATTGGGGCAGAGCAGCAGCACATCTTACACCTTGTACCCAGCAGTGTGAGGAGTGTCCCTCTAGTGTTGTTTCCTTTCAGAACCACCCTTAGCTTGCATTAGAGCTTCTGTGTTGTGAAAGAGAATCTGTGCATAGTACATAGTTCTTTGAACGTATTACCAGTGGAGTCTATGGAATTTTTAGGAAACTGTGACAGTTGAGGATGTTGCCCTGAGCTTTGCCCAGGAAGAATGGGCTTTGCTGGATCCTTCTCAAAAGAAACTCTACAGAGATGTGATGCTGGAAACCTGCAGGACCTTCACTTTTATAGGTAAGAGTATCATCTTCCCTTCCCTTACTATACTGAGAAACAAGTGTTCCTTATGGTTGATGCTCTTCTGTGATTTGGAATATTGAAAGGGAAGAATGTGGTGTGTAACTCAGGTTCATATACACATAGCTAGAAACTTAAGTTTTTCCTAAATTCATCAGAATTTTCTTTGAATACATTTCAGGAAACAATTGTGAAGATGAGAAGATTAAAGACCATTATAAAAGATCTGGAAAGAATCTAAGGTAATTTGATAACAGTAGAAGGAAAATTTGAAGGAATTTTTTTTTTTTTGTCTTTTAGAGACAGGGTCTCCCTGTAGCCCCAGCTGGACTGGAACTCACTTTGTGGACCAGGCTGGCCTTGAACTCACAAAGATCCGCCTGCCTCTGCCTCCCAAATGCTAGGATTAAAGGGGTGTGCCACCACACCCAGCTGCTTGAAGAAATTTTAAGAATATTTATATTTATTTAAAGATTTATGTGTTTCTGTGCACATCTTTGTGTGTGTGTGTGTGTGTGTGTGTGTGTATGTGTGTGTGTGTGTGTGTGTGTGTGTTCAATAACTGGGAAACATATGCACCATACAGTCAGAAGAAGTTGCTCAGCTCATAGAGTTGGAATTAAAAGAGGTTATGACCTACGTGTCTTGGGTGCTTGCAACCAAAGTCTGGTCTTCTGAAACGTGTCAACTGTGCTTAACACTTGAACATTATCTCCTGCCTGTCATTTAAGGTATTTTTATTTGAGCATTTATGAGTAAAACAATAAGCACAACTTTTTATACCATTAGGAAATGTAAAATATACCTCAATTGAAAAATCCAATTCAGTGTTTACAAGGCATTTCACATGCAAACTGTACTAGGAACTCAAATGAACAAATGTCACCTTTTTTATGATAGCCATGTGGGAATCATATTGTCGAATTATCAATCTATTTAGTTTCCAGCCATTCACATCTGGCAGAAACATATTCTTTACCAAATTTTCAGAATAGTATATGCCCTACACTTGGTAGTAAATACTATTAAATCAAGTTTTACTAATGCACTTGTCATTTTTATAGAAGTTTCATGACTGAGATACTCTGTAAGCATAAAGAAGTTTTTCAGAATGGAGAAACTTGCACTTGGATACCAAATGTCAATTTGATCATGAAAATTTCTAATGATGCTTTCAGAAGATACAAAGAATATAGAAAGGCCTCAGCTTATGGTAGTTCACTTCAAGCATCAGAGGAACTCAAGCCATGAGAAAGCAGTATCAGTGTAATACATGTTTGAAAGGTCGGAGTTCTTCAAATTCTCTTCAAGGTCATGAAAGAATTCATCATCCTGAAAACCCCTATGAATGTAATTACAACTACCTTAAAATATAAGAAAAAAAAATTATACTGGGGAGATCCCCTATAATGGTAAACAATGTGGTAAAACCTTTGTAGAAGACAGCTCCCTTGAACTACATGAAAAAATTCATACTAGGGAGATCCCCTATAATGGTAAACAATGTGGTAAAACCTTTGTAGTAGACAGCTCCCTTGAACTACATGAAAAAATTCATACTGGAGAAAAACCATATAAATGCAACCAATGGGGTAGAGCCTTTAGACATAATAGTCTTCTTCGAGATCATGAAAAAACACACACTGGGGAGAAACTCTACACCTGCAAATTGTGTGGAAAAGCCTTTAAATGGTCCATTACACTGAAAGCACATGAAAGAATTCATACTGGAGAAAAACCTTATGAATGTAAAGAGTGTGATAAAACCTTTAGAAGTCATAGTTCTCTTCAAACACATGAAAAAGTGCATACTTGAGTGAAAACTTATGCCTGTCACCAATGTGGAAAATCCTTTCCATTCTCCAGTAAGCTTTGAAGACATGAAAGAATTCATAGTGGAATAAAACCCTATGAATGTAAACAATGTGGTAAAGTCTATACAGATAACCATGACCTTCAACGTCATGATAAAACATACTGGAGAAAAATCTTATGAATGTAAACAGTGTGGTAAAGCCTTTCCAGATAAACGTGACCTTCAACATCATGAAAAAACACATATTGGAGAAAAACCATATAAATGTAAAGAGTGTGGAAAAGCCTTTACATGGTCTAGGAAAGTAAAAGTAAATGAAAGAATTCATACTGAAGAAAAACCATATAAATATAAAGAGTGTGGAAAAGACTTTACGTGGTCCAGTAAAATAAAAGTCCATGAAAGCATTCATACTGGAAAAAACCCCTATGAATGTAAACAGTGTGGTAAAGCCTTTAGATCTAATAGTCTTCTTCAACGTCATGAAAAAGTGCATACTGGAGAGAAACCTTATGCCTGTGAACAATGTGGAAAAGCATTTATATTCAATAGTTATCTTCACAACCATGAAAAAGTACATACTAGAGTGAAACCTCATGCCTGTAAACAGTGTGGAAAAGCCTTTACACAATACAGTCACCTTCAAACTCATGAAAAATCTCATACTGGAGAAAGACCATATGAATGTAAGCAGTGTGGCAAAGCCTTCAGAACTCAACATTATCTTAAGTTGCATGAAAATATTCATAGTGGAGAAAAACCATATGAATATAAGCAATGTGGTAAAACATTCAGATGGCACTCCTATCTTAAGTTACATGAAAACCTTCATAGTGGAGAAAAACCATATGAATGTAAACAGTGCGGCAAGGTGTCTTAGTCACTTTTCTGTTGCTGTGATAGAGCACCATGACCAAGGAACTTATAAAAGGAAGAGTTTATTTTAAATCTTATTATTGGTGGTTCCAGGGAATTAGTCCATTGTGGCGGGAGGCGTGGCGGCTGGATCTGGAGCAGCAAACCAAGGGTCACATCTCGCAAAGTGCACAGACAACTGTCGACCACGAGGCTTGTTAAAACTCTCTAAGCCCTGCCCCCAGTGACACACTTCCTCCAGCATGGCCACACACCCCAAGACCTCCAAAAACAGCACCACTAACTGGAGACAAATGTCTGAATACCTAGAGCCTATGGGGGACACACCTTCAAAACACCACATTCCACTCCCTGGCCCCCATAGGCTCCTGACCATATAAAATGCAAAATGCATTTAGTCTACCCTTAAAAGTCCCCATAGTCTTTACAAGTTTCAATGCCATTCAAAAGTCCACAGTCCAAAGTCTCCTCTGAGACTCAGGCCAATCTCTTAACTGTAAGTTCCTGTAAAATCAAAAGACAAATTACAAACTCCCAACATACAGTGGAACTGAATACACATTCCCATTCCAAAAGGGAGGAATAGAGGCATAGTGAGGATATACCATGCCAAAACAAGACTGAAAACCAGCAGGGCACAAACCAAGTCCTGTAGCTCCACATGCAACTTCTGGGACTTGACTTCCAAAGGACTTTGCTTGCAACATACATCTCTTTCTTAGGCTGGTACCACTCCCTGTATGCAGCTCTCCTTGGCAAATATCTCACAGGTCTGGCATCTCGAATGTCTTCTTGGGGTCTCCGCTGCCAACCAGGCTGCACACTCACAGCTTCATGCAATGGCCTATCAGGACCTTCTTTATTCAGGGACACCCCTGCTGTACTCTGCCTGATCTTGGAAGCTCTCTGAAACTGTGGAGGAAGAACTGATGACCCCTTCACTCTTGCTAACTTCATGCCTCTAAAGCCAGCACCATGTGAATGAAATTGCCGAATCTGGCTGAAAGTTAGGGATGGAATCTCTCCTACTTTAACAACATTTGCCATTTTTCTCTGCCCTGGACTTGCTAGAGGATTAGCTGGGTGGGGTCTTGCCCTGAAGGTACTGATTCTTTTGTTTACTTGTAAATCTCCAGGCCTCTCCTTAATTGCTTTAAGATCCTTATGAAAGGGAGTCTCTCCTTCACATGCTTGGCCCCACCTTTAATCTTCCTAGTGCAGTTATCAGATCCAAACTGTACATTCTGCATTTCTTTCTGCCCCATCTGCTCTTCTTCACTGTAGATCTGCACAATATTCACCATTAAAAGCCAAGCCACCATTTCTACATTAGGCTATCTTGAAATATCCTCTGCCAAATACATCAGTCCTTTGCTTTTCAACTTAGCATCAGGCAAGCATTTGGGCTGTGGGCAAACTGCTGCCAGACTCTTTATCAAAATATCCTGGTTGGTGCTTAAGTCTTTATTTTCCCCTGGAACTATATCTTTTGCAGCCATGCTTTCTTCCAGGCCTCCACTAGAATGGCCCCTTAAACTCTTCTTACAGTAGTCAACAGCCATTCTAGCCCGAAGTTCCAAAGTCTTCCACATTTCTCCAAACACACACATGGTCAGGTTCTTCATAGCCAACAGCCCACTCTCTGGTACCAATAATTGTATTTGTCAATTTCCTGTTGCTGTGATAAAGCACCATGACCAAGGAACTTATAAAAGGAAGAGTTTATTTGAGCTTATGATTGGTGGTTCCAGGGAATTAGTCCATTGTGCTGGGAGGCATGGCGGCTGGATCTGGAGCAGCAAACCGAGGGTCACATCTCACAAAGTGCACAGGAAACAAAGAGGAAACGACTGCAGACCACACGGCTTGTTAAGCTCACTAAGCCTGCCCCCAGTGACACACTTCCTCTAGCACGGCCACACACACCAAGACCTCCAAAAACAGCGCCACCAACTGGAGACAAACGTCTGAATACCTAGAGCCTATGGGAGACACACATTCAAACCACCATACAAGGCCTTTACATTTCCTACTTCTCTACTGTTCCATGAAAGAAAGCATTCTGGAGAACCATAAGAGTGTAAAAAGTATGGTAAAAATTTAGATGGAACAGTGGTCTTTAAAGACATGAAAAAACACATACTGGGGAAATCATACATACTGTATGAATGTAAACAAAGTGGTAAAACCTTTAGATCTAACAGTCATCTTCAAAGGCAAGAAAAATATAGTGGATAGAAACCCGATGTATATAAACAATATGGTAACGCTTTACACTGTACAATATCCTTGAAGTATATGAAAATTTCATACTGGAGAGAAACCCTATGCAGGTAAACAATGTGGTAAAAACTTTAGACATAATCATTATTTTGAAAGACTTGAAAAAAAATGCACACTGAGAGGGACTGTGTCAATTCAAGGAAATTGCTGACAACAGTCCATACAATCCTGTGGCTCTTACTTTTTTTTATAATGCATTTAGATCTTGTGGGTGGGGTTGTGGAGATAAACATGTCTGCGACTAACCTTGCCTACAGTTGTGGAATGCATCCCCTGAAAATGTATGCTGGCATCAACCCTTCTTTTCTTACAATACTTTTTCCCCATATTTTGTTGCACAAGTGAGAAAGGTACCTAAAATGTATTTCATCCCTTATTGGATTGTGAGTTGTTTTTTTTTCTTTCTGTTGCTCATTATTACTGGATTTTTTTCTTGATTGTTTGAATATTTATGAGTATATTAGTCCAATGTCTCTGAAGTCTGAAGATCCCCTGTAACTGGTATTTTGGATAGTTTTCAGCTGACATTCAGCTAGAACCCGAATCCTGGTTCTCTACAAGAGAAACCATTTAACCATCCCTCTAGACTTCAAGTATAGTTTTATTTGTTTGTTTGTTTGTTTGTTTGTTTTTTGTTTTTTGGACTTTTCGAGACAGGGTCTCCCTGTAGCCCCAGCTGTCCTGGAACTCACTCTGTAGACCAGGCTGGCCTTGAACTCACAAAGATCCTCCTGCCTTTGCCTCCTGAGTGCTAGGATTAAAGGTGTGCACCACCAAGCCTGGTGAAGTAAAGTTTTTATCAATAGCTGTTGTTAGTAAATGTGGTGACCTGAGCACGATCTGCTTTCACTAGTGTGCTCAAATATTCAGTATTTTCTCCTCACGTGGATAGTACTTTATGAGATTTAGACTTCCCTTGATTTGATCAATCAGTTGGGTCCATTGATTTAGAGTGAGCTAGGGGCTAAAGTTCTGTATTCTTTACTTTCTATTGCTGTGATTTAAAAGACACATAGTGAATGAGAAAAAAGTGGAGAGAAAAATAAAATATCATTTTGATAAATAAATTATGCTTTTTTCCCCAATCGTGTTTCTATCATGTCTCTGTGTGTGTATGGTAATTTAAGTGTTGGTAGCAATCGCATCCAGATCTAAGGTCTCTGTGAATGACAAGGATTCTAGTGGTTTAGAAACAAGGTCCAGTGGCAGGCAGAGAGACAGCTCCTAGGAAAAACACCATTATGGTGCCTGAGACCCAGAGCCTCAGTGGAAAGATCCTTCATTCTAGGACTGGGGGAAGTTTCCAGCAAGTTTGGAAGGGCCTTGGCCCTTCCAAAGATTAGATAAGTGTCTCTGAGTCTCCATGGTGTAACCACTTATGCTTTGAAATCATCTGGTGACCTGTGTCTGGCAGCACATCAGCACAGCATAGACTACACAAAGTGAGGTTCCAGAGATTCAGAAACAGAACATTAGAAATGAGAATTTAAAATCAGTGTTCTAGTCTGGTTAGAGGAAAGTACAGCTCTTACAAAATGCCAGTGGAAAGGAAAGGAAAACACCCTGTGTGGGTGGGGTTGGGGGAATTATTCAAATTATTTTTGATAATTTGGTGAAAATTAAGCACATTGAAAATAAATATTTGGAAGAACAAGCTACACTTTTCATGATGGTAGAAGTAGAGTGTGATACTGGTAGTTTGGGTAAGCTGCACTGATTAGATTAAAAACATGGTGAACGTTAGTCTTCGGGATGCAAAAGTGATGAGATAAAGAAGTAGAAATTGAATCCAATCTTCAATAGATGCTGATCACAGAGGGGCAGAAGCCTAACTTTGGGAATGGAGGTTGAGCATTGGGGTTCAGGAAGGTCCGGGATATATAGGTAGGCCCAGAAATGGGGTTATGGCTTCCTTGATTCGCACCCCTTCTTGGGTAATGTGCTCTTTCCTCAGATCAGGGGAGGAGGATGGGAAGTTCTCATACAGAGTTTGATAAGGAACCACATCTAGAAGAAGGCTAAGAAACCAGATGTCTTTTGCTAGGAACCATATGTTCTGAAATAGATGTGTCTCCCTCCTGGGGTGGGGAGGAAGGGTGGGTAGGTGGCCAGTGCCTTCAGCCATTTCTCAGGCTGATTTTCCTTAAGGGTGAAAATTAAAAATGCCAAACATTAAATTCCAAACCGAAACCAAATGGTTTTAATTCTTTTACTGAAGGAAGAGTTTTCTCAGCAAATGACATGGTCCACATACTGTGGGTAACAGTTCTCTCCATCCACCATGTGGGTCTTGGGAATTGAACTCAGATCATCATTATGGGTAGTAGGTGCCTTTCTGACTAAGCCATCTGACCTGCCCTTTTATTCAGAATTAGTTGTTATCGCATGCCTGCCACATTGTGCTTGTGGAGGTCAGACACCAACTTCCTGGGCTCAGTTCTTTCCTTTTACCTCATGAGATTCAGGGATGAAAAGCAGGCCACCAGGGTTTCATGGCAAGTGTTTTAGGTGCTGAGACATTGAAAACAATTACTATAAGAACAATCATAATTGTGCTTTATTCCAGTGATTGTCACAGGAGAGTGGTTTCCTTCTCGAAGTTTATTCCTGTGTGATACCTTCGTTTTTGTAGAGGTGAACAGGCAGCATTTGGGTCATGATGTCCTATCTTCTCTATTGTCTCTGAGCTCTGTTTCATTTTATACCTCTCTCCCCACCACCCTCTCCTTGCCCTATTTGCTTACCCTGCCAGGGCCAGTGATCCTTGGGCTGAACACATTGAACTCCAGGTATCAAGGAAAAAGACCCCCATGGTCTTTTCCCACAGGATCTAACTGCAGACTCACACCCAGGACCATTTATTATTATTGTTATTATTATAATTATTATTATTATGAATAGTATACTACTATTAGTAGTAGTATATACTAATGCTGCTACTATGATATTTGGGGGAAACCATATGCATGGGAATATAGTGCCTGTGGAGGCCAGAGGGTCACATAGTGTCTCCTGGAGCTAGTCTTTTTTTTTTTTTTTGGTCTTTTTAAGTTAGGGTCTCCCTGTAGCCCCAACTGGCCTGGAAATCACTACATAGACCAGGCTGGCCTTGAACTCACAGAGATCCACCTGCCTCTGCCTCTGCCTCTGGGAATTAAAAGTGTGTCTGACCACCTCCAGCACAAATCCTTTCTTTTTTTTTGTCTTTTTGAGACAGGGTCTTCCTGTAGCCCCAACTGGCCTGGAACTCACTCTGTAGTCTGTAGACCAGGCTGGCCTTGAACTCACAGAGATCTGCCTTCCTCTGCCTCCCGAGTGCTAGGATTAAAGGGGAGCGCCAACATGCCTGCCCAGCTTTAAGGCAGTTCTTTGCCATCTTAAACTCCTCTGCAAGAGGAGTCAGTGCTCTTAACCGCTGAGCCATCTCTCTAGTCCCAAATCATTCTCAAGGTTTAACTTTCGGTCTCTCCATCGACTTCACTCCGTACACCTTTAGCCAGGTGTTCATGGCCCTCCCCAACTGTCCTTGAGTCCCCATCTGTGTCTGTTTTTTTCAAAGTTTATCAAAGGGCCAAGAAGATGCACTGGAGCCTCTGTGCCCTCTGCTGTAAGTGGCCAAATATTTGCTCAGAGCACAAGAGCTTTCCGGCAAATTCTGGATGCACCGCCTACCAGCTATGTGTTCTTGGACAAGGTGCAACCGCACCTTTTACAGGCGCTATCTCCATTTCCCTTGGCTACAAAACAGGGACAAAAATCCGGGCATGAGAGTGGTAGTGAGAATTAAATACCATAAGGCAGACAAAAGTACTCAGAACAGCCCCCAGCCTGGGTACTTAAGTTAGCACTTACTATTTATCCCAATCTCACATGAGGAACAAGGGCCACTATGAAGCAAACATACAAAACCAACATATCAGCTGTTAAAATGGGCTGTAGAAAAGGGTGCAGTTAGGCGTGGTGGCACCTGTGGGTTAGCAACTGGAAGATGGGGATTTCAACGCCAGCCTTGGCTACACAATAGGTGCAATCAAGGCCAGCCTGGGCTACATGAGACCCTGTTTAAATACATACAAACATGGGCCTAACGGCCCACATTTGCAATCTCAGCACTTGCGAGGCTGAGGCAGGAGGCTCTGTAGTTCATGGCCAGCCTCTGCTACAGAGTAAGTTCTAGGTTAGCCTAGGGTGAGTCCATTCTAGGGTATGGCAATAACTTCTGATGCTCAGGGCAAACAGTCAAAGCCCTTTCTGCATATTAACGAATTCAATATCTCGCAACAGGGTAATGAGGCAGGTGCTCTTTAATGAACATGCACAGGGCAGAGATTTTATCTCCGGAATCTCAACTCTGCCAAATTGCATGTGAACTAGCAAACAGCGCCCAGACGAGCCGACCCGCACTCTCAATCTCCAACCACCCCCGGGCTCCCCCTCGAGGCCCCAATCCCACTCCCGCGGCCCCGCCTCCCGAGACCTCCAACTCGCCCNCTCCCCTCCCCTCCCTCCCTTCCTCTCTCCCCCTCCCTCCCTCTCCTCCCCTCCCTCCCTCCCTCCTTCCTTTCTCCCCTCCCTCTCCCTTCCCTCCCTTCTCTTCTCCTTGTTCTCCTCTCTTCTCTCTCTCTGTCTGTTTTTTTTTTTTTTTTTTTTTTTTTTTTTTTGCCCCAGCTGACCTGGAATTGTGTAGATCACGCTGGCCTGAACTCACAAAATTCGCCTGCCCGGCCTGCTGTGCTTGGACTAAAGGCGTGCGCCACACACCCGTGAGAACGCCTATTTCACATGACAAGGCATTATTTGGCCAAAGACTGGTGTATCAGCAAGGGACTGACAGAGTAAAACATACAGGACTTTTAACCAGAAGAACCCTTTTACTCAAAAGAACCGGTCATGAGAAATAAAATGTGCCTGTTTACAATGGATTATACTTTGACATATGGGCGGGGTAACTCAGTACTAACAGCTACACAAGCATCCAGCACGAGCATCACGCTTTGGCTTAAGCTCTTTTAACATATTACGGGGACATTCTATTCCAAAGGCAATTGACGGTTCTCTTTCCACCATAATGGACCCAGGATCAAGTCAGCAAGGTTGCGCAAGCACCTTCCTTGAGTTCCTGGTGGTCCTGCTTTGTTTAGATAAGGTCCAAGAGGCCAGGGCACCTGGAACTCCCGTTTACAGAGTAAATGATTCAAATCTTCTGTCTCCAATCTCTACGAGCTGATTTACACCGTCTGGAAGGAATCCTGGACCCAAGAATGGCTCACGGTAAAGGCCTGCGATACCAGGACTGAATTCATCTCCAAGCATGTAAACGGAGAGAACCATTTCCACAGGTTATCTTCTGACATGTGTGCTATGGCACAGATGTACCACACACAAATAAACAAATAAAAAAAAAAAAAAAAAAAAAAAAATCTGTATGAAAAAAAAAAAGAATCTGGGCATGGTGGCTCATATTTTTAATCCCAGCACCTAGAAATCAGGCCGCTACGCAGTGAGACTGGCCATAAAAAAAACCCAACACAAACCACCATTAGAACTGGCAACCCCTCTGAGAACTCCCCATTTTAAAACCGAGGCCGACCGGCTGTAGTTTTCCAATGGCGAACAGGTACAGCAGTAGTTTCCTTGTTCAAGAAGTGGGAAACTGAGGCAGAGAGTGTGGGGTAACAGTCCGGACTCACCCAGGAAGGGCTCAACCAGTGCGCCCAGGCTAGGCTTTATTTCTCAAGCCTCAAATCTTTCTTTAATCCCTCAGGGGAGAGGGAGGGTGAAGCTGCGACCGGTTGTCATAGAGATGGATAGCACTGCTGATTGGAGGAGGACTCTAGCCCGGCCTCCTCGGTGTCTACCTCTCCTGAAGCTCTTAAGCCCTGGAGGAAGGTCTCTCTAGTGCCAATCCTCTACGGGTTTCCACGGCAACGACATCAGGGATCTGTCTTTTGCGCAAGCCCAAAGCCCTCACCCAGCCATTGGGGAAACATCTACGCGATTTCTGGGAAATGTAGTTCACGGTGAGCGCCGTGCGCCCGGGGGCAAAGGAGCAGGTTATTCTCTGTCAATTTCGGAATAGATTTTGCCCCAGAGGGATTCGGGATGAGTGTGGGAGGGAGTACAGCGAGGGCCAATGAAGCCCCTTGCCGCATGCGTCTGGAATGTAGTCAAACCGGAGCCAGGAGAGGGGATTGTTGGCAGAACAGACGACTGGGGTGGAGAGGAGGAGGACGGTGGTTTTGCGCAAAGCCTGCCGGGCCATGGAGTCCTGGGAGCTTTGTGCGCTGGTCGGAGTGAGGGGGCTTAGGGCCTCGCCCGGGAAGTGGGTAGCGAGAGGAAAGGAGGGAGGGGCGGAGGAGGGAGGGGGAAGGGCCGTCGGGTGGATGCGGGTCGAGGACCTGGGGGGGGCACGAGGAAAGGGACCCCGGGCTGGAGGAGGGGGCAAGGATGGATGGGCGGGTTGGGGGAGGAGATGAGAAAGGGGCCAGGAGGGGGAGGGGTTGGGGGCGGGCCGGGGAGCGGGAGGGACTGGCGGGTCCCGGAGGTGCGGACGCTTTATTATTATTGTTATTATTATAATTATTATTAGTAGTATACTACTATTAGTAGTAGTATATACTAATGCTGCTACTATGATATTTGGGGGGAACCATATGCATGGGAATATAGTGCCTGTGGAGGCCAGAGGGTCACATAGTGTCTCCTGGAGCTAGTCTTTTTTTTTTTTTTTGGTCTTTTTGAGACAGGGTCTCCCTTTTAGTCCCAGCTGGCCTGGAGCTCCCTCTGTAGACCAGGCTTGTCTTGAACTTACAGAAATCTGCCTGCCTCTGCCTCCTGAGTGCTGGGATTAAAGGCAAGTGCCATCACTCCCAGCTTTTGGAGCTAGTCTTATTGACAGTTATCTGTCACCCTGGGGCTGGGGACTCCCTGGAGGAAGTCACTGTGTTTAGTTTATTTGAAATAATTCTTAGGATGTTTGTTTTGTTCTTAACAGCTTGTTTATATATCTCCAATGGACCTAGGTCACATGATGGTGTTTGAAAACAGTCTGTGAAACAAGTCCACCCAGAACCCATCTTAGTGCATAGGGGGTGGCAATAGTAATAAAAATATAAGAAACAATAACATTTATATTATTAATTAGGAATGTTACTGAAAGCTTGTTTCATGCCAGGCAATATTGTGAGCTGTTTATCCCATGCATTTAAATCCACTCTTTAAAAGCCACTGCCTGGCCAGGCATGGTGGCGCAAGCCTTTAATCCTAGCACTTGGGAGGCAGGGGCAGGTGGATCTTTGTGAGTTCAAGGCCAGCCTGGTCTACAGAAGGAGTTCCAGGACAGCTGGGGCTACAGGTGATGGGGCCCACCCAGCTAGCCAGGTCAAGATGGCGTTGAGGGGAGGTAGACGAGTTGGGACCCAGGTTGTTTGCCAAAACCTCTGGTTGGGGAAATGTAAGCACAAGTGGCTCCAGTTACAATTGTCAGCCGTGTACGCCACTCTGCCCGAGAGGGTCAGAGGGGCTACAAGAGCATTGGGCATTTGCTTTCATGCCTGAATGCCTTTTTTCTCTGTTTTGTATATAAGTCCCTGCCCTGCTTGCAATAAACGAGAACCTGCTTGACTGGAGTCCCTGCTGCATCTGAGTGTCTCCAAGAACTGAGGAGGATGGGGAATGGGCAAGGGGCACACTTACCCTTCCTCAGCCCAGTCAGTTCTGGGACAAGACCCAACCAAGACTCAGCACCTGGTGCCCAACGTGGGGCTCAAACCCAGGACCCTGAGAATAAGAGTCTCATGCTCTACCCACTGAGCTAGTCCTTACAGATGGTGTGGTTCCTGAGTCTGCTGGTGGCTGCATGGGTGGTGACAAGAGTGACAGGAGTGCTGCACCAAAACCCACATCAACCACAGAGAGTGACATGGCTGGTGACCAATCCTGTCAATGGAGGGATCCTCAACAGAACCATGAATGATACCCTCCCCCTTGCATGGTGGCCACCGCTCTTCTTCGATCTCTGCAATCTGGCCCAGGGAAGCTGGGATGTGTCTGATTGGACCCCTGCTCCCCTGGGGAGGCCAGAATGTAATGGACAAAAGGGATGCACCCTGCCAGTGGTGGGAGACCCTCGATCCCCAGGATGTTCTCATGTTCTCAAATGAGCTGCACTGAGAACACTGACATTTACATATGCCCCGGGAGTAACCGGACTGCAAAAAAGATATCTGACTGTGGGGGGCCAGGAGACTTCTACTGTAAGGCATGGGGGTGTGTGACTACAGGATCATGCTTTTGGGTGGGGCACATGGGAGTTATTCTGGTCACTAGGGTAAAGTCACAAAGAAAGGCCAGCAACCCCCTCTATGGGACATGCACCAATTACCACTGCAACCCCTTGGTAACATTCACTGAAGAGGTCAAGAAGGGGACAGATTGGGAAGGTGGGAAGATGTAGGGTCTCAGACTAAATCAATGTGGCTATGACCAGGGGCTGTTGTTTTCCATCAGGAGATAAGTGAACCCCCTTGAACAACCCACCATGGTTGGTCCGCCCCCCCCCAACCGCGCAAAAGGTGACACCACAGGCTCCCTGGCAGGCAGCGGAGATAGGGTCACCAGTGACCCCAGTCATTCAGGGAACCAGGTCAGGGAGCCCATCACCCCCTCTGGCACCCACTTTGCCCACACTGGGGGACACCAGAGAATTATTGGAGGCCACTGTCAGGCTTGCCTTCCTAGCCCTGAATGAAACTCGACCAGAATTAACCCCAGCTTGCTGGCTATGCCTCAAAGCCGACCCCCATTTTACGAAGGATGGGGAGTGGTAGGGAATTACACTTTAGAGAAAAGCCCCCACCGGTGCCGATGGGGAGATCCAGCCAGGGAGCACCCCACTGGGATTACACTCCCCCTTAATGGACCCAACTCCACATGTGTTACTAACATGGCCTCCCCGACCACTCAATGGGGAGGGTGCACCATCATTAACACCTCCCAGAGCAGCTGGCTGGCTCCAACCAGCCATGGGCTCTACTGATTATTCCAATTTTCTGGTCTCACCCACTGTGTAGCTGCACAAGCCATTGACACTCTGAATGACTCCTGTATTCTGGTTTCTGTGCTCCCTCATGTCCTGTTCCACAATGATGAGGAGATGCAGTCCAGAAATAACACCCGGCAGATCAGAGAGCTGTTCACAGCAATTGCTGTCACCTCCCTCCTAGGCTTTCGGGTAACAGGGGTGGTGCTTGGGGTCACCTCTTTATCTATGCTACACACCAAATATCAGGAATTAAGACTCCAGATTTTTACCAACCTGGACAGGGTAGAGTCCACTATCCGATACTTGAAAAAATAGGTCGACTCATTGGTGGCAGTAGCCCTTCAGAACTGTAGGGGACTGGACTTGGTGTTACTGGAACAAGGGGGGGGGGCTCTGTCAAGCCTCGGAGGAGGAGTGCTGCTTCTACACTGTACACTCAGGGATTATTACAAAAAATCTTGATGAGATAAGGAAGGGAATTGAGGACAGGCAGAGAGAGTATGGGTCTTCCTGGTACCAACAATGGTTTGATTGGTCCCCCTGGTTGACTACTCTTATTTCCATGCTGATGGGCCCCCTCCTCATAATTTCGTTCCTGTGCATATTTGGGCCCTGCCTCTTTAACAGGCTAACCAGGCTGATCAGAGAAAAGGCCCAGGAGGTACAACTCATGGCCCTTCGGTTGCACTGTGACCAGCTGGAACCCAAAGACTTCCACACACTATAAGGTGAACTTTACATATGGTGCCTCAATGGTGAACCTCTGAGGAGGTGCCACACCCATACCTCGGAAAGAGGTGGGTTATAAAAGAAAAAAGGGGGAGTCTAATGGGGCCCACCCAGCTAACTAGGTCAAGATGGTGCTGAGGGAAGGTAGAGGAGGAGGGACCCAGGTTGTTTGCCAAAACTTCTGATAGGGTAAAGATAAGGACAAGCAGTATGAGTTACAATTGTCAGCCATGTATGCCAATCCGCCCGAGAGGGTCAGACGGGCTACAAGAGCATTGTTCATTTGCTTTTGCGCCTAAATGCCTTTTGTGGCTGTTTTGTATATAAGTCACTGCCCTGCTATAAATTAGAACCTGCTTGACTGGACACCCTGCTGCATCTGAGTGTCTCAGGGAACCGAGGAGGCTGGGGAACAGGTGAGTGGCACACTTACCCTTCCTCAGCTCAGTCATTTCTGGGACCAGACCTGACTAAGACCCAGCAACAGGGAGACCCTGTCTCGAAAAGACCAAAAAAAAATAATAATAATAATAATTAAATAAAAAATAAAAGCCACCGCCCATGGCAGCTGCTGTCACCAGGCAGGACAAGGCCAAAGCTGTCTGAATAAAGATTGGCAGTGGGCACTTTACTCTCCTACAAGAGCCCAGCCATCCTGCCACCTCCCTCTACTTCCTCACCCCATTCATCTCCCCACATAATCTGAAGCAAAAGGCACTAAATTCAAACCCTAGTGATAGCAAAAAAAAAAAAAAAAGTCTCACATAGCAGGAATTGGGGGAACTACAGGCCACATCTTGATTTTGTTGTGTCTGTTTTGATCTTTTATTGTGTTCTGTATGTGCTTCAGGTTTCTTTTAATTTTTGTATGTGTATGAATATACGGTCTGCATGTAGGTTTGTGCACCTGGGTTGTGCAATGCCTCAGAGGTCAGAAGAGGGTGTCGGATTCCCCTGGAAGTGGATTTAAAGACAGTTCTCAGTGGCCATGTGGGTGCTGGGAATTGAACCTGGGTCCTCTGCATAAGCAGTCAGTGCTCTTAACCACTAGGCATTCTCTCCAGCCCCAGTGCTTCAGGTTTCTTAAAACTTGAATTTGTTCTCTGTCATTCCAAAAATATCCTCAGCAGAAATTTCTTCTCTCACTCATAACCAATGATCACCAAACACTTCCTTCCTCAGACCTGTTATAAAGTATATTACAGAAAATTGGAAGAACACATTCCAAATAACAAACAGCACATGCTATGGAAGTGGAAAGGAAATTAAAGTCGTGTGAGGGTTGACTGTGGAGATACAGTCCAGCTGCTTACAGGAAGCCTGAGCTGTGTCAGCTCCCTTCTATCCCAGCTGGAGTGACCATTCTGCCAATGCCACTGTCCTTTTTTTAGTTCCATACCTGAGCTTGCTCCTGTCCTCTCTTGGAAGCTCCAGGGACATCCACACATTAAGGCTCACTGCAATATCCTTGGATTAACATTTGGGGCAGCAGCAAGAGATTAAGTGAACAGACTGCCATGGTACACTGTATTTTCCTGTAGCTGGGACACAATGATTCCAACTGCTGAATGGGGCTGGGACTTTTAGAGATTTTATTGAAAGATGGTCTTCAGGTGGCTGGAGAGTTGATTCTGTGGTTTTACTAGATTCTCAGCATAATTTTACTTAAAATATGTAATTGTACATTTTTACTATAGTCTCAGTGTAACAAGAATATTTTACTGGGGCTGGAGAGATGGCCTAGAGGTTAAGAGTGCTGACTGCTCTTGCAGAGGACCTGGATTTGATCCCCAGCAGCCACATGGTGGCTGAGAACCATCTTTATCTCCAGTTCCAGGGGAATCCCACACTCTCTTCTGACCTCCACGGCATTGCACAACCCGGGTGCCCAAACCTACATGCAGACAGAATATTCATACACATACAAAGTAAATAAAATTTAAAAAAAGAATATTTTACTAAGCTAACATACATAAAGATTCAAGGAGATGATGATCTTATTATAAGCTTCTGTGCTCAGTATTCTGGGAGAATGGCCAGGCGAACACTGAGTTTCTGTTAGGGATTTTTATTTTCTGTTTACAAATGTAGGTTTCAATGACTTGTCACAAAGACATGTGATCATTGTGTTCAGCTGCATTTTTTTTAGTTATTATGATCAGATCTTTTAGTTTTCTCATTTGCTGGAATCTTTATTTGGAAATAATACATATTTTTCTAATTTGTGCAACCAACTTCTGCTACATCCTTTCTATAATTTATGTTTTAAGACTTTTAAAGTGTCCATTTTCTGTTATTTTAAAGCATTTTTCATGGTTTGAGTAACAGACTGATAATACATCTATGACATCATAACTACTTAATATAATTTCAAATAGTATTTTCTTGTATTATATAATTTCCTGTAACAAATATACTTTAATAGTATACATTGCATGATTATCCCAGTATTTCATTCATGTCCTCTATGAAATTTTGTATTTATATTTCCTTTAAAGACTCTAATGTCAAAATATTTGGTCACTTGAGCAGTAGAATTGAATGAATTTTTTCATAGGTAAGGATCCAAACTCTAATCTCTCTCCAAAAAGAGTCTCAAAGAATTAAATTTTTACTAAGAATCATGCAACTTTATTATATGTTTGAATTTTCAGTCTAGAAAAGTAAAACAATTATTCTCATTTCCTTCACTCATAAATTATGAAGACCTTGAGGAGAAAGGAATGTCAAGAGTTTATAAAAGAAGAAATTATTAGGACAGAGAAATGGGAATTCTTCTACCTTCATGACTGCATTCTGCATGTATGCATTGAAATAACACACAGCCCCCATTACTATGTGGAATTATAATATGTTATGCAAAACTGGAATAAATGAAAATGAGTAAAAGAACTATCTTTCAGTTGATACAAGTTTAATATACAGGACAGAAGAGAGATTTCTCAGAGGTTGAAGATAATCTGTCTCAGGTGATAACTGTCACTTGCTTCTTCCCCACAGTCCCATGTATTGCCTCCTCAGTCAGCTATCCATCATCAATATGATGTACATCTCCACCACCATGCCCAAGATGGTGGCCAAATTCCTGTAGTTTCCAAGACCATTTACCTCCTGAGCTGTGAGATCCAAACTTTTCTGGACCTTAACCTGGGTGGCTGTGAAGCTGCCTGCTGGGCTTCATGTCCTATGACTGCTACATAGCCATCTGCTGGCCCCTACACTAACCCGTGCTCATGAGCAGGAAGGTTTGTGGCTACATGGTGACCGTTGCCTGGAGCAGCAGGTCCATCAGTGCCCTGGTGAACACGCTCTATGTGTTTCAACATCCAATCTGTGGATCTCAGAGCATTAACCACCTTTTCCAGCTCTCATACCTCTGATGTGTGAGGACAAGTCCCTTTATGAGCACTGTCATCATGAATGGAATTATCTTTTCTCCTGCCGCCCTTCCTGGCGATTCTGGTTTCCTAGGCTTGGGTGCTGGTTGTCGTGTTCTGGATGGGCTCTGGAAAAGTGCAGACAAAAGCCTTATGCACCTGCTCTTCCAACCTGTCGCCAGCATGTTCTATATATTTATGATTGTGAAGTATTCATGGTCAATTTTTCCTTTGATAAAGATGTAATGGCCCTCTTTGTGTCTTCCGATTTCTTTTACTTTGAAGTCTATTTTGTCTGATATTAAAATAGCAACTCCTGCTTTCCTTTCAGTACCATTTGCTTGGAATATTTTTTTCCATCCTTTCACATTAAAATGGTACCTATCCTTGAGGGTGAGACGGGTTTCTTGTAGACAACATATAGATGGATTTGGTTTCCTAATCCGTTCTCCCAGTCCATGCCTTTTGATTGGGGAGTTTATTCCATTAATATATTTTTAATTTTTTAAAAACTTCATATATATATATATATATATATATATATCTTTTTGAGACAGGGTCTCCCAATAGCCTCAGCTGTCCTGGAACTTGCTCTGTACACCAGGATGGCCTTGAACTCAAAGATCCGCCTGCCTCTGCCTCCCAAGTGCTAGGATTAAAGACGTGTGCCACCACGCCCGGCTTTTATTTATATTTTTAAATTTTTATTTATTCTTGTATGTGTATGAAGGTACTGTCTGCATGTAGGTTTGTGCACCCATGTCGTGCAGTACCTAGGAGGTCAGAAGAGGGTGTTAGATTCCCCTGGAACTGGAGTCAAATGATGGTTCTCAGCTGCCATGTGGTTGCTGGAAATCAAACCCAGGTACTCTGCAAGAGCAGGTGGTGCTCTTAACCACTGAGCCATCTCTCCAGACCCAATTTTATTTGATTTTATGTGTATGAATGTACTGTCTGCATGTAGGTTTGTGCATCTGTGTCGTGCAATGCCTCAGAGGTCAGAAGAGGATGTCAGATTCCCTTGGAACTTGAGTTAAAGACAGTTCTTAGCCGCTATGTGGGTGCTGGGAACTGAACCCAGATCCTCTGACAGAGCAGTCCGCTCTCTTATCAGCTAGGCCATTTCTCCAGCTGTATTCCATTAATATTTAAGGTCATAATTGAGAGATGTGTGTTTCTTCCTTTCACTTTATTATCCATTTGCACTTTTGGTCTAGGTTTCTACTTCTGCAGTTACACATTTATTACTTTCACTTTCTAGGTGCCTGGGGATAGTTGCTCCTCTCCTCTGTCCCTTGAATTGCTGCACGTATTCTCTGAAGTGTTGGTTTCCCAGACATATATTTTATTATCGTGTTCATGTCATGGAATATTTTTCTTTCTCTTTCTACTAGAATTGACATTTTTGTGGGTATAGTAACTGGGTTGGCATTTATAGTCCTTTAGCACTGGTGATGCTTTGGTTCACATTCTTCTTGCTTTCATAGTTTGCACTGAAAAGTCAGCTGTAATTCTTATAGGTTTCCCTTATATGTATCTTGTTTTTCTCTTGAGGCTTTCAGAATTTTGTGTTTGTTTTGGGTGTCTAGTGTTTTACCTATGATATGGATTGGGGAGTTTCCTTTCTGATCTTGTCTATTTGGTGCTCTATGTACTTCTTGTATGTGTATGGGTTTGACTTTTTTTAGTTTGGGAAAATTTTCATCTATTATCCTTTGAAGACCTGATCCATTCTTGGGATTCTTCTCCTTCCTCTATCCCTATGATGCAGAGGTTTGATTTTTTTTTCATAGTGTCCCACATTTCCTGGTTGTTCCACTCTTGTGTATTTTTAAATTTGTCATAGTCTTTATTTGAGCTTTTTAGTTGTTCTGTGGTATCTTCTGGGTCTGATATTCATTTTTTCTGTTTCCTCCATTCTGCTTCTGAGGCTTTTCCCATTCTTTCCTCTTGATTGGATGAGTGTTCAATTTCATTTCATTCATCCTGTGATTTCTTTAGCATTTCTACTTCCTTTTGGAGCTTCTTAATCTCTTCTTGTAGCTCCTTGCTTCACTGGTCTGTTTAATTTTTCATTTCAGCATGGGATCTTTTCAGTGTTTCCACTTCCTTCCAGAGTTTGTCATTCTCTCCCTCTAGTTCTTTCCAGAGTTTGTCATTTTCTCCTTTTAGTTCTCACTGACATTTGTTAGTCTCGCCCTCTAGGTCCTTCCTGAGTTTTTCTTTCTCTCCCCTTAGTTCTCTGATTTGTTCTTTATACTCTATGATTTCTTTGAATATATCTGTGATCGTTCTTCTAAGATCTTTGTCCTGGGTTACCTCTAAGGAGATCACATTGTAGGAATCTTCTATAGGGTTGGTAGATTTTAGTGTGGAATTATTCTTTGCATTTCCCATATTGTTCTTTCTTTGTGCTTTTAGCATGTGGGTTTCTTTTTCTTTGTGTTCTGATGCAAATCTCAAATGTTTCTTCACTCTGTTGAAGGATTGCTTTCCTTGAATCCTTCAGATGCCTTCGTTGTTTTCTCCTTGATTATGGAGTGTTGACTTCTGTAGGTTTCAAGCTTTCAATTTTGGTTCTATATTGGATTTTGTTTCTAAATTAGTAATGGGGCACAGATATGGCAGAGAAACTAAGTGCAATCAAACTTTATCGAGTGTAACTCTTCCATAGGCAGAAATCCATTGTTGTAAATGAGATGCCATGGCTTAGAGTTTTGAGAAAATTTCCTTTCATATAACTGGGAGACCTGTCACACATACACCTGCCTTTTTATCAGCACTACATGTAACAGGCTCCTGCGATGGAACTTGCACCCTCCATACTGTCGCCTGGGAGCAGGACTCATAATATGTATAAATATGAACCTCAGACTTTGTCATGGGCAGATGGTACCATGTC
>VZQC01004674.1:157633-208622 GCA_009823505.1 Rhizomys pruinosus | reverse complement strand
AAAACTAATTTTATATATCAAAGGGTATTGAAAAGAGAGAGGGGGCACCAACTTACTTTTGATGGGAAACCCATCAGAATAAGAGCAGATTTCTCAACAGATAGTCTAAAGGCCAGGCAGTAAGGAACAATTTATTTCAAGCTCTAATATCAGCCACATAACTCTATCCAGTTATTCTTTTCTTCATGACTAAAGGAGAAAGAGAAACCCTCCATGGCCACTAATCCAAGACTCCACAAAATAATTCAGGGAATTCTGCACATTGAAGACCAAGATGAATAAATACAACCATGAGGATACAGGGAAGGTAAGTAAGCCACAGGACCCCAGCAAATATGTGAATGAGTGTTATGATATAACCAAGCATTACAAAATAAATGTCAGGAATTCATATACATGTTTAATGTGAGTTATATCATTATGCTTTTGATTTTCCAGTAAAAGTAAACCACTATTTTTTTTATTTGAAGTAACACATGTGCCTGGCCAAAAGAATGCTATTAGAGATCAAGCAGGTGACCAGTATGATGGGCCATATTTTAATCCCACTGCTGGGGAGGCAGAGACAAGCTGATCCTCCTCAGTTCTAGGCCAGCCTGGTCTCCATAGTGAGTTCCAGGGATCTGGAAGTCTCTGTCTCAATAAAACTAAAAAGGAAGGAAGGCAGGAAGGCAGGGAGGCAGGAACGAAGGAACGAAGGAATGAAGGAAGGAAGGAAGGAAGGAAAGAAGAAAGCTTCCTTGGGGGCTGGAGAGATGGCTCAGTGGTTAAGAGCACCGACTGCTCTTGCAGAGGACCCAGGTTTGATCCCCAGCACCCACATGGTGGCTAAGAACTGTCTTTAACTCCAGTTCCAGGGGTATCTGACACCCTCTTCTGACCCCCATGGCATTGCACAACACAGGTGCACAGATGTACATGCAGACAGTACATTCATACACATAAAAAAATAAATAAAAATTAAAAAAAAGAAGAAAGCTTCCATCTATTATAGCTAATAAAATAGACTTCGAGCCTGAATTCATCAGAAGAAATAAACATAATCTTATATTAATGGAACAATCTCTACAGAGGACAGTATATTTCTACATGTGTACATCAAACATCAGCACACTCAATTTCATAAACACTAATGGATAAAGAGGCACAGATTGACTTCAATATAATAACAATGGGTGAGTTTAGTACCACACTCTTGCCAATAGACAGGCAATCAACACTAGACATCAACAAAGAAATATCAGGTGGAACTGGCATGTTAAAATTTGAAAAATTAGATTTTATTTATTTGAAAGCTTAATTCCAGGAAGGAAAGAAATGAGTGGTTATTTTCTTCTGAATGAGTAATATTTATAGCAAGTGTGAAGCTGAAAGAGTATTAATATCTGCATTAAAGAAATCAGAACACTAAATATCTGAAAAACAAAAGTCCCAAATAATTGTTAAAAGTGTAAATTACAGGGCTGGAGAGATGGCCTAGCAGTTAAAAGTGCCGACCGCTCTTGCAGAGGACCCGGGTTCAATCCCCAGCACCCACATGGTGGCCAAGAACCATCTGAAACTCCAATCCCAGGAGAACTCCAGTTCCAGGGGAATCCGACACCCTCTTCTGACCTCCGCAGCATTGCACGACACGGGTGCACAAACTTGCATGCAGACAGTACATTCATACACAGACAGAAATAAATAAATAAATAATTTTTTTTTAAAGCGTAAATTACAGCCAGGTGTGGTGGCGCTCGTCTTTGATCCCAGCACGTGGGAGGCAGAGGCAGGTGGATCTTTGTGAGTTCAAGGCCAGCCTGGTCTACATAGTGAGTTCCAGGACAGCCAGAGCTACAGGGAGACCCTGTCTCAAAAACAAAACAAAACAAAACAAAACACCCCAAAACTAAAGTGTAAATTACAGATGGTGAATAAACATGAGACAATATTCAGCATCACTAGCCTTCAAGAAAATGCAATGAAACTGCATTGAGATCCCACCCCACTCCAGTAAGAAACGGTATCATTATGAAAACAGAACAGCAAATGCTGAGACGTATGTGACAAGAAAGGAACTTTTACACCACACTCGTGTGGACATAGATTGGTCCAGTCATCAGGGAAGACATTATGGAGGGCCCTCAAAGAAAGCATAAACAGGTCTGAGGAGACCACTGACTGAGTTCTTTTGCTGGAAGCATGAGGACTTGAGTTCAATCCCTACAGCCCACAGCAATTTATATCTTCACAGGAAAAAAAATACTATATTCCTTAAATGCAAAGTGCTTGTAGACATGACAAATACACAGTGCGCTTTTGTGCTGTCATCAAATCATACAAAATATTCAGCAATAACTATAAGATGTTTATATAACATACAGTATACATCATATTAGTAAAAGACAATAAAGCAAGAATAGGTGGAAAACTGTCACACTGTGTATGAAAAATTAACTCATGTATCTGGTCTTTACATTACATATATTGTTATAGGCTAAATTAACTTTATTGGAAGATATTAAATCATGGAGAAGTTGGGACATCAGGAGATAAGTGCTGACATTCTTTTCATTCCTTGGGGATCAAACTCAGGTAGTCAGCTTTGGGGGCTAGCACCTTTACTAGCCCCTTGTAACATGTCAGTCAGTTAAATAAGGCACAGATAGTTCTTTCAAATGTCAAAATCATTTTAATGGTAATAAAAGTATGAGCACAGAAGACTCACTGATTTGTAGAATTTGATTTAGTAACATAGAAAATTTTCATCAATAAGAACACTGCAGAGACCCACCTTGGTGTGCTACCTTTCCCACACCTCCTCACACAGCCACCTCTGCTCTGGTAGGACACTTGTGGACCCCTAGACCTCGGAGCTTTCCAAGACCTGCCTTGATTAATGTATCTCTCAAGTCTCAGGAGAGGAGCACACTTATACAGCAGATGGTGATTTAGAGAGAGCCTCACATGGCCAATGTGCAGAGAATAAGAGGGACTGTGTGCTTTTCCCTGGATAAGAACCTGTATCAAACTTCTGCCTCTCAAGGCTCAAAAGTCACTGTTGAAAATGGGATGGAAAGACTGGAAGTGCCAGGTGATGTGGCTGACCACAAAGAAACAGTTTTCCGGCAACTGGACAATTAGCATAACTCATGGCAGTGGTGACTGCTGGCAGTCACACTGAAGCTTAAGGTAGACAAATTCCCAGCACAGAGGTCGGGAACTGGGTTAGAAACCCTATCTAAGCAACTGATGGCTGCTGGGAGAGAGAGAGAGAGAGAGAGAGAGAGAGAGAGAGAGAGAGAGAGAGAGAGAATTTGAGGATTGTTTGGAAATTAGTAATGGAGCACAGATATGGCAGAGGAATTAAGTGCAATCAAAATTTATCATGTGAAACTCTTCCATAGGCAGAAATCAATTGTTGTAAATGAGATGCCATGGCTTAGAGTGTTGAGAAAATTTCCTTTCATATAACTGGGAGACCTGTTAAACCTACACCTGCCTTTTTATCAGCACTACATGTAACAGGCTCCTACGATGGAACTTGCACCCTCCATACTGTCACCTGGGAACAGGACTCATAATATGTATAAATATGAACCTCAGACTTTGTCATGGGCAGATGGTACCATGTCTGTTCTCACCACAGAGTATAACACTCAAAACAAATGACTGTAAGAAAAGTCCAGTTCAGTAAATTTACTGCAGTTACTTATAGAAGAATGGGTGAAGGATTACTTACAGGACCAAGGCTGACAGAAACCCAGCTGTACCATTGAAAACTCTCTTACCATGTGAAATCACTCACAAAAGCTCCATGTATAAAAGTTCCTGAACAGTGCTTGCTTCGGCAGCACATATACTAAAATAGGAGTGATACAGAGAAGATTAGCATGGTCCCTCCACAAGGATGACACACAAATTCTTGAAGCATTCCATATTAAAAAAAGAAAAAAAGAAAAAAAATGTTCCTGCCTGAACAGCTTGTGGGGAACTTCAAGGCCAGAGTGTCAGCATCTTCACTATTTGTCGGTGTTTATATGTTTATATATATAGTTATATAGTTAGTTAGTTAGTGGCACTGTGAACCTTGTGTCAGGAGATTACTGATCTCCTAAGTTTACTTTAACAAAGTACATTAATTTTCTTTATGTGTAAGTGTATGGCTCTGAGTGAATGCCATGTGTATTTAGTTCCTCAGAGGCCAGAGAAGAGGATGGGGTAACAGGGGCAGTCGCACTTCGCAGAAGCAGGCACACCTGTCTGTATACTATGCTATCTAGAACCAATAATCAGGAGAGAAGAACCCAGATAGTCATATCACAACATAAGCCTGGACAAGGTAGAGTCACCACTATCACAATTACTGTAAATGATAAAAATACGGACCTTGCTCACTTGGTGGCAGTAGCCCTTCAAAACTGCAGTGGGACTGGACTGGGTTTCCTAGGAACAAGGGCGGGGCTCATGTCAAGCCTCAGCAGAGAGGAACGTGCTGCTGCTTCTATCGCTTAAATCACTCAAGGGATTAGTTAACAAAAAAATCTCTGATGAAAATAAGGAGGGAAATTGAGGACACAGGTAGAGAGAGAAAGGGACACCTGGTAGCCAATACAAATGAGTTTGATTTAGCCCCCCTGGTTCGACTCACCTTCATTCCAGCTGATGGGCCCCTCCCATAAATTCGTTCTGTGCATTTGAGGCCCTGCCTCTTAACAGGTAACCCAAGCAGCTGATCAGCAAAGAAAAGTGCCCAGGAGGTAATAATCAACTCATGCGTCCTTAGGCTCTATGTCACGTGACCAGCTGGAACCCGAAGATTTCCACACACTATAAGGTGAAACTTACATAAGGTACTTCAATGATGAACCTCTGAAGAGGTGCCACACCCATACCTCAGAAAAAGGTGGGTTATAAAAGAAAAAGCGGGAGTTCCTGATGGGCGGCCACTGACCACACGTCATCTAACTCTAGGCAAGATGGCATTATAAGTTGGAGATAGAGGGAGGTAAGAAGAAAGAGGAGGAACCGGAAACCCGGAGCTATTTTCTTTGCAAAACTACTGTCTGATAGGGGCAAGATATAGCTGAACATTCAGCAGTACGAGTTACATTCGCAGCCGGCGGTACAACTCATAATCTGGCCTGAGAGGGTTCAGTGCTCACGGGTGCTTGCAGGAAGCTCATTGGGTCATGTGCTGCTTACGATGCCTCAATGCATTTTGATTGTGTATTTTGTATGTTTAGAGATGGATGCAAACACATGCCACCTTTTACCTGACTTGCACACTACACTAGCTGAGCAGCAACCTGCTTGCACTGGAACTCTCCTGGCTTGTGTGTAATCGCTAATAGCACCCTCGAGTTCTTTGAGAGAACTGAGTATGGCTGTGAAAGGAGGAGGCAAAGGTTACTGCAAGTGGACAATACAAGTCTTACTAGCAGGGCGCTGCTGCGCCCCAGCCATCAATGTCAAATTTCATCTTTCAGGGTCAAGAACACCCAATGGAAGACTAAAGATCCCAATGCAAACCGCCAGCGGAGACGTTTGACGGTGGCTGTGTCGAAGAAAGCACACTCAATAAGAAAATGAATGGATGTGAAATTATTAAAAACACAACAAATAAACGAATAAAAGCCTTACCTGCCTGGGCAGCTGCATGCACCAAACGCAGGTAGTCGAAGGCTTACCGCAACACGTTGTAAACCTCGCAGCAGAGACAAGACTGGGCACAAAGCCTGTGTGATAGAAAGGAATTAAGCACAACAGCTCCGAGTCCTTATTCACTACAAGAGCCAGGCCACTCCTGCACCATTCATAGCCTCTCTAATGGAGGTTCCTCACCCCACTTCAATCTCCCCTCAGCACATCACAGCAGCAAAAGGCACTAAAGACTTCCAAGACCATTTTATTATTTTTTTTATGCGTATGAATTACTGTCTGCATGTAGGTTTGTGCATCACCGTGTTGTGCAGTGCTCTAGTGAGGTCAGAAGAAGAGGTGGTTGGTATTCTCTGGAAAACTGGAGTTTAAAAGATGGTCTGAGTGCCATGTGGGGCCCTCGCGTAATCAATTACCCAGGTCCTCGAAGAAGCAGCGGGTGCTCCTTAACTCACTGAGTGGCCATCTCTCCCAGACCCACATTTATTGTGATTTTATCGTGTAAGAATGTATTCCGGTCTGCATGTACGTTTGTGCACTGTGTCGTGCAATGCCTCAGAGGATCAGAAGAGGGCGTCAATTCCCTTGAATTTTGAAGTTTAAAAACAGTCTATAGCTGCTCATGTTGGGGCATGGGCAATTGAACCCAGATCTCTACAGGAGCAGCGGGGGCGGCTCTCTATGCACAGCCAGGCGATTTCTCAAGATGTATTTACCATTAATATAGTCATTAAATTGAGAGAGATGTGTAGTTCATTCTTCCTTTATAGCTATCATTGCATTTTTGGTCTATGGTATCTACTCTGCAGTTGCTTTTTATTAATTTCTCTTTCTAGGTGCCTGGGGAATATAGGTGCTCCTCTCTCTGTCCTGTGAATTTGCTTCAAGTATTTTCCGTAGGTTTGGTTTTCCAGACATATATTTCATCAATCTTGTTATAGTCAGGAATATTTTCTTTCTCTTTTTACTAGAATGACATTTTTGTGAGGTATAGAACTGGGTTTGGCATTTATATAGTCTTTCTGCAACATGGTGAAGCTTTTGTTCCACATTCTTCTAGTTGCTTCAATGTTTTGCACTGAAAAAGTTCAGTAGTAATTCTAATGGTTTCCCTTATATTGTATCTTGTTTTCTCTTGAGGCTTTCAGAATTTGTGTTGTTTTGGGTGTCTAGTGTTTTACCTATAATATGGGATTGGGGGAAGTTCCTTTCTGATTTTGTCTATTTGGTGTGTCCTATGTACTTCTGTATCTGTATGACGGTTTGACTTTTTTAGTTTTGGGAAAAATTTTCTCATACTATTATCCTTTGAGAGACCTGATCCCGATTTTCTTGGGATTCTTCTATCTTTCCTCTATCCTATGATGGGAGTTTTGATTTTTTCATAGTGTCCCACATTTTCCTGGTTGTTCCACTCTTGTGTTATTTTTAAATTTTCATATTTTTTTTTTTTTTTATTTGAGCTTTTTTTGTTTTTTTTTTTTCTGTTTTTTCTGGTCTGATTTTGTTCTTCAACCATTCTCCTCATCTGCTGAGTGCTTTTCACGATCTTTCCTCTTCTTGATTGACGAAGAGTGTTAATTTCCGTTTTCATTTTCATCCTGTGATTTCTTTAGCATTTCACTTCGCCTTTTGGAGCCTTCTTAAAATCTCATCTTGTAGCTCCTTGTTTTATTCTGGTCTTTCCTTTTTCATTTCAGCCATGGATGGTTTCTTCAGCATGGTTTCCACTATACCTTCCCAGAGTTTGTCATTCTCTCAAACCCTCTAAGTTCTCTTCCAGAATTTGTCATATTTCCGTCCTTTAGTTCCACTAGAGAGTTTGTTAAGTCTCTCATCCTCATAGGTCCTTCCTGAGTTTTCTTTCTCTCCCCTTAGTTCTCTGTCTCTTTCTTTTTATTATTTTTTTTTTTTTTCTTTTGTTCTTTGATATATCTTGTCTGATGTTCTTTTATATCTTGTGTCCTAGTTACCTCGTAGGGAGATCCATTGTAGGAATCTTCTATAGTGCTTCGTAGATTTTAGTGTGGATTATTCTTGTGCTTTTTCCCATATTGTTCTTTCTTTGTGCTTTTGGCCATGTGGTCTTCTTTATTTCTTTGTGTTCTGATGCAAATTCAAATGTTTCTTCACTTGTATGAATGATTGCTTCCCATTTGCAATCCTTCAGATGCCTCATTGTTTTCTCCTTGATTATGAGTGTTGACTTCTGTAGGCTTTAGGCTTTCAATTTTGGTTCATATATTGGAAGTATACTCACCCTGTCAGAATAGAATCAGTCTATTCTGCTGATTCTCTCCAAAAACTGCGGTAGGTGAAAGAACCTGGACTGAATGCCCATCTTGATCACTGTAATCTCCCTCCACCCTCTGCTTCCTTCGCAGCCAGTTCCTCTAGTTCGATTGTGGGGCTTACTTGTACTTGTAGTCTGACCTGGATGCTCACTCTGAAATTCCAGTTGATGCGGAGGGCTGATGGGCTGGGCGTGCGAACAAGCTGGTACCACTGTGGCTCAGCTCGTCCATGCCGAAGCATACCAATCTCTTTGTGTTGAATTAGGCTAATAATCCACATCCTCCCCCATAGTCTACATGGGTTGACAAATTGGACCACCAGCCCGCGACAGCACACCCGTGCTTTGGAAGCGGCCAATAATACCTACCAATGCTGCATGCGTCAATGTACTAGAGGCAATACAGTCCTACGTATATATTTCGGGCTGGTCCTGTATTAACCTTCCACCCTAAACCACGCACTGCGTGTGGCAGCCAACGTCCACTGATATTAGACTTCAACATTGTTTGTCAGTCCCCAAAAAGGCAATCTCGTGCAAATCTGCGAGAAAAGTGTCTAAAGAAATGGTGAATAGTGAATTACAAGGAATAAAATGTACTTATCAAAAATATAGAATAACGAAATTTTAGAAGCTCATGCTCCGTTCTGTGATATTTATGCACTCCCAATAATTATAAATGATAAAAGCTCCATGATATTTAGAGAAAGCCTGTCCATAGACCCTGAACAGAGATGAATTCATACTCTCAGGTATGAAAGTTGACATTATGTTAGTTTTTATATCTCCGTAGGGTCAGTGCATTCTGTACTAGCTCACACAACCACTCTAAGAAAGGAAGCCAGATGTAGGTCCATTGACGCTTCAAGGGACCTCCATAGTCTCAAAACTTCAACCAAGTCCCGCCATTGTGGTTGTAAAGGTGAACATTCCCAGAGAGCTCAATCGCTTTTCAATATTTGTTCCAAGGTGTAGCCTGTTTGGAAAGGAATCCAAAACATACTTGTAGGACCTATGAGTGCTGAAAAGGAGATTAGGAGCACTGTGGGTATTTCCCTTAGTACTCACAGTCCTGGCTTGACATCCTGTTTAACTATTTCTTTCTTCCTTGAGTCAATATTGCCAATGGTGACCAAAGTCATGTCACTCCTCCTTCGGACACCGGTCTACATCTGCTGCTAGCTTCTTGCATTCTCTATGCAGACCAATAAACTCTCAATAACACCATTAAAACAGTTTAAAATCCATTAAAATCATTATACCCTGTGTGTGGTGACATGTGCCTGAAATGCCACAGCCAACTTTGAGTTGAAGAAGTCAGAAGGAGAATCACCTATGAGATTTAGGCCGACGTGATGTACAAAATGAGTTCAAACCCAATTGGGACTGTAAGTGAACCACGTCTCAAAAAAAAAAAAAAAAATAATAAAGAAAGAAAGAAAGAAAAAAAAAGATAAATACAAAATTCACAAAGCCAGCATGTTTTTCCCTGTCTATATTAATAATAATACTATCTCTATCGGTATGAACATGAAGGGAGAGACACCACAAAAGAGAAATAAGGTCCAGTATGGAAGTGCGAATCCGCCAGAGATCGACATGTGAGCCAACTATGCAGTGCTGGAAATATAATTTTGATCATTACTGTGAGAGCACCAAATAAAGTGCTATGAGATGCGGCTAAAATACAGTAAGTGGGGTACTCCAATTCCTCCAGCCGACACTTGTACTCTATATTTCATGGCCAAGTAGATTTTTGGTAAATAAGGATCCTCTTAATATCATCTCCAAGTATTTTTATTTGCTCATGTTAAGAGAACTGGTATAATAATTCCTGACTACACACAGTCAGTAAGCAGAAGTGCCCAACCGAAATGGAAAGCTTTCTCGATACACTGCTGTGGAAAATCATTTAACAAATTGAACCCACATAACACGAAAAAAATATTGAACTATGGCACCACCAAATGGAAGAAGCTACAAAATCAGGCTGAGGAGTCGACAAGACAAGCAATGGAAAGATAGTGAAATAATAGATCAATTATTTCATAACACAGACGATTGCTGAGCAAGGTCATAGGGGCACCACTCTAGAATGCCAAATAGATGGGCTGGAAGAGAATGGTTAGCTCACAGTTAAGAGCAGTCCGAACTGCATTGCCAAGAAAAGACCTGGGTGTATCAGATCCTCACTAAGACAGCACCTACAATTGGACCTGAGACAGTGTGTAACTCAAATTACCGGGAGAAACTCCATTCCAGAAAGAATCGAACGACGCCCTTCGATTCTGACGTTCCGATGGTCAATGCATATGAAATGGAACAGAACTGTCTAATGCAGACAGTATCATACAAATATCGCACGATAAATAAAAAATAATATAAATAAATAAATAACTAAGTAAATAATAAAAAACTACCAATAGATATAGAACCCTGAAAACCATCCCCATTTTCTCTATTTATGATTAAAGAAAAACTAATTTTGATAATTACTGGAGGGTATTGAAAAGAGAGCAGGGGGCACCAAACTACTGCTCGGTTGAATGGTGAAGATCCCAAGTCAGAATTAGAGCAGATTTCTCAACAGATAGTCTAAAGGCCAGGCAGTAAGGAACAATTTATTTCAAGCTCTAATATCAGCCACATAACTCTATCCAGTTATTCTTTTCTTCATGACTAAAGGAGAAAGAGAAACCCTCCATGGCCACTAATCCAAGACTCCACAAAATAATTCAGGGAATTCTGCACATTGAAGACCAAGATGAATAAATACAACCATGAGGATACAGGGAAGGTAAGTAAGCCACAGGACCCCAGAAAATATGTGAATGAGTGTTATGATATAACCAAGTAATTACATAAAAATATCAGTGAATCTCTATAATCATGTTTAATGTGATCTATATCGATTATCACCTTTTGATTTTATCATCGAAATCGTAAACCAACGATATTTTTTTATTTTGAAGTGACACATGTGCGTGGGCCAAAGAATCTATAGAGAATCCAAGCGGACCAGCTAGATGGCCCATATGTTAATCCCACGCTGGGCCGAGGCAGAGGCAAGCTGATCCCCATCAATTCTAGGCCAGCCTGGGTCTCCATAAGTCGTAGTATATCGCAGGGATCTGAAATCTCTGTTGCTCAAATAAAACTTTAAAAAAGAAGCAAGTGGTAAGGACAGCAGGGAAGGAAAGAAGTACAAGCTATCCATCATATATATACCCTAAATAAAATATGAACTCCAAGCCCTGAATTCATGCAAAGAAATAAACAAATCTATTTAAGGACAGATCTCTACAGAGGGTACACGTGAATTTACATACCAATCAGATACGCTTCGAAACATCAGCAACGTCAAAATGTCTACATAAACACTAATGGATGAAACAGGCAGACATCCAGTTCTACAACTAAAAAATAATAAACTAAATAGGGCGCATTTGTTAGTACCCCACACTCCTTTGCACATAGACAGGTAACTTCACACTAGAACATCAACAAATAGAAATGATCACGTCGGTAACTGGCTATGTAAAATTCAGAAAAACATTAGATTTTATTTTTTAAAAAGCCATCCAGGAAGGAAAAGAACAAGTGGTTGTTTTCTTCATGCAATGAAGCTAAAATTTATATAACACAGTTGAAGCTGAACAGAGTATTTAAATGCTATTAAGAAATACAGAAAGCACGTAAATATATCTGAAAATATACAAAAACTCACCCAAAATAATTGTTTATAAAATAAAAGTAATATACGAGGGCTGGAAGAATGGCCTACGCAGTTAAGTGCAGACCGCTCTTGAAGGTGACCCGGTTTTCAATCCCCAGTGCACCACATCGCGGCCAAGAACGTTGCTGAAATTCCAATTCCAGGAGAACTCCACGTCCAGGGGAATCCATATACTCGTCAGACCTCTTCTGAGTGGCTATATGCTACGACAATCGTGTGGTGGTCTATCAAAACAACTCAGGCAACCAGACAGTACATTAATACGCACCAAGAAAATAAACTATAAACTAAACGAAAGAAAGAAAGAAAGGAAAGTAAAAAGAATTTATTTAAAAATTATTGAGATACTCTGTGAGCATAAAGAAGATTTTCAGAATGGAGAAACTTGCACTTGGATACCAAATGTCAATTTGATCATGAAAATTTCTAGTGATGCTTTCAGAAGATACAAAGAATATAGAAAGGCCTCAGCTTATGGCAGTTCACTTCAAGCATCAGAGGAACTCAAGCCATGAGAAAGCAGTATCAGTATCAATGTAATACCTGTTTGAATGGTCTGAGTTCTTCCAATTCTCTTCAAGGTCATGAAAGAATTCATCATCCTGAAAAGCCCTATGAATGTAATTACAGCCACCTTAAAATACAAGAAAAAACTTATACTGGGGAGATCCCCTTTAATGGTAAACGATGTGGTAAAACCTTCGTAGAAGAGCTCCCTTGAACTACATGGAAAAATTCATACTGGAGAAAAATCACATGAATTCAGACAATGCAGTAGAGCCTTTAGACATAATAGTCTTCTTCGAGATCATGAAAAACCACACACAGGGGAGAAACTCTACATCTGCAAATTGTGTGGAAAAGCCTTTAAATGGTCCATTACACTGAAAGTACATGAAAGAATTCATACTGGAGAAAAACCTTATGAATGTAAAGAGTGTGATAAAACCTTTAGAAATCATAGTTCTCTTCAAACACATGAAAAAGTGCATACTGGAGTGAAACCTTATGCCTGTCACCAATGTGGAAAAGCCTTAACATTCTCCAGTAAGCTATGAAGACATGAAAGAATTCATAGTGGAATAAAACCCTATGAATGTAAACAATGTGGTAAAGGCTATACAGATAACCATGACCTTCAACGTCATGAAAAAACATACTGGAGAAAAACCTTATGAATGTAAACAGTGTGGTAAAGCCTTTCCAGATAAACGTGACCTTCAATATCATGAAAAAACACAGACTGGAGAAAAACCATATAAATATAAAGAGTGTGGAAAAGCCTTTACACAGTCCAGTAAAGTAAAAGTCCATGAAAGAATTCATACTGAAGAAAAATCATATAAATGTAAAGAGTGTGGAAAAGCCTTTACACGGTCCAGTAAAGTAAAAGTACATGAAGGAATTCATACTGGAAAAAAGCCCTATGAATGTAAACAGTGTGGTAAAGCCTTTAGATCTAATAGTCTTCTTCAAAGTCATGAAAAACTGCATACTGGAGTGAAACCTTATGCATGTAAACAATGTGGAAAAGCCTTTATCCGTACCAGAGATCTTCACATGCATGAAAGAATTCATACTGGAGAAAAACCATATGAATGTAAAGAGTGTGGAAAAGACTTTATAGTGTGTAATGCGCTAAAAGTCCATGAAAGAATTCATACTGTAGAAAAACTCTATGAATGTAAACAGTGTGGTCAGACTTTAGATGTAATAGCCTTCTTCATCGTCATGAAAATGTGCATACTGGAGAGAAATCTTAGGCATATAAACAATGTGGTAAAGCATTTATATTCAATAGTTATCTTCACAACCATGAAAAAGTACATACTAGAGTGAAACCTTATGCCTGTAAACAATGTGGAAAAGCCTTTACACAATACAGTCACCTTCAAACTCATGAAAAATCTCATACTGGAGAAAGACCATATGAATGTAAGCAGTGTGGCAAAGCCTTCAGAACTCACCATTATCTTAAATTGCATGAAAATATTCATAGTGGAGAAAAACCATATGAATGTAAGCAATGTGGTAAAACCTTCAGATGGCCCTCCTATCTTGTTACATGAAAACCTTCATAGTGGAGAAAAACCATTTGAATGTAAACACTGTGGAAAGGACTTTACATTTCCTACTTCTCTACTGTTCCATGAAAGAAAGCATTCTGGAGAACCATAAGAGTGTAAAAAGTATGCTAAAACTTTTAGATGGAACAGTGGTCTTTAAAGACATGAAAAAACACACTGGGGAAATCATACATACTGTATGAATGTAAACAAAGTGGTAAAACCTTTGGATGTAGCAGTCATATTCAAAGGCAAGAAAGACATAGTGGAAAGAAACCCGATGTATATAAACAATATGGTAACACTTTACACTGTACAATAACCTTGAAGTACATGAAAATTTCATACTAGAGAGAAACCCTATGCACTTTAGAGAAAAGCCCCCAGCAGTGCCGATGGGGAGATCCAGCCAGGGAGTACCCCACTGGGATTACGCTCCCCCTTAATGGACCCAACTCCACATGTGTTACTAACATGTCCTCCCTGACCACTCAATGGGGAGGGTGCACCATCATTAACACCTCCCAGAATGGATGGCCATTTCCAACCAGCCATGGGCTCTACTGGTTATGCCAATTTTCTGGTCTCACCCACTGTGTAGCTGCACAAGCCATTGACACTCTGAACAACTCCTGTATTCTGGTTTCTGTGCTCTGTCATGTCCTGTTCCACACTGACGAGGAGATGCAGTCCAGAAAGAACACCCAGCAGATCAGAGAGCTGTTCCTGGCAATTGCTGTCTCCTCCCTCCTAGGCTTTGGGGTAACAGGGGCAGTGATTGGGGCCACCTGTTTATCTATGCTACACACCAAATATCAGGAATTAAGACTCCAGATTTATAACAACCTGGACAAGGTAGAGTCCACTATCCGATACTTGAAAAAATAGGTTGACTCACTGGTGGCAGTAGCCCTTCAGAACTGTAGGGGACTGGACTTGGTGTTCCTGGAACAAGGGGGGGCTCTGTCAAGCCTCAGAGGAGGAGTGCTGCTTCTACGCTGTACACTCAGGGATTATTACAAAAAATCTTGATGAAATAAGGAAGGGAATTGAGGACAGGTAGAGAGAGTATGGGTCCACCTGGTACCAACAATGGTTTGATTGGTCCCCCTGGTTGACTACTCTTATTTCCATGCTGATGGGCCCCCTCCTCATAATTTCGTTCCTGTGCATATTTGGGCCCTGCCTCTTTAACAGGCTAACCAGGCTGATCAGAGAAAAGGCCCAGGAGGTACAACTCATGGCCCTTAGGTTGCACTGTGACCAGCTGGAACCCAAAGACTTCCACACACTATAAGGTGAACCTTACATAAAGCACCGCCTCTGAGGAGGTGCCACACCCATACCTCAGAAAGAAGTGGGTTATAAAAGAAAAAAGGGGGAGTCTGATGGGGCCCACCCAGCTAACCAGGTCAAGATGGCACTGATGGGAGGTAGAGGAGGAGGGACCCGGGTTTTTTGCCAAAACTTCTGATAGGGGAAAGATAAGGACAAGCAGTACGAGTTACAATTGTCAGCCGTGTACACCAATCTGCCTGAGAGGGTCAGAGGGGCTGCAGAGCATTGGTCATTTGCTTTCATGCCTCAATGCCTTTTGTTGCTGTTTTGTATGTAAGTCACTGCCCTGCTTGCAATAAACGAGAACCTGCTTGACTGGACTCTCTGCTGCATCTGAGTGTCTTGAGGACCTGAGGAGGCTGGGGAACAGGCAAGTGGCACACTTACCCTCCCCCAGCCCAGTCATTTCTGGGATCAGACCTGACTAAGACCCAGCAACAGGGAGACCCTGTGTCGAAAAGACCAAAAAAAGTAATATTAAATAAAAAATAAAAGCCACCGCCCATGGCAGCTGCTGTCACCAGGCAGGACAGGGCCAAAGCTGTGTGAATAAAGATTAGCAGTGGTCCCTTACTCTCCTACAAGAGCCCAGCCATCCTGCCACCTCCCTCTACTTCCTCACCCCATTCATCTCCTCCGTGCACAATCACAAGCAAAAGGCACTAAATCCAAACCATTTTTATTTATTCTTTTATGCGTATGAATGTACTGTCTGCATGTAGGTTTGTGCACCCGTGTTGTGCAGTGCCTAGGAGGTCAGAAAAGGGTGTTGTATTCTCCTGGAACTGGAGTTAAAAGATGGTTCTCAGCTGCCATGTGGGTGCTCGGAATCAAACCCAGGTCCTCTGCAAGAGCAGGTGGTGCTCTTAACCACTGAGCCATCTCTCCAGACCCAATTTTATTTGATTTTATGTGTATGAATGTACTGTCTGCATGTAGGTTTGTGCATCTGTGTCGTGCAATGCCTCAGAGGTCAGAAGAGGGCGTCAGATTCCCTTGGAATTTGAGTTAAAGACAGTTCTTAGCTGCTATGTGGGTGCTGGGAATTGAACCCAGATCCTCTGACAGAGCAGTCGGCTCTCTTATCAGCTAGGCGATTTCTCCAGCTGTATTCCATTAATATTTAAGGTCATAATTGAGAGATGTGTGTTTCTTCCTTTCACTTTATTAGCCATTTGCATTTTTGGTCTAGGATTCTACTTCTGCAGTTGTGCTTTTATTACTTTCTCTTTCTAGGTGCCTGGGGATAGTTGCTCCTCTCCTCTGTCCTTTGAATTGCTTCAAGTATTCGCTGAGGAGTTGGTTTTCCAGACATATATTTTATCATCTTGTTCATGTCATGGAATATTTTTCTTTCTCTTTTTACTAGAATTGACATTTTTGTGGGTATAGTAACTGGGTTGGCATTTATAGTCCTTTAGCACTGGTGATGCTTTGGTTCACATTCTTCTTGCTTTCATAGTTTGCACTGAAAAGTCAGCTGTAATTCTTATAGGTTTCCCCTTATATGTATCTTGTTTTTCTCTTGAGGCTTTCAGAATTTTGTGTTTGTTTTGGGTGTCTAGTGTTTTACCTATGATATGGATTGGGGAGTTTCCTTTCTGATCTTGTCTATTTGGTGTTCTATGTACTTCTTGTATCTGTATGGGTTTGACTTTTTTTAGTTTGGGAAAATTTTCATCTATTATCCTTTGAAGACCTGATCCATTTTCTTGGGATTCTTATCTTTCCTCTATCCCTATGATGCAGAGGTTTGATTTTTTCATAGTGTCCCACATTTCCTGGTTGTTCCACTCTTGTGTATTTTTAAATTTTTCATAGTCTTTACTTGAGCTTTTTAGTTGTTCTGTGGTATCTTCTGGGTCTGATATTCTTTGTTCTGCTTCCTCCATTCTGCTTCTGAGGCTTTTCCGATTCTTTCCTCTTGATTGGACGAGTGTTCAATTTCCTTTTTCATTTCATCCTGTGATTTCTTTAGCATTTCCACTTCCTTTTGGAGCTTCTTAATCTCATCTTGTAGCTCCTTGCTTCACTGGTCGGTATAATTTTTCATTTCAGCATGGGATCTTTTCAGTGTTTCCACTTCCTTCCAGAGTTTGTCATTCTCTCCCTCTAGTTCTTTCCAGAATTTGTCATTTTCTCCTTTTAGTTCTCACTGAGGTTTGTTAGTCTCTCCCTCTAGGTCCTTCCTGAGTTTTTCTTTCTCTCCCCTTAGTTCTCTGATTTGTTCTTTATACTCTATGATTTCTTTGAATATATCTGTCATCGTTCTTCTAAGATCTTTGTCCTGGGTTACCTCTAGGGAGATCACATTGTAGGAATCTTCTATAGGCTTCGTAGATTTTAGTGTGGAATTATTCTTTGCTTTTCCCATATTGTTCTTTCTTTGTGCTTTTAGCATGTGGGTTTCTTTTTCTTTGTGTTCTGATGCAAATTTCAAATGTTTCTTCACTCTGTTGAATGATTGCTTCCCTTGAATCCTTCAGATGCCTTCATTGTTTTCTCCTTGATTATGGAGTGTTGACTTCTGTAGGTTTCAAGCTTTCAATTTTGGTTCTATATTGGAAGGTATAACTCACCCTTCAGAATAGAATCAGTCTATTCTGCTGATTCTCCAAAAACTGGGTAGGTAAGAACCTGGATGATGCCCTCTGATCACTGTACTCCCTCTGCTTCCTGCCAGCCAGTTCCTCTAGTTCTATTGTGGGGCTTACTGTACTGTAGTCTGACCTGGATGCTCACTCTGAAATTCCAGTTGGAGCAGGAGGGTGATGGGGCGTGAAAGCTGGTACCCTGTGGCTCAGCTCGTCTGGCCGAAGCAACCAATCTCTGTGTGCAATAGGCTAATAATCCAATCCTCCCCCAATCTGACTGGTTGACATGCCCAGCCCACACCCTGTGCTTTGGCTGGCCAAAATAACCAATCTGCATGCACTCAAGTCCTCTAGAGGCAACAGGCCTACGTATATTCTGGCTGGCTGTTTACCTTCACCCGCACTGCTGTGCAAGCCAACGATCCACTGATATTAAGACTTTCAAATTGTTGTCAGTCCAAACAGCAATCTGTGAAACTTCTGAGTGTCTAAGAATTGGTGAAAGTGATACAAGGAATAAAATGTAACTTTACAAAATATATGATAAGAAATAGTTTAGAGCTTCATTGCTCCTTCTTTATATTTAATGCCAATAATTATAATGATAAAATGTCATGACATTTAGAAAAGCCTGTCCTAGACCCTAACAGAGATGAATTTCATCACCCATGAATAGTTGCCTTTTGTTATTTTATATTCTCGTAGTGCAGTGCAATCTGTACACCCACCACCCTCTCAGAAGGGAAGCAGTGTAGTCATTGACTGTCTTCAGGGATCCTCCATAGTCTCACTTCACCAGTCCCCCATTGTGGTTTGAAGGTGAAACATTCCCCATGAGCTCATGCTTTTCAATACTTTGTTCCAAGGTGGTAGCCCTGTTTGGAAAGGATCCAACAACTTTAGGACTTAGAGTCTGCTGAAGGAGATAGGGCACTGTGGGTATTCCCTTAGTCTTCACAGTCTGGCCTTCCTTCCTGTTTACTTTTCTTCTTCCTGAGTCCATTTGCAATGTGACCAGCAGTCTACTCCTCCTGCCACCTGGTCTACTCTGCTTGCTGCCTCTGCATTCATATGCAGACAAAACTCTCATACACCTAAAATTAAAATACCTTAAAATCTTACCCTGTGTGTGGTGACATGTGCCTTTAATCCCAGCACTTTGAGTGAAGAGTCAGAAGGATCCCTATGAGATTTAGGCCGACCTGATGTACAAAATGAGTTCAAACCCAATTGGGACTGCAAGTGAACCACGTCTCAAAAAAAAAACAGAAAAAAAAAAAAAAAAAAAAAGAAAGAAAGAAAGAAAAAAAAAGAAAACCAGAAAATTAAAGTACCAGAGTTTTCCCTGCATATAAATTTACCTATGTGTGCATTGATGGAGGAGACCAAAAGAGAAATAGTTCCTCTGGAAGTGGAATCGCAGGTGGCTGTGAGCCACTATGGGTGCTGGGAAGTTAACTTGGATCTTCTGTGAGAGCATCCAATGCTATGAGTGCCTGAGCCATCCCTCCAGCCACCTTGACCTATATTTTCATGGCCAGTAGATTTTTTGGTATCAAGGATTCTCTTAATATCTTTCCCAAGTATTTTTCTCTCATGAAGACTGTGTTCCTGACTACCCAGTCAGGAACAGATCCAAGAAATGAGCTTCTCTACTGCTGTGGAAAATTTTAAAAATTGACCCCCACATACTAACAAAAATTATGAGAACTATGGGCACCACCAATGGAAGAAGCTCACAAACAGGCATAGGAGTCCTACAAGACAAAGCATGAAAGATAGTGAAATAATAGTCAATTTTCATAATCACAGAGATTCTGAGCAAGGTCAGGGGACCATTAAGAATGCCAAATAGATGGGGCTGGAAAGATGGCTTAGCAGTTAAGAGCACCGACTGCTCTTGCAGAAGACCTGGGTTCGATCCCCAGCACCTACATGGTGGCTGAGAACCGTGTGTAACTCCAATTCCAGGAGAACTCCAGTTCCAGGGGAATCCGACGCCCTCTTCTGACTTCCGTGGCAATGCATGCTATGGATGCACAGATCTGCATGCAGACAGTACATTCATACATAAAAATAAATAAATAAATAAATAAATAAATAAATAAAATAAAATAAAAAATACCAAATAGATAAGAACCTAGAAGAACCTCCCCATTTCCTATTATGATTAAAAACTAATTTTATATATCGAAGGGTATTGAAAAGAGAGAGGGGGCACCAACTTACTTTTGATGGGAAACCCATCAGAATAAGAGCAGATTTCTCAACAGATAGTCTAAAGGCCAGGCAGTAAGGAACAATTTATTTCAAGCTCTAATATCAGCCACATAACTCTATCCAGTTATTCTTTTCTTCATGACTAAAGGAGAAAGAGAAACCCTCCATGGCCACTAATCCAAGACTCCACAAGATAATTCAGGGAATTCTGCACATTGAAGACCAAGATGAATAAATACAACCATGAGGATACAGGGAAGGTAAGTAAGCCACAGGACCCCAGAAAATATGTGAATGAGTGTTATGATATAACCAAGTATTACAAAATAAATATCAGGAATTCATATACATGTTTAATGTGAGTTATATCATTACACTTTTGATTTTTCAGTCAAAGTAAACCACTATATTTTTTATTTGAAGTGACACATGTGCCTGGCCAAAAGAATGCTATTAGAGATCAAGCAGGTGACCAGTATGATGGCCCATATTTTAATCCCACTGCTGGGGAGGCAGAGGCAAGCTGATCCCCATCAATTCTAGGCCAGCCTGGTCTCCATAGTGAGTTCCAGGGATCTGGAAATCTCTGTCTCAATAAAACTAAAAAGGAAGGAAGGCAGGAAGGCAGGAAGGAAAGAAGAAAGCTTCCATCTATTATAGCTAATAAAATAGACTTCAAGCCTGAATTCATCAGAAGAAATAAACATAATCTTATATTAATGGAACAATCTCTACAGAGGACAGTGAATTTCTACATGTGTACATCAAACATCAGCACACTCAATTTCATAAACACTAATGGATGAACAGGCACAGTTTGACTTAAATATAATAACAATGGGTGAGTTTAGTACCACACTCTTGCCAATAGACAGGTAATCAACACTAGACATCAACAAAGAAATATCAGGTGGAACTGGCATGATAAAATTTGAAAAATTAGATTTTATTTGTTTGAAAGCTTAATTCCAGGAAGGAAAGAAACAAGTGGTTGTTTTCTTCTGAATGAGTAATATTTATAACAAGTGTGGAGCTGAAAGAGTATTAATATCTGCATTAAAGAAATCAGAACACTAAATATCTGAAAAACAAAAGTCCCAAATAATTGTTAAAAGTGTAAATTACAGGGCTGGAGAGATGGCCTAGCAGTTAAAAGTGCAGACCGCTCTTGCAGAGGACCCGGGTTCAATCCCCAGCACCCACATGGCGGCCAAGAACCGTCTGAAATTCCAATTCCAGGAGAACTCCAGTTCCAGGGAAATCCAATACCCTCTTCTGACCTCCATGGCATTGCACGACACGGGTGCACAAACTTGCATGCAGACAGTACATTCATACACAGAAATAAATAAATAAATAAAGAAAGAAAGAAAGAAAGAAAATTTTTTTTAAAAAGCGTAAATTACAGCCAGGTGTGGTGGTGCATGTCTTTAATCCTAGCACGTGGGAGGCAGAGGCAGGTGGATCTTTGTGAGTTCAAGGCCAGCCTGGTCTACATAGTGAGTTCCAGGACAGTCAGAGCTACAGGGAGACCCTGTCTCAAAAACAAAACAAACAAAACAAAAAACCCCAAAACTAAAGTGTAAATTACAGATGGTGAATAAACATGAGACAATATTCAGCATCATTAGCCTTCAAGAAAATGCAATGAAACTGCATTGAGATCCCACCCCACTCCAGTAAGAAGTGGTATCATTATGAAAACAGAACAGCAAATGCTGAGACGTGTGTGACAAGAAAGGAACTTTTACACCACACTCGTGTGGACATAGATTGGTCCAGTCATCAGGGAAGACATTATGGAGGGCCCTCAAAGAAAGCAAAAACAGGTCTGAGGAGACCACTGACTGAGTTCTTGTGCTGGAAGCATGAGGACTTGAGTTCAATCCCTACAGCCCATGGCAATTTTTATCTTCACAGGAAAAAAAATACTATATTCCTTAAATGCAAAGTGCTTGTAGACATGACAAATACACAGTGCGCTTTTGTGCTGTCATCAAATCATACAAAATATTCAGTAATAACTCTAAGATGTTTATATAACATACAGTATACATCATCTTAGTAAAAGACACAGTTTTTGTGGAAAACTGTCACACTGTGTATGAAAAATTAACTCATGTGTCTGGTCTTTACATTACATATATTGTTATAGGCTAAATTAACTTTATTGGAAGATATTAAATCATGGAGAAGTTGGGACATCAGGAGATAAGTGCTGACATTCTTTTCATTCCTTGGGGATCAAACTCAGGTAGTCAGCTTTGGGGGCTAGCACCTTTACCAGCCCCTTGTAACATGTCAGTCAGTTAGATAAGGCACAGATAGTTCTTTGAAATGTCAAAAACATTTTAATGATAATAAAAGTATGAGTACAGAAGACTCACTGATTTGTAGAATTTGATTTAGTAACTTAGAAAATTTTCATCAATAAGAACACTGCAGAGACCCACCATGGTGTGCTACCTTTCCCATACCTCCTCACACAGCCATCTCTGCTCTGGTAGGACCCTTGTGGACCCCCAGACCTGGGAGCTTTCCAAGAGCTGCCTTGATTAATGTATCTCTCAAGTCTCAGGAGAGGAGCACACTTATACAGCAGATGGTGATTTAGAGAGAGACTCACATGGCCAATGTGCAGAGAATAAGAGGGACTGTGTGCTTTTCCCTGGATAAGAGCCTGTATCAAACTTCTGCCTCTCAAGGCTCAAAAGTCACTGTTGAAAATGGGATGGAAAGACTGAAGTGCCAGGCATTGTGGGTGACCATAAAGAAACAGTTTTCCAGGCAACTGGACAATTAGCATAACTCATGGCAGTGGTGACTGAGGCTTAAGGTAGACAAATTCCCAGCACAGAGGTGGGGAACTGGGTTAGAAACCCTATCTAAGCAACTGATGGCTGCTGGGAGGGAGAGAAAGAGAGAGAGAGAGAGAGAAAGAGAGAGAGAGAATTTGAGTATTTTTTTTGGAAATTAGTAATGGAGCACAGATATGGCAGAGGAACTAAGTGCAATCAAAATTTATCATGTGAAACTCTTCCATAGGCAGAAATCCATTGTTGTAAATGAGATGCCATGGCTTAGAGTGTTGAGAAAAGTTCCTTTCATATAACTGGGAGACCTGTTACACCTACACCTGCCTTTTTATGAGCACTACATGTAACAGGCTCCTATGATGGAACTTGCACCCTACATACTGTCACCTGGGAACAGGACTCATGTATAAATATGAACCTCAGGCTTTGTCATGGGCAGAGGGTAGCATGTCTGTTCACACCACAGAGTATAACACTCAAAACAAATGACTGTAAGAAAAGTCCAGTTCAGTAAATTTACTGCAGTTACTTATAGAAGAATGGGTGAAGGATTACTTACAGGACCAAGGCTGACAGAAACCCAGCTGTACCATTGAAAACTCCCTTACCATGTGAAATCACTCACAAAGGCTCCATGTATAAAAGTTCCTGAACAGTGCTCGCTTCGGCAGCACATGCACTAAAATAGGAGTGATACAGAGAAGATTAGCATGGCCCCTGCGCAAGGATGACACACAAATTCGTGAAGCATACCATATTAAAAAAAATAAAAAGAAAAAAAATGTTCCTGTCTGAACAGCTTGTGGGGAACTTCAAGGCCAGAGTGTCAGCATCTTCACTATTTGTCAGTGTTTATATGTTTATAAATAAATAAATATATATACATATATATGTTTATATAGTTAGTTAGTTAGTTAGTTAGTTAGTTAGTTAGTTAGTTATTTAGTGGCACTGTGAACCTTGTGTCAGGAGATTACTGATCTCCTAAGTTTACTTTAACAAAGTACATTAATTTTCTTTATGTGTAAGTGTATGGCTCTGAGTGAATGCCATGTGTATTTAGTTCCTCAGAGGCCAGAGAAGAGGATGTCGGATTCTCTGGCTGTTTTTACAAGCAGATTTGAGCCCCAGACATGGCCGCTGGAAAATGAACTCTGGAACTTTAGATGAGCAGAAAGTACTCCAAACTGCTGACTCATCTCTCCAACCCCCAACATTAACTTTTTAAGCTTTATAAACCTCTCTATTCCCTTCATGAGGAAATATTAATTTAGAAGAAATACCAGTGAAACCCTCCATCACTTTTTACCAAGTATATGTCTGACACAGGGTTCATATAAACAGAACATATAAACAACTCAAAATCCTAAATAGCAAGATGTCAAACAACCCAATTTAAATTATAGGCAAAGAACTGAACTTATATTCCCCAAAGATGTAACACAGATGGCCGAGAAATATTTCAAAATAGTTCAACATCTCTACCCATCACAGAAATGCAAATTAAAACAACTATGACATTTCCTGTTACCCCAGTGAGAATGGCTAAGATCCAGAAGACAAATGATGATGAAGGCTCGCAAGGATGTGGGGAAAGGGTTTGCTGGGAATGCAAACTGGTGCAGTCACCATGGAAATCATTGTGGAGATTCCTCAAAAAGCTCAAAACATATCTCCCACCATAGCTGATCATATGACTCTTGGGACTATACCGAAAGGACTCTATATGCTACTACAGAGATACTTATTCAACCATGTCATTGCTGTTCTATTTATAATAACCAGGGAATGTAAACAATCTAGATGTGTACCAACTGATGAAAAGACACTGAAAGTACAGAACATTTACACGTGGAATATTATTGAGCTCTTAAGAAAAAAATAATTTATGAAGTTCACAGTTAAATGGATGGAACTGGAAACAATCGTCCTAAGTGAGGTAATAGAAAGGAAGATAGGGCTGCAGCTAGGGGGTCGTGTCTCTGAGGACTTCTGGGCGGGACTGCCCTTCTCCTTTGGCACCCAGGGCCAGAGGGTCAGCGGATGTGGGTCAGTGACTCTGCACCTTTGTGCGGGCTGCCTGGAAGTCACTTGGGTAAGTACTTTTGTAGGTAGGCTCTTTCTGGGGCTGAAGCTAGGGGGTCGTGTCTCTGAGGACTTCTGGGCAGTACTGCCCTTTGCCTTTGGCACCCTGGCCAGAGGTCGGTGGATTTGGGTCAGTGCCGGGACGTGGGCTAGGTCAGGCATATACTCCTGCCCCTGCCACCACCTCTGCCAGAGATCAGTGAGAATCCAAGTGGACTTTTTTTTTGAGCACTTTCAGAACAAGAGGAGAAGAGTGCTTTGGCTTCAAATATCCAATATATAAACAAAATTGAAAACTAGACAATACTCCATAAGCAAGGTGGAGGAAAGAAAAAAAAAGCATCTGAAGGAGGAAAGCAAAACCATCCGCTAACACAGTGAAAAGGTATTTGTGATCTGAACCACAAAAGGGAAGCCCACATCCCAGGGACACGATGAAGGGACAACATGGGAAAGGCACAGGATAATCCTGTACCAAGCTCTACCAAACCTGTAGGAGATAGCTACAATGGGAAACCCTTTGAGGAGACCCAAGGAACAGATCTTAGTGGAATAATTGCAGACCTATGCAGAGAAATTAAAGAACATAAAGAGGAATTCAGAGAACTAAAGAGAGAGAATGAAAAACTCAAAAAGAACCTAGAAGGATACAATGACAAACATCAGAAAGAACTAAAGGAACAGATTGACAAACTCCAGAAAGAACTAGAGGGAGAAAAAAATGAAGAATACAGAGAACTAAAGAGAGAGAATGAAAAACTCAAAAAGACCTAGAGGGATAAAATGACAAACTTTGGAAAGAACTAAAGGAAGAGACCAACAAACTCCAGAAAGGACTAGAGGGAGAAAAAAACAAACTCCAAAAGGAAGTAGAAACACTGAAAAAGGAAGCCAACCAACAAAGTAAGGAGCACCAAGAAGAGATTGAGAAGCACCAAGAAGAGATTGAGAAGCTCAAAAAGGAAATGGAAGTACTAAAGAAAACACAGGATGAAACGAAAAAGGAATTAGAACACTCATTCAATCAAGAAGAAAGGAAAGGAAAAAGCCTCAGAAGTAGAATGGAGGAAGCAGAACAAAGAATATCAGATCTGGAAGATAACACAGAGCAATTAAAAAGCTCAAATAAAGACTACGAAAAATTTAAAAATACACAAAAGTGGAACAACCAGGAAATATGGGACACTATGAAAAGACCAAACCTCCGCATCATAGGAATAGAGGAAGGAGAAGAATCTCAAGAGAATAGTATTGATCAGATCTTCAACAGAATAATAGATGAAAATTTCCCCAAACTAAAAATAGACAAGCCCATACAAATACAAGAAGCACATAGGACCCCAAATAGACAAGATCAGAAAAGAAACACCCCACGCCATATCATAGTTAAAATGCTAGATGCCCAAAACAAAGACAAAATTCTGAGGGCCACAAAAGAAAAACAAGTCACATACAAAGGGAAACCCATCAGAATTACAACTGACTTCTCGCCTCAAACCATGAAAGCAAGAAGAACATGGAGCAAAGCATTCCCTGTGTTAAGGGACTATGGATGCCAACCCAGAATACTTTACCCAGCAAAAATGTCGACTATACTTGAAGGAGAGAGAAAAATCTTCCATGACATAAACAAGATGATGGAATACATGTCTGGAAAACCAACTCTTCATAAAATACTTGAAGCAATTCAAAGGGCAGAAGAGAGGAGCAACAATCCTCAAACACCTAGGAAAAGAAACTAACAAAAACATAACCATAGGAGCAAAATCAAAGGCTAGAAGTCCAAATGGATAATAAAGTGAAAGGAAGCAACATCCATCTTTCAATTGTAACCTTAAATATTAATGGGCTAAACTCCCCAATCAAAAGGCATAGACTGGGAGAATGGATTAGGAAACAAAACCCATCTATATGCTGTCTACAAGAAACCCATCTCAATTTCAAGGATAGGCACCAACTTAAGGTGAAGGGTTGGAAGAAAGTATTCCAAGCAAATGGTACCAAAAAGAAAGCGGGTGTGGCTATTCTAATATCAGACAAAATAGACTTCAAAGCAAAAGAAATCAAAAGAGACAAAGAGGGCCATTACATCCTTATTAAAGGAACAATTGACGATGAAGATTTCACAATCATAAATATATATGCACCAAACATCAGTGCACCAAACTTTATAAAGACAATTCTTCAGGATCTCAAGGCACAGATTAACCCCAGCACACTAATACTAGGGGACTTCAATACCCCATTAAGTCCTCTAGACAGATCAACAGGACAAAGGATAAACAGAGAGACATCTGAACTAAATGACACAATACACCAAATGGACCTCACAGACATCTACCGAATATTTCACCCAAACACCAGAGAATACACTTTCTACTCAGCACCTCATGGAACATTCTCCAAAATAGACCATATACTGGGACACAGGGAAAAACTCAACAAATATAAAAAGATTGAAATAATCTCATGCATTCTATCAGACCACAGTGCAATAAAACTCAATATCAACACCAGAATAAACCCTACAACCTACAGGAACACATGGAGACTAAACAACACTCTCCTGAATAATGAGTGGGTCAAGGAAGAAATAAAAAAAGAAATAAAAACATTCCTGGAACTGAATGACAATGATAAAACAACACAGCAAAATCTATGGGACACTCTTAAAGCAATCCTAAGAGGGAAGTTTATAGCTCTAAGTGCCCACATTAAAAAAACAGAAAGAGCACAAGTGAATGATCTAACACTGCAGCTAAAAATACTTGAGAGACAACAACAAATGAACCCTAAACGGAGCAGACAAGAAGAAATAACAAAAATCAGAGCAGAGATCAATGAAATAGAAACAAAGAAAACCATACAAAAAATCAATGAATCCAAAAGTTGGTTCTTTGAGAGAATAAACAAGATAGACAGACCTCTAGCCCAGTTAACCAAAAGAAAGAGGGAACAACTCCAAATCAATAGAATCTGTGATGAAAGGGGAAATATCACAACAGACAATGAAAAGATCCAGACAATCATACGGGACTACTTCAAAAACTTATATTCTACTAAGTTTGAAAACCTAGAAGAAATGGATGAATATCTGAAATCCTGGGAATCACCAAAGCTCAACCAAGAAGAGATCGACAGCCTAAACAGACCAATAGTACAGGAAGAAATCGAAGATGTAATAAGTAGCCTCCCAACCAAAAAATGCCCAGGCCCGGATGGATTCACGGCAGAATTCTATAAAATATTTCGTAAAGACTTACAACCATTACTACTTAAATTGTTTAGAAGGATACAAATGGAGGGACTTCTCCCAAATTCCTTCTATGAAGCCAGCATTACGCTACTACCAAAACCAGGGAAAGATACAACCAAAAAGGAGAACTATAGACCCATCTCCCTAATGAACACAGATGCCAAAATTCTAAACAGGATTCTGGCAAATCGCATACAGACTCACATCAAGAAAATCATCCACCATGACCAAGTTGGATTCATACCAGACATGCAGGGATGGTTCAACATACGAAAATCAATAAACATCATCAAACATATCAATGGACTGAAGGACAAAAACCACGCCATCATCTCAATTGATGCGGAGAAAGCCTTTGACAAAATCCAGCACCCTTTCATGTTTAAAGTCCTGGAGGGAATTGGTCTGGAGGGATCATTCCTCAATGTAATCAAAGCCATATACAGAAAACCCACAGCCAATATCATCCTAAATGGGGAAATGACAGAAGCATTCCCCTTAAAGGTAGGAACTCGGCAAGGCTGCCCCCTGTCACCACTCCTCTTCAATATAGTGCTAGAAACCCTAGCTAGGGCAATAAGGCAAGAAAAGGAAATTAAAGGAGTTCTAATTGGAAAAGAGGAAGTCAAGCTATCCCTTTTTGCTGATGATATGATTGTCTACCTAAGGGATGCTAAGAACTCCACCAGAAAACTCCTAGAAACGATTAAGAGCTTTGGTAAAGTGGCAGGATACAAAATAAACCTAGAAAAATCAGTAGCCTTTCTGTACACCAACAACAAGCAATTGAAGAAGGACTACAAGGAGACCTTCCCACTCACAATAGCCTCAAAAACAATAAAATACCTAGGAACAAACCTAACCAAAGACACCAAGGATCTCTACAACAAAAATTTTAAACCCCTGAAAAAGGAAATTGAGGAAGACATCAGAAGATGGACAAACCTCCCATGCTCATGGATTGGGAAAATAAATATAGTAAAAATGTCCATCCTACCCAAACTAGTGTACAGATTTAATGCGATCCCAATCAGAATCCCCAAGAGTTTCTTCACAGGCCTGGAAAAAAAAATCCTCAATTTCATTTGGAAAAACAAAAGACCCCGAATAGCCAAAGCAACCCTGAGTGAAAAGAGCAATACAGGGGGGATCGCTATACCAGACATCAAACTATACTATAGGGCTATAGTCATAAAGACAGCCTGGTACTGGCACAAAAACAGACCAGTTGACCAATGGAATAAAACTGAAGATCCAAACCTGAGCTCATACAATTTCAGCCACCTCATATTTGACAAGGGGGCCAAGAAGACACAATGGAAGAAAGACAGCATCTTCAGCAAGTGGTGCTGGCAAAACTGGATCACCACTTGTAGAAGAATGAAATTAAACCCCTACCTCTCACCTTGTACAAAGGTCAACTCCAGATGGACCAAAGACCTCAACGTGAAACCCCAAACTCTGGAGGTGATAGAAGAGAAGCTTGGCAGCAGACTACAAGACATAGGTGTAGGAAAAGACTTCCTAAATCAGACAGCAGCTGCACAAGAAATAAGATCGACAATTGACAAATGGGACCTCATTAAACTCAAAAGCTTCTGTACATCAAAGGAAGCAATAAAGGAAGTGAGGAGAAGACCCACAGAGTGGGAGGAAACCTTCACAGCAGATACATCTGACAAAGCATTAATTTCCAGAGTATACAAGCTACTCAAAAAACAAAGAAGAAAGAAAACAAATGAATCATTCAAAAGATGGAGCAAAGATCTGAATAGAGACTTCACAGAGGAGGAGTTAGAGATGGCCGAGAAACATCTTAAGAAGTGTTCAACATCTCTGATAATTAAGGAAATGCAAATTAAAACCACTCTGAGATATCACCTTACTCCAATAAGACTGGCTAGGATCAGGAACATGAATGATACCAAGTGCTGGAGAGGTTGTGGGGAAAGGGGAACACTCATCCATTGCTGGTGGGAATGTAAACTTGTACAGCCACTATGGAAAGCAGTGTGGAGAACCCTTAGAAGACTCAAAATGAGCCTTCCATTTGACCCAGTCATACCACTCCTGGGTATATACCCACAAGACACAACTTACTGCAAAGATACATGCACAGCTATGTTTATTGCAGCTCTGTTCACAATAGCAAAAAGCTGGAACCAGCCCAGGTGCCCTTCAACTGACGAGTGGATAGAGAAAATGTGGTACATGTATACAATGGAATACTATGCAGCAGTAAAGAGGGACAACATCATGAAATTTGCAGGTAAATGGATGGAGCTGGAAGACATTATGTTAAGTGAAGTAACACAGTCCCAGAAAAACAAACGACAAATGGTGTCCCTCATATGTGGATGCTAGTACCAACAACCCAGATATAAATATTTCTCATGGAGAGGGAGGCATAGTAAAAGAACAACAGAAAGACTGCATCAGAAAATGGACTGAAATGGTGAATTGGAAAGGGGGGATGGGTGGGAGAGGGACACGGGTGTATATTCGATTAAGGCATATTTAATTGACGTGAGCTCAGCAAGTACCCAGTTTCGCCTAGACACTGTCTACAGGACACATGGTGTTTTAGGACTTAGTAAAAGTAAAAGTAAACATGTGTATATTAAACAACATTGGTTTACAGAATCTGATAAAAATGGTAATGCATCTGAATTAAATGGAGATATAATTCGCTGTTGCCCACATTTGCTTTACATAAAATCTGTAGAGCAAGAACTTTGGGATTGACACATACAAATGTTCTCTATAATTTCTCTGTTGTACAGTATCACCTTGTAGCATTCTCTTTAAGATGATTTAACGTAAAAATTAAGTTTGCTTCCCAAGTTAATCATATATAGTCACCCAAAACAACATGGGTGAATTTGATGAAATCTATGCCTTGACTCCACCCTATAGTCATGTATAATACAACTATCTTCTGGAGACTCATACGCTTAAAAAAAGGGGGGGGGGATACAGAAAGACATGAAACCTTTTCATCAAACCCCTGCAATTCAAATCTTAAAACTAACTATGGGAAAAGATTTGTTTGTTCCAACAGGACAAAACGTCACCAACTTAACGGCTGAGAAAGAAAAGATACAGGTTTGCATTGAGTAGGATGTACCAAAAAGTGGCAACGGAAAGGCTGACCCGTCTGAACATTCAAAGGAAGAAAAGCCTCAGATTGCCATAAACATCGAACCCCTCTGTGGATCCTACATGTAACAACTAGTTATAATGAGTCCTAATGAAACTTACCTTCTAGGTGCCACAAAGGTTCTGATATGAGAGACTTTCTTGCCCCCCCCCCCATAGAACAAGGAGAAATATGACGATGATGAGGTCGTTCTCCAACTGTAAATTGGAGACAACTATTATAGAGGTAATCTCTTATAAAACCGGTAAAACTGCCCCCTTTAATTGACAAATAGACATAAGAACTGTGAAAAGGATTATTCTCTATTCAGAACCAAATATAATACTAAAGTCCTTAAGCTATGCACTTAAGCAAAATATATTAATACAGGAGCTCTGACATCAACAATGGATTATTCTACCAAGGAGATGTTGGCCAGGGGATCCATGCCCCCACAAAAGGTAAAGGCTCCTTGCCTCCAAACTGGGATACTTGCAAGAAGAGAGGCTGCCAAAGACCTGACGTTAACATGGGAAAGACGTATAGAGACAACGCATGCAAGTGTACAGATGGCCTCTGGAATACCAGAGAGTTTACCAAAGGCCACTAAACCAATAAAGCAAATACGGGTCTCCTTGAGTCAAGAAAGACTCCAACATCAGCACGAGCTACACCTCACCTGCCTGGAAATACTGTGCAGCAGAGGCAGCCATATGCCTGTATATCCCAAATCTAATTGGCTATTGGCTCTCTTCTTTGAGGAATAACCCACAGCTGATGCCACAAGCTTACATCCTCTACAGGTTAAGAGATGTTATAAGTCACAGTAAGACCCTGTCATATTTAACAGGAAAAAAAATGTAATTCATGGATTAACATACCATCCAAACATATGTGTCTATACCAAAGTAACCTACCATAACTAATAGTGCTGTTTAAATACCTATATATCTAATCATTAGTAGGATCAAAAGGTTATTCCTGGACAAACTGTCAGCCCATGAAAGGAAACAGCCAGAATTGACCAGAGTCTAAGACAACAGCTCCAGAGAAAGTAGACTCTTTTGCTTCTCATCCACCTGTGCCCTTTTTCTAAGCCTAGGGAACAATCTGTGGCAGAGGGGGCATGGTAGAATGTAAGGGCTGCAATTGGGGTGAATGGTGAAACTACAGCAATATAGTCTGGACACTCATTTGAACATACAAGCCCCCCTCCCACTGGATGGTTGGACTGTGGGGGTTTGAGCACAACAGCCTGCAAATTGGTTTTACATGAGGGATGCTTGTACTCATAAATTATCACTTAGTGCTAAAAAATGAAAAAAAAACAGAGAAAGATGCAGGAAAGTTATGGCAGAATGCATGATCTGTGATGGGGTTGGGTGGGATGGGGTGGGGAAGGGAAAGGGAAATATGCCTGAACTGAATTGGGAATTGATGTATGAAATAAACAGAGCATCAATAATAAAAAAGGAAGACAGAAAAAAAGCCCCACATTGTCTTTATAATTGGACACTAGCTTTGAATCCTTATATATGCAAGTTTCACCTGGAGAATCCATAGAGCCCAGGAAACTAGTAAATGGCCATGAGAGAGGAGAATAATGGAATGGGAAGGGCTTAAGGAGGTGGGAAATGGGAGGGCAGTGAATAGGAGGGAGGAGGGGAGGGATAACTAACACTTAGTGCTTTAGAAAAAGTAATAGAGCCAGGCATGGTGGTGCAAGCCTTTAATCGCAGAACTCAGAAGAGAGGAGGGTGTCAGAGACAGGTGACTCTCTGTGAGATTGTGGCCAGCCTAGTCTACATAGTCACTCCTGGTCAGCTGGGGCTACAGGAAGACCCTGTTTGAAGAAACAATAACAAAATCAAACAAAAGTCAGATGGAAACCTACCACTATAAAATCTTCTTAAAGTATGTACATATGTAATATAAAGTGATGCAAAGGTGTTACCATATAACAGAAAATTCTCTCCTATGAGACAACATAAACTAGAAAAACTCCAATGCCAGGAATGATCTCCATGTTTGGCTTCAACATTTTATGTATTTTTATTTTAATGTTTAGGAGCATATTGTTTGCAAGTATGTAAGTGCACCCATGTATTTATTGCAGGGCCCACAGAGGTCAGAAGAGTGTGTTGGATCCCTAAAATGGAGTTACACATTGTTGTTAGCGTCTGCGTCCTCTGCAAGAGCACATGGTGCTCATAACCACTAAGCCATCTGTCCAGTGCCCCTTTTAAAGGTACATTTTTATTGAATTTTTGTGGATTTCATACAATGAATCTTAATCATATTTAGAACACTTCCATATCTGTACCCCCCATAGTCTGGCCATAGGAATTTATGCATTCTATCATATAAGTTAAAGCTTATCATGTCAAGATTGGCACCCAGATGTGAGTTCCTCCACTGGAGCCTCCTCAGTTTATCTTGCATCACCCCCTAAAAGAAGATCAATTCTTCCTCATTATGCAGTGATCATCTGCCAAGAGCTCCTCAGCTAAGGTTGGGGCCTTCTGGCATTTCCCCAGTTCTCTGCTGTCTTTGTCTGAATAAGTTTGGTGATTCTTGTGCTGCCATCATTACTGTAAACTCATATGAACAAGTTCCCAGCAGACTGTGAGACTTTGATTCCTTACAGTCATGTACCATGTGCCTCTCACAAACTTTTCACCCCCTCTTCCATGATGGATGAGTTTTAATGTAAAAGTTCTATAAAGGGACATAAATGGACCCCCTCTTTTAAGATTTCTGTCCAGGGTCCCATGGACTCTCAAACAACATTGACAATTGCCCTGCTCTTGATTACCCAGCAGAGCCTGACAGTGAGACCATAAGGCTAAAGACACTCCACATGTGAATCGTGAAATTAACAAGTAGAAACAAAACTTTATCTCCACTGAGTAGCTTTAATAGTGCAAGAAGGTGCTGTGCATGCTACCAGAAGAAGGGGTGATCACACATTTCCTGCTGTGAATCCCGTAAGCTATAAGACCTGGCCTAGTAAGATATGCCCAGTGGACCAATGGTTATGGGTATAAATGTTATAGGAGTAGCCGGGCGTGGTGGCACACGCCTTTAATCCTAGCACTTAAGAGGCAGAGGCAGGCAGATCTTTGTGAGTTCAAGGCCAGCCTGGTCTACAGAGTGAGTTCCAGGACAGCTGGGGCTACAGGGAGATGCTGTCTGGAAAAGACCAAAGAAATAACAACAAAAACAACAAATTTTATAGGAGTAACCAATCATTTTCTGATAGGATTTGAGGTCTACTTCACAAGAAGGAGCCCATGTCTGACACTGAGGTGTAGGAACATGTGGTTAGCCAGGACACAGGACATTTGAGTAAGCCTTCTAATATTCTGCTAAATAAGCATATTACTGAACCTTAACATTAGATTTAGGGATTATTGCATCTCTTAGTTCTAATCTGTGAAGCTTCCTCATGAGACAGATGAGGATTAAAACAGAAACCCACAACTGGCCAAAGTGCAGAGAATATAAGACTGACAATCCTGAAAGGGTCCAAGAGCCAGAGGAGGTAGAGGACCCCATGGAAACAGTGATCCACACAGCTACTCACATGGTCTCACGGCAGTGGTGACAGCATGCACAAGTCTCATGTAAACTGAAGCCAGACAAAATTGCAGCATAGGAGTGGGGAAGCAGATAGGAAACCCCAAATCTAGCTGAGGAAGTACTGGCAACCTTTAGCTGCTGGAAAGGGAACAAGTGAATTTTTAAAATATTGACTCAGGATAGGTAAACCTCCCCTCAGTGTCCAGACACACAGAGACACAGGTTTGACTCAATACACCTTTAAACTATGGAAGTATGTACTGGAGTATATGAAATCTGTCATGGAAGGGTGGGGGAGAAACATATAGAGGAAGGTGTTTAAGTATGATCAAATATATTATGTAGGATTTATGGGGGCTAGAGAGATGGCTCAGTGGTTGACTCTTCTTGCAGAGGACCTGTGTTTGATTCCCAGCACCCACATGGCAGTTAAGAACCGCCTTTAACTCCAGTTCCAGGGGACTCCAACACCCACTTTTAGAAAATTAAAAAAAAAAGAATTTATAAAAATTTAATTTATCCAGGTGTGGTGGCATGGACCTTTAATCCCAGCATTGGGGAGGGAGAGGGAGGTGGATCCCTGAGTTTAAGGCCAGCCTGGTCTACATAGTGAGTTCCAGGATAGCTGGAGCTACAGAGAGACCCTGTCTCAAAAAGACCAAATAAATAAGTAAATAAATAAATAACAAATTGAAAACACTTTTATTTACTGTATTAGTCAGGGTTCTCTGAAGAAATAGAATGAACAGGATGAATATATAGCTATATACAATTTACTAATTTACTCATGTGACAGAGCTCAAGGAGTCCAACAATAGCTGCACTGCACTGGAGAGGCTGAGAATCCAGGGAACTGCTCAGTCCGCAAGGCTGGATGTCTCAGTAGTCCCAATCTGGTGCTGAAGGCCCGATGGATTCCAGGAAATCTGCTGGTCTCAGTACACTCTGGGATCAGTAGGGTTGATCACAGCAGCAAGACAAACTCACCAGTGAGAGAGAGGCAAGCCACAGGAAAAAGGGACCAGCTCCCTCTGCCATGGCCTTTTATACTGCCTGCTGGCAGAAGGTAATGCCCACACTTGGGGTGGGCCATCCGGGTTGAGGTAGTCCAATCCAAAGATAGCTTTTCTCTTATTTGTTCCTTAGTCTAGTCAAGTTGACACTTAGGATTAACCATCACAAGTCCTCCCCTTGTCAACTTGACACTCAATAAATAGCCTTTCCTTATGTTATGCTTAAATGTCAATTGCAAACAATGGCATGGTCATAATTCTACCTAACGTGTTATAAGTTTCTCATGTGCAATCACAAAGCATTATATCTTAGAATACGTGGTAATGTCCTTGAGGAACACTTAGTCCTTCAGTATCTAATAACCTAAATATGACAACACTTAACACTTATCTCAGTTGCACATTCAAAAGGGAATAACACAAGTATCTGCTTAATATGTGTGTATATATATATATATATATATATATGCACATTCTTAACCAAATAGGACAAAAGTTAATATCTATTATAATCCATGTTTCTGCAACTGGTCCCATGGCCTCAGCTGATATTTATGACTAACTTCTTCTACTATTCATTCTGTATTTCCTCCACCATCAGCAAGCACCTCTGGGTGGTGCCTGCATAGTGTGCAGAACCATCAGCAAACCAGGCCCTAGTCTTCTCTTCCTCAGTCAACTGATCATAGGGCAAACCCCATGAAGCCATAGGTGCATGCTTAAGCACAGGAGGCATCGTAACAGGAGTGGGAAACATAAGCATTTGGGCAACCTCTTCATGTAGTTTGCTTGTGCCCTCAGGGTCTTCCTGGGCCCTGATACATATGTACCACTTCCATTTGATAATGGACTGTTGCTGCACACATCCTACTTTATGGTCTGGTGGGTTAGATAACACCCAGCTCAAACAAAACCTAAGTCCAGCAAGTAGCTCAAGGCTGGACACCTGGGACTCACTCACAAACTCCTGGGCTCCAAAGGGTCTTGGCAGCTCCCCCTCTCTGACTCTGCTGTCTGTGGCACACACAGCTCATCTCACAAGCCCAAGCTGACTCCATTCCACACCTGCCACTGCTCTTGGTGGTCATCCCATGATCCCGGCATCTCCAAAAAGCTGTGGTCGTCACTGAAACTGAGGTTGCTTCTGACATCTCCTGATGCAAAACCTCAGCTTCTCTTCTTGACCCCTGCAATCCTGGGGTCTTCACTGCAACCAAGGTGGTACTTTGACCAGTGGCCTTTCCTGGCCTCTCATAGTGCCAGGCCTCAGCTGCTCTCTGTGACCCCTTCATGCTTTCAACACCGGAACCATATAGGAGACTCTTACACTTACCAAGTCCTGCTTCTGGCTTGACATGGAGGCTCAGGCCCCTTCTGGAACATAGCTTCTGTGTGCTGACCCTGAAGCAATTCTTCCCAGAAGATTTCACCATAGTGATGCTGGTAACTTACAGCTGTTACTTACAGCTGATTTTTCAGCTCCAGCTAACCAGCATCAATTGTCCCAGTAAAGCAAAGATTTAACTTCAGGTTCTGGTCTCTTGTTACTTACAGCCGATTCTTCAGTCCCAGCTGACCAGAACCCACGGATTAAACAGGCCTGATGATCTCTGCTTCCCTTTGAAACTTCACAGGCCAGGCCTCCATCATCTACAACTCTTTCAGCAAAACTGTTCCAAGTTCCACAGCCACGATCTTTAGGCATTCAATGATTTTTCAAATTTCCAAACGCTTCTACATTCCTTCCCCCAAACACCAAGTTCAGGTCTGTCACAGCAATACAGTGAAGATGCCAGGATTGTAGGGGTCACGCAGTGAGGCATTGCACCAGGAGAGGTCAGAAGAGGCCATTGGTGAAGGTGCTGCCTCAGTTTCAGTGGCAACTCTAGCATTTGGAGATACCAGGACCATGGTACGACCACCAAGAGCAGCAGCAGGTGTGAAATGGAGTTGGCCTGGGCCTGTGAGATGAGCTGTGTGTGCCACGGATGGCAGAGTCAGAGAAGGGGAGCTGCTGAAACCCTTTGGAACCCAGAAGATCGTGAGTGAATCTCAGGTGTCCAGCCTTGAGCTGCTTTGCTGGATTTAGGTTTTGTTTGAGTGTGCCTGATTCTTCCCTTTGAAATAAGACAGTACTTGTTTTGGATTTTACAGCAGCCCACAGTTAAGAGACTTTTAACAGACTGTGAACTTTAAGTGTTTGGACATTTTAAGGGCTGTGAGGCTTTTAAGGTTGTACAGTCTTAAGTTGTGATTAATGTTATCATACTTTGGGGATACGAACTGGAAAGGTGGTGGTTGAATAGTGATGTGTTTTGTGTGTCAAATTGACAAGGGGTCAATTGTGTTGGATAGCTTTAGTGTCAACTTGACACACCTGGGTTGAGGGGGCCTCAATTTGGGAATTGGCTCCATTGGACTGGCCTGTGGCCACATCTGTGGAGTATTGTCTTGATTGTTGAGCAATGTGCGAGGGCCAAACCCACTATGGGTGGTGCCACCCTGGGCAGGTGGTTGTGTACCGTATAAGAAGGTAGGCTGGGCATGAGCCAGAGGAGCAAGCCAGTAAACAGCATTCCTCCATGGCCTGTGCTTCAGCTCCTGCCTCCAGGTTCCTGCCCTGAGTTCCTGCCTTGGGCTCCCTAAGTGATGAGTTGTGACCTAGGAGATGTGAGCTGAATAAACCCTTTGCTCCCCAAGTTGGTGTCAGTCAGAGTGTTTTGTCACAGCAATGGAAGACAAACTACAACATTTACTATGTATAATTAAAGTTAAGCAAATTGCATAATTCCTTAAAAAAATCTAAAAATTCAATGCATACATATAGGATAGGTAATAATGGAAGACATTAAATTAAGAAGGGTGTAGTGCAGAGGAGCTGGAGGGAGGGCTTCTGAAAGTGATCAAATAGCATTTGATCTGAAAAGCATGAAACTCTGGAGCCAACCAGCAAAGAATTATATATCCATTGAACTGAATTTCATAATTTATTTATTTTTCCTAAGAGCTCAATACATATAATTGTGGCCCTTGAGTTCTTTCTGACTCATGTGGCCAATTGTTGAAGTTGTTGAATTGTTACAGTGGATTTCTTTCTCATCTCTATGGTTCCTGTGCTTTTGCAATCTCTGTGGGCTTTGATTTCATTCTGGAATAAGAGGCCAATAATTTGGAAACACTCAGCTCAGACCCTGATGGCCCTAACATAAGCCGTGTTGGGAAGAAAATTCAAGCATGAGTGGGAATGACACAAACATAGAGATGAAATGTCAGTCACTTAACCTTCCACATTAGAAAATGGGAGAAATGCACAGGAAAAATGACAACTGGAAATTACAGACAGGAATCAATAGACAACCCAAATAATCATAACACTGATTATTCAAAATATCAATAAAAATCTGCAGACACATAGACTTGCGATGGACCAGTGGAGCTGGGAGCAGTCCGATGGGAACAGGGAGAAGAGTAGGTGGGCATGGATTCGATGAGAAATGACACACAGACACCAAAAGGCTTGAGTCTGAGTGCACTTTACTTTTTCATAAGTATTAGTTTTTATACAGAAAAAGTTGGCAAGAGGATCACATTGTTTATTCCTATGATTAGCAAGATTATACAGAACTGTTGAGATCAATCATTTTGAAAGCAATAGAACTATTCATAGGAAATCAAAGATTTATGTTGCTTTTGTTGCCGCAAACAATGTGAAAGCAAGACAGGGAGCAAAGCATTCCATGGTTAAGGACATGGATGCCAACCAGAATACTTTTCCCAGCAAAAATGGTCAATTAGATTGAGGAGAGAGAAAATCTTCCAAGACAAAACAAGATGATAGAATACATGTCGGAAAAACCAAACTCCCAGAAAAGGCTTGAGCAATTCAAAGGCAGAAGAGAGGAGCAAATATCCTTAAGCACCTAGGAAAAAGAAACAATAAAAATATAAACATAGGAGTAGAATCAGAGACTAAAAGTCCAATGGATAATAAGGTGAAAGGAAAAACATCCATCTTTCAATTATAAACTTAAATATAATGGGCTGAACTCCCCAATCAAAAGGCATAGACCTGGAGAAGGATTTAGGAAACAAAATCCATCCTTATGCTGGTCTGCAAAGAAACCCATCTCATTCAGGACAGGAACACTTTAGGGTGAAAGGACAGAAAAATATCCAAGCAAATGGTACCAAAAAGAAAGCAGGTGTCCTATACTATATCAGACAAAATAGCCTTCAAAGCAAAAGAATCAAAAGAGACAAAGAAGGCCATTATTGATCTTCATTAAAGGAACATTTGACAGAAGATCTCACAAACATATATATAATGCACCAAATCCCTGCACCAAACTTTGTAAAGACAACTCTTTCAGGATTTCAAGGCCAGATTAACCCAGCACACGAATATAGGAGGGACTTCAATACCCAACTANCAGGGCCCCCTCAACTGACGAGTGGATAAGAGAAAAAATGTGCTACATCGTACAACTATGAATTCTATGCAGCGGTAAACGAAAGACAACATCATGAATTTGAGGTAATGGATGGAGCTAGAAGACATCATGTAAGTCAATTAACCAGTCCCAGAAAAATAAAAGACAAATGGATCCCTCATATGTGGATTTAGTCCAATACCCAGTTATAAATATTTCTTGTGGAGAGGGATGCATATTAAAAGAACAACAACAGAAAGATTGCATCAGAAAACTGACTGAAATGGTGACTCAGGAAGGGGAGGGGGTGGGAGAGGGACACGTGTGTATATTCGATTGGTGCATATTTAATTGACATGAGTTCAACAAGTATCCAGTTTTGCCCAGACTCTGTCTACAGGATACAGGTGTTTTAGGACTTAGTAAAAAAAATACGTTGTATATTAAACAACATTGGTTTAAAGCTGATAAAAACGGTAATGCATTTGAGTTAATTGGTGATATAAATTGCTGTTGTCCACATTCTTAATTAAAAACTGTGTAAACAATACTTTGGGATTGCATAACAAATGTTCTCTATATTTTGCTGTCATATAGTATCACCTGTAGCAAACATCTTTCACCTATAGGATGATTTAATTTAAAATAGAAGTTTGTTTTCCCAAGTTAATCACATAAAGTAACCCAAAACAGCATGGGTGAATTTGATGAAATCTGTGCCTTGATCCACCCTATAGGTATGTAAATACAACTGCTTTTTGAGACTCATGGGTCAAAAACAAAAACCTAAAATAAAAAGGGGGATACAGATGATATGAAAACTTTTGGTCAAAAAACCTTGCATCCAATCTTAAAACTAACTATGGGAAAGGATTTGTATGTTCCAACAGGCCAGAGTATCACCACTTAATGGCTGAGAAGAAAATGCAGCTTTGTCAGTGAGTAGGATGTACCAGAAAGTGCCACATGAAAGGTTTTGACTCTTTGCATTGAAGGGAAGAAAGCCTCAGATTGCTTACAACATGGCCCCTCTCTGGATCCTACATGTAACAACTATTTTTATTGAGTCCTAATGAAACTTACCTTCTAGGTGCCCGCAAGGTTTAATACAAGAGACTTTCTTAACTCCCCCCATAGAATAAGGAGAAATATGATGATGATGAGGTCGTTCTCCACTGTAGATTGGAGCCAGCTTTATAGAAGTATTCTCTTGTAAAACAGGTAAAACTGCCTCTTTAATTGACTAATGACATAGAACTGTGAAAAGGATTATTCTCTATTCAGAACCAAATATAATGCTAAAGTCTCCTTAAGCTATGCACTTAAGCAAATATATAATACAGGAGCTCTGACATCAACAATGATTATTCTACCAGGAGATGTTGGCAGGGGTCCAAGCCCCCACAAAAGGTAAAGGCTCCTTGCCTCCAACTGGGATATCTGCAGGAAGAGAGGCGATAAGGCCCTGCTGTTGAAGACCGTGTAAAACATGGAAAAGATTGAGACCGCACTTGCAAGTTACAGATGGTCTCTGAATGCAGAGAGTGTTACAAGGCCACTAAACCAATAAAGCAATATAGGTCTCTTGAGTCAAGCAAGACTCCTCCATCAGCACCAGCTACACCTCACCTGTGGAATACTGTGCAGCAGTGGTAGCCATATGTCTGTATATCCCAAATCTAATTGCTATTGGCTCTCTCCTTGGAGAATAACCAGGCTGATGCCACAACGCTTACATCCTCTAGTGTTAGGAGATGTTAAAACCACAGGAAGACCTTCATACTTAACAGAAGAAAGTTAATTCATGGATTAACATACCATCCAAACATCTGTGTCCTATACCAAATAAGTAACCTCCATAACAATTATACTGTTTTAAAACCTATATATCTAATTGCGTGTTCTTCATTAGTAAATCGAAGTTATCTGGACAAGCTTCAGCCCATGAAAGAAAACAGCCAGAATTGACTAGAGACCAAGAAAACAGCTCCAGAGAAGTAGACTGTTTTGCTTCTCATCCACCTGTGCCCCTTTTCTAAGCCTAGGGAACAATCTGCAGAAGGGGGGCATGGTAAATGTAGGGCTGTGATTGGGGTGAAGGTGATTGAAACTACAACAATATAGACTGGACACTCCTTTGATCAACTTGATTGAACATACAAGCCCCCCCTGCTGGATGGTGGACCCATGAGCTGTGTGGGTTGGCACAACTGCTTGCAAATTGGTTTTACATGAAGGATGCTTGTCTCACAAATTATCACTATTGTTAAAAAAATGAAAACAAAACAAAACAAAAAAAAAACAGAGAAGATGCAGAAAAGTTAGGCAGATGCATGATCTGGGATGGGTAGGGGGGGTGGGGGAAGGGAAAGGGTATATACCTGAACTGAATTGGAAAATATATTGAAATACACAAAGCATCAATAAAAAAAAAAAAGAAAAAAAAGAGCAGGTCTGCGCATGAGCCAGGGCAAGCAGTGAACAGCATTCCTCCATGGCCTATGCTTCAGTCCTGCCTCCAGGTTCCTGCCCTGAGTTCCTGTCTTGGGCTCCCTAAGTGATGAACTGTGACCCCGGAATGTAAGCTGAATAAACCCTTCCTCCCCCCCCCAAAAAAAGTAAGAATTACAAAACTTGATAACTGCAGTCTCTCACCAGGGGCGGCGAGAAGTCAGTTGTAATTCTGATGGGTTTCCCTTTGTATGTGACTTGTTTTTCTTTTGTGGCCTTTAGAATTTTATGTTTGTTTTGGGCATCTAGCATTTTGACTATTATGTGGCATGGGGAGTTTCTTTTCTGATCTTGTCTACTTGGAGTCCTATGTGCTTCTTGTATTTGAATGGGTTTATCTACTTTTAGTTTGGGGAAGTTTTCATCTATTAGTCTGTTGAAGATCTGATCAATACTATTCTCTTGAGATTCTTCTCCTTCCTTTATTCCTATGATGCGGAGGTTTGATCTATTCATAGTGTCCCATATTTCCTGGTTGTTCCAGTTTTGTGTATTTTTAAATTTTTCATAATCTTTATTTGAGTTTTTTAGTTGCTCTGTATTATCTTCCAGATCTGATATTCTTTGTTCTGCTTCCTCCATTCTTTTTCTGAGGCTTTTTCCTTTCCTTTCTTCCTGGTTGGATAAGTGTTCTATTTCCTTTTTCATTTCATCCTGTGATTTCTTTAATATATCCATTCCCTTTATGAGTTTCTCGGTCTCTTCTTGGTGCTCCTTACTTCGTTGGTTGGCTTTCTTTTTCAGTGTTTCTACTTCCTTAAGATGTTTGTTTTTTTCTCTCTCTCATTCTTTCTGGAGTTTGTCAATCTCTTCCTTTAGTTTGTTATTGTATCCCTCCAGGTCCTTTTTGAGTTTTTCATTCTCTCTCTTTACTTCTCCGAATTCTTCCTTTAGTTTGTCATTGTATCCCTCTAGGTCCTTTTTGAGTTTTTCATTCTCTCTCTTTACTTCTCTGAATTCTTCTTTATGTTTTTTAATTTCTCTGCATAAGTCTGCAATTATTCCTCTAAGGTCTTTTCTGGGGTCACCTCCAGGGTGATCCGATTGTAGCTGTGTCCTACCGGGTTGGTAGAGCTTGGTGCGGAATTATCCTGCACCTTCCCCATGTTGTCTCTTCGTCGTGTCCCTAGCATGTGGGTTTCCCTTTTGTGAGTGAAATCTCAAATGCCTGTTCAGTGTGTTGAAGGTGAAAGCTTGTTTTATTTTGGTTGCCTCCTTCCAATGCTTTTTTTTCCCCCCTTCTTTCCCTCCTCCATGTTTATGGAGTGTTGACTTGTCTAGGTTTCAGGCTTTCACTTTTGTTTATATATTGGATACTGGAAGTCTCTTCCTTTCCTGTTCTGAATGTTCTCTTAATCCACTGGATACTCTCTCCTCAATTCCAGTTGTTGGCGAGGAAGGGTAGGGGGCAGGGTGTATTCCTGCCTTAGCCACGCCCCGGTACCTGCCTGGAGCAGTGGCAGGTTGCTCCTGACTCCTGGCACAGGACCAGACTGTGGCACCTGAGCCTGACCCCAAACCCAGGACCTCTTCCCACTTCCAACTACTGGGGTGGGGCCATCCAGCCAGTCACCCATGCTCTGGTGGGGCTTAGGGGTCCAATCCAGTTCCACCAACTACTGGACCCTCTGCCACAACTCAGCAAATCAGTTCAATTGTCCAGAACCCGTGGGCCAATGCCCTAAGTTTTTACATACCTGGAGCACTGACAGGCTGCTCCTTACCTCTGGCACAGGACCAGACTATGGCACCTGAGCCTGACCCCAAGCCCAGGACCTCTTCCCAAGTTTTGTAACGTACTTTTTTGGCTATTTTTTTGTCTTGTTATAATCTTTAGATATGAGTGTGGTTTCTTTTTAACTTATAAGAATTCTTTCCTTTTGATTAGTTTCTTCTTTAACCTGGTTCTAACATTTTCTCCTTTGTTTGAAACAATGATTGTGTTTAATAGTGTGGAGTCCCTTGGAAAATAATGGGCTTTTTAGGGGGTGAGAAGCATTCCTACAGGGCTAGGGAAGTTCACCCTGACCTCAGGTAGCTCTGGGAGCTAATAATACAGGATTAGACTGTATTCTTGTGGTTAAGGTAGTCATGGGAACCAGACCTGCTTTAACTAGAGAGATGCTCCTGGACGGTAAATATTTCCTTTCTTCAATCTTTCGTGGTCCTCATAATACCATCCTAACCAATATTCTAAAGACTGCCTAGAAATAGGTGGTGTCAATTTAAGTTAGTTCCTTGTAATTTTTTTTTAATTTTTATTTATTTCTGTATGTGTAGGGATGTAATGTCTGCATGCAGGTTCATGCACCCGTGTTGTGCAATGCTGTGGAGGTCAGAAGATGGTGTTGGACTCCCCTGGAATTGGAGTTCTCCTGGAAATGGAGTTTCAGATGGTTCTCGGCTGCCATGTGGGTGCTGGGGATCGAACCCAGGTCCTCTGCAAGAGCGGTCAGCGCTCTTAACCACTAGGCCATCTCTCCAGCCCAGTTCCTGTAATTTAAGGGGCATCTAAAGTCTATTTCCTATAATTAAAGCTGGACCATTCTTAGTCACAATTGTGGGCTGAATTTTCCCGGGGACCATTTTATTAGTTAATTTAAGAAACTCCTTAACCTTATTTGGATTATAAGGTACAAATAACTTTTGCTGCTATTGCAGTTGGTCCCATGGGTTTATATCTTTGTAGGATTTTTCTGGTACTTTAATCAAAGCTTAGAGGATAGGTGGAAAGTTTGTGGGAGGCACCTTCCCTGGAAACTCATCCATGTCCAATTACGACTCGGATTTCCTGGAACTGCAAAGGACTTGGAGAGACCATGTCCCAGGACTGCGATAACAGAGCACATGATAATAATCAGCAAAGTACAACCAGGACCTTAAAAAGGGCCAGGAGCACACTCCACCCCAGGAGGCAAACTTCCTTGAAGCCTGCGCCTCCATCTGGTGAGCGAGTCACGCAGACTCTACTGGGGATGGCGTGACATAGACTCATAATGTCAGCACTCTGTAAACTGAGGAAGGAGAATCACCATGCCTTCAAGGCCAATAGTTACCTACTAGAAGACACATCATTGAAATGGATAGAAAAAGCACCAGGAAGTAGTTCTTTCTCTTCTTGCTGAGATCAAACACCTGACAAGAAACTTAAAAGGAAAACAGGTGAAGGATATATTTTGGCTTATAGTGTAAGAAGGGATTCAGCCCATCTGGGAGGGGAAGCATGGCTAGCTGTGTACATAGCCCAGCAATCAGAAAGCAGGCCTTAACAGGAGTGGAGGAAGATCCATTAGATTACACCATTGGGATGACACAGTCTCTGGACCTCCTAAAGCAGGCACTCATCCTCTTGTAGTTTCAGCTCTCTATGACATGAATAAACTCCGTCCTTACAGGTTCATCATCAGTGCTGTCACTGGGACAGACTGTCGGTGTCATAATGTCTACCAGGATATGCACAGGCCCAAGCCTAACTATAGCTTTTTTGACATCATTCCTTCACATGAAATCAACCCACGGGATTGGCTCAATAATAAAAGCCTCTTACAAGCAAAAGGACCAAGTGATGCTGCTTGTACATGACATTATCACATCAAGTTTACATCAATAATTGCCCTCAAGCTGCAAGGTCCATTTCCATTGAAGGAGAGTGAGAAAGGACACAGACAGATAGGGAAAGTCAGAGCAGGTTAATTAAGATGGCAACAGCTTGTTCCCCTAAGACACTGCAGTGGAGGGAAGCAGGAAAGAAGAGTGCAGCAGAATGGACATCCAAGGAGGACCAATAAGGAGAAAGGAAAAGGGAGGATCCAGTGACCATATAAGACCCTGCAGCCAATGCCTGCTCAGTGCACGATCAGCTCCAGGACCCCTCCTGTCCAGAGGGAGGTGTTTCTTTCTCAAATACAGCTGCTGTTTCTGCTTTCTTCATGTTTTGGCTTTTCCGTCTCTCCCAGAGAGTCAATCCTTTGCCTGTCTCATGAATGAACTTGCCTATTCCCTTGATGACCACCCAAATCCCCTATACCATGGGTTCATCTGGCCTCCTCCAGAAGTTCATGAACAGTGCTCCTGTGAGCCTATTGGAGATCTCCATTTACTTTCTGATGAGGATCAGGTAAAATCCACCCTCACACACATCCAGACCCCAGTAAACATCCAAGACCCTCCTTTCTGGGATCTAACATATAAATTTAAATTTTATATGGTCTTTCTTTTACCCACTCTGTGTCCTACAGAACACCACAGCCCAGTTCAGGACACTCATTCTGAGCCTGTTCTTCAAGGGAGTTCTCTGAAAATATTCCTGGACCAAGGATAGATGCTCATAAGATTTGCAACCCACATCTTTGCTCCAGTTGCTAAGGCTGCCTACCCGCTCTCAGAAAAATGCTGACATCACTGGACTCCGTACTAGGTCTGGGCATCTTAACTGCCTGATTACTGCTGCCACACTCCTTACCTGCTATATTAAAATCCCATTATTGTGTCACTTTTAACCAGTAGATATCCTTTTATTCCGGGTCCTACCTGAAACATGAATAAGGTTTATGAGGAGGAAGGGCCTTGGGACCATGATCAGACCTAGTGGTATGAAGAACATTAGATGGAAAATGGTACAATCGACAAGAAAGGCTAAACATGGTGAGGGCCTGAAAGAGAAGGAAAGCTCCCCTTCACATCTGCATAGCAGGCTGGAGAGATGGTTCATGGTTACCAGATGTACTTACAGATGACCTGAGTTTGATTCCCACCAGCCACATGGGGCGACTGACAAAAATACATAACTCCAGCTTCAGGTGAATCTCTTATCCTCTGGCCACTGTGGACACTGGTGTTCATGTTCACACACATGTATAATGAATAATAAAATAATTCTTAAAAAATTAAGGGGGCTGCAGAGATAGCCTAGCAGTTAAGAGCATCGACTGCTCTTGCAGAGGACCTGAGTTTGATCCCCAGCACACACATGGGGGCTGAGAATCATCTGTAACTCCAATTCCAGGAGAACTCCAGTTCCAGGAGAATCCGACACCCTCTCTGACCTCCGTGGCATTGCACGACACCGGTGCACAGACCTACATGCAGACAGTACATTCATACATGTACAAAATAATTTTTAAAAAACAAACAGCAACCCACAACCAGAAGATGGCCTTCGCTTAGACTAAGAATGAGTGAAATGTGGATGGAGGGTGTGGGAGGAACCAATGAAATGGATGGAGGTGGGAGGCCAAAAGGAACCTCTTCAAGGAAAGACCACACAGCCATGCTTAGAGCACATTCACAGAAAAGTCTCCTGAGCAAGGTCAAGAACAAAGGAAATATCACACACTGCAGTTTCACATCACCAGATTTAATAAAAGGTAGTTTACATGACATACAGCACTGTGAAACCAGGTTCCCAAAAGTGAAGAGCTGTCCAGTCAGAGCATGGATTGCTTCTTAACTCTGTCCAGAGAGCAGCAGCATCTGCAGCAGTCAAGGTTTATTTCAGCAGGAGAGAAAGCAAACGTGGAAAGTAAGGACACACTGCAGAGCAGAGGGTGCCCAGACATGAGGGGCAGCAACAAGGGGCTTCTAACTGTGCAGACTTGTCAGTGCCGCTCCACGTTTCTCCTCCCCTTGCCTGGACCAGGGTAAGGAGTGGTCCCTTCCTGGAATAGTCAGTGGCTCATTTTAAAAACACTTTACTCTAAACCCAGTGTTAAATTAGATGCAAGAACATGAAGAGAGATATAAAACGTCCAAGGACCATATCAGCACGTGTTCCTCAGGGAGGCGCTTCCTAGAGTCATGGAACCTGCCCAGACTGGTGCTGTCTTCCCCCACCAGGTCCTTTCTCCTCCTTAGACAGCTTGCCCATCTCCTACCCAGCACCAAGGCCTCGTCCTTTCCTTCCCCAGTGTTCCCACCTTGACTTTGACTCTGCTGTTCCTTTTCCCATAACACTTGTCCACATCCCCCAAAAGCATGATCAGGCCCTGTGGACAGTGACCTACAATGAAGCCCACACACACAGGCTGAGCCTCCCACTCAGTGCCTGGCCCAGAAGCAGCTGCATCAGGAAATGCCACAGGCGGCACAGGAGTTACACACTCTTATAACACATGTTATTTCTATGGATAAAAATGTCCAGCCGAACTGTGAAGGGATGAACAATTGGTTAAATAGAGAAGAAAATGAGAAGAAGCATGGTTATTAGTTCCTGAAAACAGATATTAAAATTACCTTTACAAGGTAAAGAGATTACAAAATTACCTTTCGGGAATTTGACATTAGGAGAAAGGAGCTTCAGACAGTGATGCACTCTTGAGGTGGAACAGCATTAGCTGTTTGTAGCAAACCACTACATGAAGAGTTAATATGTCTTGCAACTTGGTGGCATGTGGCATACTTCCACAGTTAATCTTCAATGAAAGGACAAAAGAACTATGTGATCACTGCAAGTAGTGTACTCAGAAGGCAAGCTTCTGGGAACTAAAATTATACCTCGAAAGGTACAAATTTCAAAATTTCCCTTAAAACAATAAATAATTGTCAGAAACGGATAGAAGTCAATGTGCTAAGACCTTCCAGAAGGATCCACTGTTGCTCTATTAGCTCGTCTAACTGAGGCTTAGTGGATTTTTGATCCTACAGCAAGAAGGTGACCTTGATCAGTAAGCAACTTGTGGGCCACTGAGATATGCTTTACTCCTGTGGCTAACTTGGCTGACAAGGTAGGATAAGCATAAGGTGCCAAGAAGCAAGTGTCCACCCATTTCTGTGCCCACGTGCGCATGATGCCCACTGTACCATAGGAATGGTGTCAGGTGAGCAGAGCTCTTAGGTGAGATCTTATAAAGGGCTTGCTGATTATTAAGGGAAACTTGGATTTTGGGTGTGATGAAGGCTGTGGTGCATGTGTAGGTCAAGTTAGCTGACAGAAGAGGGTTGCTTTCTCCATGGGAACTAGGAGGAGTCTGGGAAGTTCAAACATGTACCATAACTAACTGAGCCATCTTGATGTCCCCCCATCTTATTTATTGACACAGGGTCTCTGCCTGAACCATGAGTTCACCAGTTCAGCTGAACTAGCAGCCCAGCAAGCTCCAGGCGTCCTGTAGTCTCCACCCCCCACACTGTGCACAGGGATGGGAGGCATGTGCACAGTGCTCAGCTTTTTCCTTAGTGTCTGGCCCTCATGTTTCTGTGATAAGCACTTTACCAGGTCAGCCATTTCCTCAACCCTAAAGGTGAGGGATTTGGGGTTATTTTTTTTTTAATTTTTATTAACTATGCTGAAAGTAAACCATCTTTCAGGCTTGTACTTTATCTTGGATTGGATATATTGGAGTGTGCTTACCAGCTTTATTTTCAACTTGACACAGGGTTGAGGGAGCCTGGGGCCATGTCTATGGGGTATTTTCTTGATTGTTGAGTGATGTGGGAGGGCTCAGCCCACTCTGGGCTGTTCTACCCCTGGGAGTTTGTTCTATATTGTATCAGAAATTGGACTGAGCATGGGCCAGGTGAGCAAGTCAGTAAGCACTGTTCTGCATGGCTTGAGTGTCAGATCCTGCCTCCAGGTTCCTGCTCTGAGTTCCCACCTAATCTACTAAATCCCATGTCATTGCATGTAACCTTCTCTTGGTTCTGCTCCTTTTCAGTACTCTTTGTTTTATAGCTTCTGTTAACAGAGTGGGTTGTGGTAGAGAAACAGAAATAATGGTCATAATTTTCCATTTGCCAAATTCTCCTGCAGGTGCTCAATCCCCCACATTTGATCAGGTCACCACATATACTGCACCAGAGAAATAAATTCCTTTGAACATAAACAGTTTCTAAGTGTCTGTTACAAAATATCTTCCATGTGGGGCTGGAGAGATAGCCTAGCGGTTAAGAGCACCGACGCTCTTGCAGAGGACCCGGGATCGATCTCCCGCACCCACATGGCGGCTAAGAACCGTCTGTAACTCCAATTGCAGGAGAACTCCAGTTCCAGGGGAATCTGAGACCCTCTTCTGACCTCCGCGGCATTGCACGACATGGGTGCACAGACCTGCATGCAGACAATACATTCATACACATATGAAAATAAATAATAAAAAAATTAGGAGAGCGGGACCCAGGCGCTGGGCCAGAGGGTCCGGAGAGTCCGGCGGCCAGGGCGGCTGCGCCTTTGGGCAGGATACCCAGAAGCCACCTGGGCGAGTAGCTTGGGAGCTGGGGCCTTGAGAGCGGGACCCAGGCGCTGGGCCAGAGGGTCCGGAGAGTCCGGCGGC